>VDFB02105785.1:18513477-18853177 GCA_007258455.2 Sequoia sempervirens
GGCATAAGTGTGTATAAATAAGTATTTTTCCATCCATTTTTAACCCCCATTCATCTCATTCACTCATTCAACATCAATTCAAAGAATTCTTGCATTCAAAGTATCATTGCATCATTTGATCAAGCATTTATCAAAACATCTTCGAGCAACCATGGACATATCTTTAGACTTCAAATAATAAGGTTTTTGTAAGATTAGGAAATTTTCATGTTGTTTATTCCTCATCCCTTTCTTTGTTTCTATATTTCATTTCTTTATCAAGGTTTGATTACCAAAGTGGGATTTGACCAAGGCAAATCCCTATACTCTAACCCTTAACCATTTTCCCACTTTTGCATGTGTGTTTGTAGAATTTGTATGCAAATTTTCTAAGAAAATAGGAGTTAGAAAGTGGTCAACAAGTCATCAAAATGTTTCAAGTCACCTAAACCCTAATTCAAGCTTTGAGACAACTTTCATTGTTTTCATGATTTCACTCCATCAACCCGATAAGAAGACTTAAGTGTAGATCTGGACCCACAGAATTGACACTTGAATTTGAAAAATTTTGGAGGAGGAATGATTCCCCATCAATGGTGAATGATTCCCACCTAAAGGTTGGAAAAGTCAATTTCATCATAATTTAGTTCCCGACAGTCAGAAACCAATTCCAGAAAAGTTTACTAGAAGCAAGGCTGATTCGCCATCAGTGGTGAATGATTCCCACTGGGAATCAATAGTGATTTCTATTAGATTCTATAATTTTCTAGCATCATCAATCCATCTCTAGGTGCACTTTGTTCAGTCTCATTCAATTTTGATTTCATTTGTTTATGTTTCTAGTTTATTTTTGCATATAACACTTTGTTTTCAAACACTTCATATTTCATTAGTTTTGCATACATAATCAATCAATTTAATCATTTTACTACATCTAGATTATTTCATTTAGGCTTAATTCAATCTTTCATACATTAGTTTGAGTGAACCACCACAGTTTTTAGGTCTATCTCTCTCCTTTTAGGTGAAAAACCCTAAGAGTGCAAGAGAAGTTCATAGCCAACCAAAAAATTCTCGGTTCACTCCCTATGAGAATGTTTTTTTGAAAAATAACACAACCTTGGACATTCCTAATAATCATATTTTTTCTTCTCCTAATATCTCTCCTATTGGAAAATAAGATATTTCGGTAGAAGAATCAATTAATGAGAGTTTTGTGAATCCTAGTTGTTTATCTCCTCTTACCTCTCTTAGTGGACAAAACATTGATGAACAAGACAACACAACCATAGGTAATCATGAAAATAACATTTTTTCTTCTCCTAGTATCTATCCTAGTTGTGAAGAAGATACTTTTATGTTAGAAAACCTAATCAATGAAGGTCATGAGTATCTTAGTTGTCCCCCTTCACCTAGTGAAACCCTTATTAAACAAGACAATTCAAACTTTGATCATTCCCCTTCTTGTGATGAAGTCCTTTTAGAAGAACCAACCTTTGAATGTCAAGAACATTTGGCTTGTTGTTCTCCCAAAAACTCTCCTCCTAGGGAGAATATCATGGTGCAAGACAATGTAAACATTGACACATAGCCTTCAAACACTAAACCTTCCCTAGGTGAAGATAATAAGTGACATTAGAATCAACTTCGCTAACAAATAATGCAAATAAAGACAAGATTCTTGAGGTTATGATGACACAAGTGGGGTCTCCTTTGACTAGTGAGCTTCCTAAGTCACCTCCCATTAGTGAATCATACAAAAAACTAAGAGTTGTCTTGAAATCCATAATGCAATCTAATCAAAACAATTTTTTGTAGCCACTAAGTTGTAACCTAGTGACTCAAACATATAGGGGATCACACAACACTCCTACTCTATTTCCTTCTCTTCCACATAGAGTACCTAGTGTTGAAGACCTTAAAAAGACTCCTATTAATATCTTTGAATGGGAGATTCTTCAACTATCACCTACATGCAAATTTCTATTTCAAAAAATGTTGCAAATATAGAAGGAGGAGATCCAATATTACATAAAATTGAATAACGTAACAGCCTCCCCTCATCCCATGCAAGTCACCCAATCAAAAATCACATTCCCTAAACATGAACTACCCTCACTTGCAATTCAAAACATGAATGATCCCTTGATAATAAAGGTGATCATTAATGAAACTTTAATTAGGCACACTATCATAGACAATGGATCTGAAACCAATATTTGTAGCCTTGACCTCCTAAACAAAATTGGCGTGGACAAAAAGCTCATTTAGCTTAATGATGTTCATATTCAGGGCTTTGAAAATTTTAATAGGCAACCACTAGGGATGATCACATTACCTATTAAGGTCAGACTTGTAGTGTTTCCTACCTCTATCCATATCCTACAAGGACCCCTTCTATACAATCTTATCCTAGGGAGACCATGGATTCATGCTATGAAAGAAGTCATGTCTACCCTTCACCGTACAATTAAATTCAAATACAATAACAAGATATACATGATTGACGTAGATGAGTGAAGCTATGCATCAACTGATCAAAACATTTCCAACTCCCCTAATTTGTTCATTCCTCGATCAAAACTTGAACCTATACAAGTTGATGCTAATTCTTCACCTACAAAAAAACTCTTTTGTGATAATTGGGGATCATTAGATTCTACAACTCCTTTCAATATACTTTCCAAAATCTCACCCTCATGGTCCAAAGATTCATATACAAACGATTCAACTTCAGACACAAGTTCCAATTGTGATTGGAGTTTCACACCTTCCTTTGGGGGAGGGTATGAAATATCACAACCAAAACAACCTTGTGTTTTCATAGCTCAACCTAGTTCTACAAAATTACCCCATGGTTGTGATTGGGGAAATCTAACTCCAATCCCTCGTGAAGGAACAACACATAACATTAAAAAGGATTTATGTTCTTGTAAAGAAACTAATCCATCTCAAAAGCGTAAACCCCCTTTATCTAACTTGGAAGATTGTTATGGTATCAGATACAATCTTCCTCCTACATGTGGATGCAATGAACACATGCAGCAAACTGACCTATCATACTCTTTCAATAAAGATTAAGGGTTATCTCCCTTATCTCCATTCTAATATTTTAAACAACAAAATTCAACATCTCAAGGAGTGTGGTGCTCTTCCTTGTGTTGGAGCTCCTAATTCCTCTACCTGATACTTACTTTCATCCATTCCAGGCTCACCTTTGTCCTGCACTAAGTGGGGGCAAGGGTTTAAGTAGCCTTATCCTTGTAATTCACTTGTCTATTTTGGCTAGTTGTTAACCTTTCATGAACATTTAAGAGCAAGATTGGGATGTGGATGACATGCCTTAAGTTGGATCACATGTGACATAATTATTCATGACATAGCCTTACTCAGAAACATATGACTCAAGGGCATAAGGGCTTTCCATGTTGGCTCTCATGTCCTCCTTCTTGTTTGCATTTTTCATTCACTACTTTAAAGTCATTGTTCAGAAAATGGTGTCTAGAAATTCCTTTAAAGTGGGGGCATGCATTGGCATTATTAATTTTTCATTTTTCTTTTTCTTGATGTGTTTGTCACTTTGTGGATGACATTGGGTATAGTGTCCTTCATTAGCATGATCTATCTTAGCATATTACATTCCTCTTGGTGGCCTGATGCGACTCACTACATCCCCTAAGTTGTGAATATTCTTCTCTTTGATCGGTCCTCTCTTGGAGACATTAGACACAATGTTCCCTAAGTTAAATACCTCGCATGAACCAAACAAGACTCCTTTGAACATTCTTTTGCATGTTACATTTTTCATTTATATGGCCAATTTTCATAACACAACTTGCATGCCTATGGTGCCATAGCATTTGTTCATGAGTTCTAAGCATACGAAGCTTTTCTTGTCTCATGAAGCACTAAATGACATTTTCCTTTGTGGCACCTTATTAAAGTTATTAGGAGGTATAATTTTGGTATGGTTGAGCGTGAAGCCCATTCTAAGGAATGAATTTCCCCCATAGCCACCTATGTGTTTGTGAGCAAATATCATTCGTATGTGTCTTACCTTTTGGGCCTTCTCACTCGACGAAAATCCATGAGTTATGTCACCCTAGAGTGAATATGCATTTCCAGAAAAACAACCTAGATCTGATCCAAAACATGTTGGAAAAATGGTTGAAGCTTGATCCACCTTTTTAAAATTTCCACTTTTCTCTTCCTTCTAGTTCTTTCCATTTTATGATCATGTATCTTGTCTTGATGCAAATCATTAACCTTGTGTGTTTCCTTTTGCACTTATGTTGGTTTGACTTAAGATCTTGGATCTTGGGGGCTTGCGCAACCTCCTTTGATCTTTTTCATCCTTTGTCATCCACATTGGTATGATTGAACCCTTCTTGAATGTCTAATTTAGTGTGAGTTTGAAGCAAGTTCATCCTCTCACTAAAGTGGGGGCTAAATGTGGACATGGGAAAAGTATCCCTTTTTGCTTGCTTCATTTGGGATTAACTAATGAAAAATTGGACTTAATTAGGCCTTGATTTGGTGTTGTGTGGTTTTTTACACATCAACACTATGTCTTGGACCCTTGCAAACTAAATAAATTGTATTTAATGATGTCTTGTGAAGGCGTTGTAAAGTGTTGTAAAATATTTTCACGCCTCTATAGACTTAACAAACCTATCTTCCCCCTAATACAACATTGTAAAATATAAATAAAAGCATCCTCTCATTAATCTAGAAAGCTTGTGAATTAAACTTAACTCTAATCTAGTGTTGTAATGTGTCTTACACATTCACATTGGATGTTGTGCCTTTCTAGGCTATTTGGACCTAATTTTAATGATGTAAAGTGTATATAATCACACTTTCACATTGAACTTTGTGTTCTTAGCCCTAATTACCCTTTACATCATCACTAATAGGCCCCTATGGCCCCATATTGTGCATCTTGAAGCTTAAATTGATCAAAGGCCCTACTAGAACAAACTAGAATCTTAATTTCTTGACTCCCCAATAATCCAGCTGTCAAAAGAGCCCCTCTGGGACTAAGTTTCCCATCTGGGGTGAATGAGTCCTCAGTAGGGACTAAGTCACCTAGCATGGTGACTTAGTCCAATTTGGCCTATTTTCAAGGTTTGAGGGGAAATTTTGGATTTTAAGTTTATTCTTCCTTCATGTCGGCCTTAGGGATCAAATTAAAGAGAAAATTAGGTGTATTTCCTATAAATCTGCCACTAAACACTAATTCATAACTCATCATCATTCATCATGTTCTCAAGTCATGAAGTTAGGATTTTGGCATTCTAAGTCATCAAGATAACATTTCTAAACATTCACACAAAATCTTCATCTATTAAGTTGTATAGTAAAATCAAGATCACTATCATGGAAAGTATCTAACTCCATTTCTTCATGCTTCACTACATTATTTCTCCATTTTGGTTTAATTATTTAAAAAAGGGGTTTGACCCAAGGCAAACCCCCATGCCCTCTAACATTCAACATTTCTTTTCTCTTTCATTGTGTGTTTGCAGATTTAGGTATCTAAAGACTGAAATCAATGAATATTAGGTGAAGACTCATTTAATACATCTCCTTTGTTGACTAAGCCAAAATATTCACTTCAAAATTCACTGTGCCCAAAAATTAGAGAGAGCTCAAGTAGACACCTATAAAGAATCAAAGTGTAGAACAAGGGCTTCCTATCCCCTTTCAAATTTTAGAAATATATAAGGGACTAAGTCACCACTAATGGTGAACTAGTCCCATTATACATTCCTCCTTTCAAAGGATTTTAGAATGATTTGAAACATTGGCATAAGTGTCCCTCATGGGCTTCTACATAATTTTTATCGGGATTCCAGACCTTCATCTCATCATTTTTCAGCCTCCAGGTGCACACATTCTGTTTCATAACTTTTTCTCTAGTTTTGTTTGCATTTCAAGGTCATTTATCATATGTTTGCATATCACAATGTGGTTTCCAGAAATTTGCATATCTTAGGTTTTGCATTAATAATCCATCTCATTTATTATTTTACTACATTTAGATATTACGTCTAGGCATATTCCATCCATCCTTACTTTAATCTTGAATGTAGACATTGCCAATTTTGGCCCATTTTTCTCCTTTTAGGTGAAAAACCCTAGAAGTGCAAGAAAGCATTAGGAAACCAAAATATTTGTCCACAATTGGAAAACCCTATGCCAAGAAATATGTTCCCAAAAATAAAGTTATAGCATAAAAAAAAGTAACCCCTTTTCACGCTTGGTTTGGGAATGAATAATTAATAATAAATTGTACTTAATTGGGCCTTATTTAGGGTGTTGTAAAGTGTTTTCTTACACTTCAACACTAATCTAGGGCTTTATTAATTAATTGAGGTTAATTGGAGCTTAATTGGCCCATTAAATTCAAATCCATGCCTTAATTATTGCTTTTTTTGAAGAATTTATCCCAACACCCATTAATAATATTGCATAACATTTAAATTGCCAAGGTTTGAGTCCTAAAAAACTGTGCTAGGACCCATTCATAACTTTGGGTGAATGGGTCCTCCTTACCTAGGACACCCTTTTTTTAACATATTTGTGGTGGTATTTTAGTAATATTTCACCTCCCCGAAGCTTGTTCCTAGAAAATTGTGCTAGGACCCATTCACCCAAGGTGGCGAATGGGTCCTCCTTACCTAGGACACCCCTTTTTGAACTTATTTGTGGAAGGATTTTAATGATTTTGTATCCTATATCTGATGGACCACTTTTTTTTATTGTAATTTTGAGGTTAAACCTTAGATTTAGTATAAATACAAGGCTAATTCACTTAGTTTCACCTAAGGATTATCATGTAAGAATCCTAAGAAAAATTTTCTGAGTTCAAGAGAATTATAAAGCATTTAAAAGGAGTTCAAAGGTAGATTATTGAATTTTTATTGTAGCATTCAAAGATCATATCATCATTTCAAAGGAATAATGCATCAAGCATGTTGTTGAGCTAATGTGTTGATGTAGGATTGAATATCCAAGTTAATCATTGTTTCACATCCTAATTCAAGATCAAGATCTACATTCTACATCACCACTTCATGCTAGGTTGTTGATTTTTCATTCTAAGACTTCATCCAAGGTATCATTGTTCATATTTCATGTTTAATGGTTCATGCTTCTATTTCATTATTTCATTACAAGGTTTAATTACCTAAATGGGGTTTGACCAAGGAAACCCCCTATTCCCTAACAATCAACAAGTTTTTCTCCTCTTTGATGTGTGATTAAAAGTTTTAGGTTGAAGATCAAGTGGAGAACAAGATTGGATAAAAGTTTTCAAAATTGAAAAGTTGCAAGTTGTCATCTATCTTGCAAGAACATAAAAACAAAGCTATAGAATTAATTTCATACTTTTGGGAGTTGGTTACCTGGGAGCTGGAAATGCATACATTGAAGAACAAAACCTAGAAGTCAGTTTTTAAAAACCCTAATAGGGACTCATTCACTACTTTGGGTGAATGAGTCCTTAGTGACCTCAAAACAACACTTTTTTTAGCAAGGTACACATTATTTTATCCTCTTAAAGCTTCCCTTGTTGTTGTTATAATAGTTAGGATTGATTTCTTATTGTTATTTAGGAATTTTTCCCTTCATAATTGAATGAAACATACCTTAGAAAAACCTAGTGGTTTATTATATTGTTCATTCATTTTGATAAACCCTATTTTTCTATGTTTCAAAAGCTAACTTTTTACAAGGGGTTGCCCCTAAAATAAAGCCATAACAAGACTAAGATATCAAATAAGGGATCCATAGATCTTGGGTCAATAAAGGTGAGATATAAATGTATAATATGATGATTCCTTTAATTGAAATCATTCTCCAAATACTTGTTAAACTATGAACACAAGGGAGGAATGACAGATGAAGACAACATAAAAACTTTTGGATCAGCATGCAAGATACCTAAATGTCTCAACACTTTGCATTTTTCCCAAAACAAACAAAGGAAATATGTTAATAATATAAAGAAGAATAGGGATGAAAATAGAAGGAATTCCATGATAGATAAAATTTATTTGTATCCTTGTGCCAATGAGAACAATGATAATCCAAATAAAACTAACAAACATAAATTCACACCAAGCAACACATTACAGAGAGATCAAGTTATGTGTAAGAAAAAAACATAGACATAATGGGTACTACACATGCAAGTCGATCTATAGAAAATCATCTACATCCCAATCTTTTTCATTGTAAATGAAAGGAAAACAACAAGCCAAAGGAACTACAAGTGTAGTACAAGGATAATAATTGGGTTCAACACATGGTGGGTTACTCACCAAAAGAGGATCATCATGGTTGCTCCCATCTAAATTCAAGGTTTTTTTCAAACATGAGAGATAGTTCATTATGATCTAGTTCTTCCATTTTATCCTCTATCATTCTATCTAAATATATCACAATGGGCTTAATATTAGTGATATTATCATGATTATGAGCACTATCATCTATGTGTGTATCTTTTGTATTTATTGAGCTTTTAATTCTTTTTTTCGATTAAGAGATAATGTTTGGCTTTATGCTTTGGTGAGGAAGACAAATTGGAGCCAAGAAATGATAAATATGGATGGTTAGGAGGTATCTCATCAATATTTGGTTGCATGGATGTAGGATCATTAGGAAAGGATTTATTATCTTACACAAGTTGATAAGCCATAGCATGATGCCTACTTTTTTGTTCCTTTGAACTTCAATTTTATCTTGCATGAGCTTTAGCTTGTGGAGGAACTAAGGAATTTTCCAATATTGTTCTATCAAAGGTTGGTGAATCATAATAATATTAGGTATTTGCACAAAGGATTTTTTTTATTAGGAGGCACAAAATTAATCCCCAAAAGCCTCACCAAACATTTGTCACATGGTTCTTTATAGGATGACAGAGGGGAACCATGATATAGATGTGAGGTGATTAAGAAAGAATATTTGATTTTAGTTGAGGTTTTTTACTACCTATGGGGTAGGAGGAACAATCATCAAAGCCACTACAGACAAAGGAGCCTCAAGTGAAATATTGGTAAGGTATAGCTGGGCTATAGGCTTAGATTTAAACTTTTATTATGATAAGAATAGATAATATTCACAAGGTTTAGTGGTTTGGGATAGTTGTGGCCAAAAGTAATCCAATGAAAAATTTCCATGAGATTCTAAAATTTTAAACCCACTATGGTAAATGGTATGCATTTTATTTTCAAATGGGAATTTAAGATATTTATGATTGACCAATGGGACCGCATTCATAGAGTGAAAAAATGTATGACCCAAATCCACATGAAATTGGTCCAATGTCATTATTATATTGAAAAAAATATCTAACTTTTTAGGTCCTACTTTAACTAAGAGAGATGCATAACCAATCATAAAGTGAATATAACCATTACAAGCCTTTAATAACATATTTGATTGTTAATAATTATACTTGTGGACACCGAAAAAGTAACCCTTCTAATTTTTCTATATAGTATGGGCCCTCCTTGTGGTTTTGGCTTAATTTTTCCTTGATTTAATGTGAATAAAAAATTTACATTAGGTCTTGGGACTTTGTAAACTAAATAAAATACATGTCTTGTAAAGGTGTTGTAAAGTGTTGTAAACGACAAGTTCACAATTTTCTAGACTTTTATTAAGTATTTAAGTCTAATGCACCTATTTTCCCCTTAATTCAATATTGTAAAATTTATTTAATTGCATTTTCACAATAATCTAGAACACTTGTAAATTAAACCTAATTTTAATCTAGTGTTGTAATGTGTTTTACACATTCACATTGGATATTGTGTCTTTCTAAGCTATGTGGACCTCATTTTAGTGTTGTAAAGTGTATTTAATAAAAATTTTGCATTGAAATTTGTGTCCCTATCCCTAATTACCCTTTGTATCATCATTAATAGGCCCCTATGACCCCATGTTGTGCATCCTGAGGCTTATTTTGATCAAATACCTCACAAAATCAACATATAGACTAAAATTATTCACTCCTTGACATCCCAACTAGCAAAAGAGCCCCTATGGGACCCATTTTCCACTTTGGGTGAATGAGTACCATCCAAGTGGGACCCATTCACCCAAGATGGTGAATGAGTCCCATTTGGGCTATTTTTGGGGTTTGAGTTGGAAAAATTAGGTTTTAAGTTTGATTTTCATTAATGTCGGCCTTTGGGACCAAATTAATAACCATTTGAGTGCCTTGCCTATATAAATAAGCCTTCAATCCATCATTTAATTCAATTATCATGAGCTATTCATGTTTTCAAGTCAAGCAAGCTAGGGTTAGGTCATTTAGAGAGTATTCAAGATCACTTCAAGCTAGGGCTAGGTCATTTAGAGAGCATTTAAGATCACTTCTAAGGAATTCAAGAGGAGATTATTCATCCATTTTTGTAGAAATTTAAGATCCATCATCATAAAAAGGTTATAATTCCATTATTTCATGCCCATGCTTCATATTATTTCTTCATTTGGCTTAATTACCTAAATGGGGTTTGACCAAGGCAAACCCATATTCCCTAACATTCAACATTTCTCTCTCTGTCTTTGTGTGGTTGCAAATTTAGGTGCTTTGAATACTTGGAGATCATTTGAGAATAATTTTCAAACTTTTTGAAGTCATCTCCCTATTGGCAAGGTCAAAATATTCACAAAAAGTTACTTACAGTGCTGAAAATTAGGTTTTCGGATCCAGACACCTAGAGGAATAGAAAGAGCATGTCGAGAGCTTCTTATTCCACTTTTGAGTTTTCAAAAATTCAAAGTGGAATTTTCCCAGATGGGAAACTTAGTCCCAGAGGGGCTCTTTTGACAGCTGGATTATTGGGGAGTCAAGAAATTAAGATTCTAGTTTGTTCTAGTAGGGCCTTTGATCAATTTAAGCTTCAAGATGCACAATATGGGGCCATAGGGGCCTATTAGTGATGATGTAAAGGGTAATTAGGGCTAAGAACACAAAGTTCAATGTGAAAGTGTGATTATATACACTTTACATCATTAAAATTAGGTCCAAATAGCCTAGAAAGGCACAACATCCAATGTGAATGTGTAAGACACATTACAACACTAGATTAGAGTTAAGTTTAATTCACAAGCTTTCTAGATTAATGAGAGGATGCTTTTATTTATATTTTACAATGTTGTATTAGGGGGAAGATAGGTTTGTTAAGTCTATAGAGGCGTGAAAATATTTTACAACACTTTACAACGCCTTCACAAGACATCATTAAATACAATTTATTTAGTTTGCAAGGGTCCAAGACATAGTGTTGATGTGTAAAAAACCACACAACACCAAATCAAGGCCTAATTAAGTCCAATTTTTCATTAGTTAATCCCAAATGAAGCAAGCAAAAAGGGATACTTTTCCCATGTCCACATTTAGCCCCCACTTTAGTGAGAGGATGAACTTGCTTCAAACTCACACTAAATTAGACATTCAAGAAGGGTTCAATCATACCAATGTGGATGACAAAGGATGAAAAAGATCAAAGGAGGTTGCGCAAGCCCCCAAGATCCAAGATCTTAAGTCAAACCAACATAAGTGCAAAAGGAAACACACAAGGTTAATGATTTGCATCAAGACAAGATACATGATCATAAAATGGAAAGAACTAGAAGGAAGAGAAAAGTGGAAATTTTAAAAAGGTGGATCAAGCTTCAACCATTTTTCCAACATGTTTTGGATCAGATCTAGGTTGTTTTTCTGGAAATGCATATTCACTCTAGGGTGACATAACTCATGGATTTTCGTCGAGTGAGAAGGCCCAAAAGGTAAGACACATACGAATGATATTTGCTCACAAACACATAGGTGGCTATGGGGGAAATTCATTCCTTAGAATGGGCTTCACGCTCAACCATACCAAAATTATACCTCCTAATAACTTTAATAAGGTGCCACAAAGGAAAATGTCATTTAGTGCTTCATGAGACAAGAAAAGCTTCGTATGCTTAGAACTCATGAACAAATGCTATGGCACCATAGGCATGCAAGTTGTGTTATGAAAATTGGCCATATAAATGAAAAATGTAACATGCAAAAGAATGTTCAAAGGAGTCTTGTTTGGTTCATGCGAGGTATTTAACTTAGGGAACATTGTGTCTAATGTCTCCAAGAGAGGACCGATCAAAGAGAAGAATATTCACAACTTAGGGGATGTAGTGAGTCGCATCAGGCCACCAAGAGGAATGTAATATGCTAAGATAGATCATGCTAATGAAGGACACTATACCCAATGTCATCCACAAAGTGACAAACACATCAAGAAAAAGAAAAATGAAAAATTAATAATGCCAATGCATGCCCCCACTTTAAAGGAATTTCTAGACACCATTTTCTGAACAATGACTTTAAAGTAGTGAATGAAAAATGCAAACAAGAAGGAGGACATGAGAGCCAACATGGAAAGCCCTTATGCCCTTGAGTCATATGTTTCTGAGTAAGGCTATGTCATGAATAATTATGTCACATGTGATCCAACTTAAGGCATGTCATCCACATCCCAATCTTGCTCTTAAATGTTCATGAAAGGTTAACAACTAGCCAAAATAGACAAGTGAATTACAAGGATAAGGCTACTTAAACCCTTGCCCCCACTTAGTGCAGGACAAAGGTGAGCCTGGAATGGATGAAAGTAAGTATCAGGTAGAGGAATTAGGAGCTCCAACACAAGGAAGAGCACCACACTCCTTGAGATGTTGAATTTTGTTGTTTAAAATATTAGAATGGAGATAAGGGAGATAACCCTTAATCTTTATTGAAAGAGTATGATAGGTCAGTTTGCTGCATGTGTTCATTGCATCCACATGTAGGAGGAAGATTGTATCTGATACCATAACAATCTTCCAAGTTAGATAAAGGGGGTTTACGCTTTTGAGATGGATTAGTTTCTTTACAAGAACATAAATCCTTTTTAATGTTATGTGTTGTTCCTTCACGAGGGATTGGAGTTAGATTTCCCCAATCACAACCATGGGGTAATTTTGTAGAACTAGGTTGAGCTATGAAAACACAAGGTTGTTTTGGTTGTGATATTTCATACCCTCCCCCAAAGGAAGGTGTGAAACTCCAATCACAATTGGAACTTGTGTCTGAAGTTGAATCGTTTGTATATGAATCTTTGGACCATGAGGGTGAGATTTTGGAAAGTATATTGAAAGGAGTTGTAGAATCTAATGATCCCCAATTATCACAAAAGAGTTTTTTTGTAGGTGAAGAATTAGCATCAACTTGTATAGGTTCAAGTTTTGATCGAGGAATGAACAAATTAGGGGAGTTGGAAATGTTTTGATCAGTTGATGCATAGCTTCACTCATCTACGTCAATCATGTATATCTTGTTATTGTATTTGAATTTAATTGTACGGTGAAGGGTAGACATGACTTCTTTCATAGCATGAATCCATGGTCTCCCTAGGATAAGATTGTATAGAAGGGGTCCTTGTAGGATATGGATAGAGGTAGGAAACACTACAAGTCTGACCTTAATAGGTAATGTGATCATCCCTAGTGGTTGCCTATTAAAATTTTCAAAGCCCTGAATATGAACATCATTAAGCTAAATGAGCTTTTTGTCCACGCCAATTTTGTTTAGGAGGTCAAGGCTACAAATATTGGTTTCAGATCCATTGTCTATGATAGTGTGCCTAATTAAAGTTTCATTAATGATCACCTTTATTATCAAGGGATCATTCATGTTTTGAATTGCAAGTGAGGGTAGTTCATGTTTAGGGAATGTGATTTTTGATTGGGTGACTTGCATGGGATGAGGGGAGGCTGTTACGTTATTCAATTTTATGTAATATTGGATCTCCTCCTTCTATATTTGCAACATTTTTTGAAATAGAAATTTGCATGTAGGTGATAGTTGAAGAATCTCCCATTCAAAGATATTAATAGGAGTCTTTTTAAGGTCTTCAACACTAGGTACTCTATGTGGAAGAGAAGGAAATAGAGTAGGAGTGTTGTGTGATCCCCTATATGTTTGAGTCACTAGGTTACAACTTAGTGGCTACAAAAAATTGTTTTGATTAGATTGCATTATGGATTTCAAGACAACTCTTAGTTTTTTGTATGATTCACTAATGGGAGGTGACTTAGGAAGCTCACTAGTCAAAGGAGACCCCACTTGTGTCATCATAACCTCAAGAATCTTGTCTTTATTTGCATTATTTGTTAGCGAAGTTGATTCTAATGTCACTTATTATCTTCACCTAGGGAAGGTTTAGTGTTTGAAGGCTATGTGTCAATGTTTACATTGTCTTGCACCATGATATTCTCCCTAGGAGGAGAGTTTTTGGGAGAACAACAAGCCAAATGTTCTTGACATTCAAAGGTTGGTTCTTCTAAAAGGACTTCATCACAAGAAGGGGAATGATCAAAGTTTGAATTGTCTTGTTTAATAAGGGTTTCACTAGGTGAAGGGGGACAACTAAGATACTCATGACCTTCATTGATTAGGTTTTCTAACATAAAAGTATCTTCTTCACAACTAGGATAGATACTAGGAGAAGAAAAAATGTTATTTTCATGATTACCTATGGTTGTGTTGTCTTGTTCATCAATGTTTTGTCCACTAAGAGAGGTAAGAGGAGATAAACAACTAGGATTCACAAAACTCTCATTAATTGATTCTTCTACCGAAATATCTTATTTTCCAATAGGAGAGATATTAGGAGAAGAAAAAATATGATTATTAGGAATGTCCAAGGTTGTGTTATTTTTCAAAAAAACATTCTCATAGGGAGTGAACCGAGAATTTTTTGGTTGGCTATGAACTTCTCTTGCACTCTTAGGGTTTTTCACCTAAAAGGAGAGAGATAGACCTAAAATCTGAGGTGGTTCACTCAAACTAATGTATGCAAGATTGAATTAAGCCTAAATGAAATAATCTAGATGTAGTAAAATGATTAAATTGATTGATTATGTATGCAAAACTAATGAAATATGAAGTGTTTGAAAACAAAGTGTGATATGCAGAAATGAACTAGAAACATAAACAAATGAAATCAAAATTGAATGAGACTGAACAAAGTGCACCTAGAGATGGATTGATGATGCTGGAAAATTCTAGAATCTAATAGAAATCACTATTGATTCCCAGTGGGAATCATTCACCACTGATGGCGAATCAGCCTTGCTTCTAGTAAACTTTTCTGGAATTGGTTTCTGACTGTCGGGAACTAAATTATGATGAAATTGAATTTTCCAACCTTTATGTGGGATTCATTCAGCATTGATGGGGATTCATTCCTCCTCCAAAATTTTGAAAATTCAAGTGTCAATTTTGTGGGTCTAGATCTACACTTAAATCTTCTTATCAGGTTGATGGAGTCAAATCAGTAGAAAACAAACTAAAAGTTATCTCCAAGCTTGAATTAGGGTTTATTTGACTGGAATCAATTTGATGACTTGATGACCACTTTTCAACACCTATTTCTTTAACAAATATTCCTATAAGACCTGCGAAAATACATCCAAAGATGGGAAAATGGTTAAGGGTTAGAGTATAGGGATTTTCCTTGGTCAAATCCCACTTTGGTAATCAAACCCTTGATAAAGAAATGAAATGAAAAAAAGAAAGGGATGATGAATAAACAACATGAAAATGTCCTAAACTTACCAAAACCTTATTTTTGAAGTTTGAAGATATGTCTATGGTTGTTCCAAGATGTTTGATAAATGCTTGATCAAATGATGCAATGATGCTTTGATTGCAAGAATTCTTTGAATTGATGTTGAATGAGTGAATGAGATGAATGGGGGTTAAAAATGGATGGAAAAATACTTATTTAGACACACTTATGTCATAAAAACCGAAGAATAAAACATCACAAGCCGACATAAGGCCTTAATGAATAAAACCCTTAAATAAATTTGAATTTATTTTGAATTTTGTGCCAAGAGGGATTCATTCACCACCCATGGCAAATGGGTCCCACTCAAGGCTTGCAAGTGGGTGTCAGGAGTTAAGTTTCTTTTAATATTGCTTGTTAGGTTTGTATTAAAAAACACACTTAAATAAGGCCTATAAGTGCATAAAGGGGCCAAATAAAGCATAAGAAAGGTGTAATTAGTGGTGACAAGCCTAGAAAAGCATGAAATATTGTTACAATACTTTACAACACTTTGAAATAGGACTTGATAAGGAATAAAAATGGAATATTTAGATGAATTATAATAAGAAGAGTCTTGAAAAGCGTAGAAATGTGTTACAACACTTCACAACACCTTCACAAGACATCATAATTTGAATATTCAAGACCTAATGTGAATGTTTAAGTTACATTGCAACATTAAATATAAGCAAAATAAGTCAATCATCATAGGAAAAAGACCTAAATGACCATGAAAATTTCCAAGATCCATTTTTCTATGGTACATTATCCCCCACTTTAGTGAGAGGATGAACTTGCTTCAAACTCACACTAAAGTAGCCATGCATATCGAGAGGGATCCAAATGCACTTATGCTAGTAAGATGAGACAAAAATGATCAAGAGGGATGATCAAGCCCCCAGGATGAAGATCCCATGTAAAACTAAACATAATAATAAAGGAACACACATTAGAAAGAGAGAAAGAAAGGGAAGATGAAAAGGAAAAGTTAGATCAAGCTTGGATCGTTTGTTTAGCTAGTTGTGAATCAGATCTAGGTTGTTTTTCCAAAAAAGAAAAATGCATACTCACTCTAGGGTGACATAAATCATGGCTATTTTCTAGGTGAGAAGTCCCAAAAGGTGAGAAACATACGCTTGGGTGGTATGTACTCACAAACACACAAATGGCTCTGGGGAAAGTCGTGCCTCAAAATGGGCTTCGTACTTAACCATACTAAAGTTATACCTCTTGATAACTTTAATAAGGCACCACAAAGGAAAATATTGGTTTGTGCTTCATGAGACAAGCAAAGATTCATATGCTTAAAAATCATGAACAAATAGGATGGCACCACATGCATGGAAGTTGGGTTATGCAAGGTGGCCATGTAAATGCAAAATGTAAAGTGCAAAATAAATGTTCAAATGAGTCTTGTTAAGTTCATGTGAGGTCTATCACTTAGGGAACATTGTGTCTAATGTTTCCAAGAGAGGACTGATCAATAAAAGAATATAATATTCACAACTTAGGGGATGTAGTGTGTCGCATCAAGCCACTAAGAGGAATTTAATATGCTAAGATAGATCACACTTATGAAGGAAATCACACCCATTGTCATCCAAAAAGTGACAAACACATCATATGGAACAAGAAGGTTGCACTAAGAACCAAGAAAAATGCAAAATGAATAATGTCAATGTATGCCCCCACTTTAAAGGAATTGATACACACCATTCTATGAGCAATACTTTAAAGTAGAGAATGAAAAATACGCAAAGAAACAAGACATGAGAGAAAACTTGGAAAGCCCCTATGCCAAGTCATATGTTTCTGAGTAAGGATGCTTCATGTGAAAGAAAAGGAACAAAAGAAAGAGAGGTTTCCCCCAAAAGGAACACACCAAAAACATAAGGGATCTATGGATTTGTGGTTACCATGTTTTTTGTTTCAATGTTTTTATTAAAGAGCTTCGAACTATCATCATTCCCCAAATACATAGAACTGGAAGAATGACACAAAGAGAGTGAAAAAAAAAGGAAAAAAAAATCAGTTTTGGGTCAACATGGAAGAGACATTGCGGTCTCAACACTTTGTATTGTCCCCAAAAAGAAAAAAACAAACAAAGGAAAATGAAAAGTTGAAAGAAAATAAAAATATTTTGGTTCAACATGAAGGAGACATTTGGGTCTCAATTCCTTACGTCATCCCCAAAAGGAAAACACAAGAAAATGACAAAGTAAAAGGAAAAGGGACCTTTTGGGTCAACATGAAAGAGACATAGGGCATCTCAACACTTTGCGTCATCTCTAAAATGAAAACACAAAATAAAAGGAAAAGAGAAAAGGAGAAAGTACGACATATAGAAGAATAGAGAGACAAATAGAGGAAGTGCACAAAGAGAAGGAGAACATCAAACACACATTATGGGGGAGCACAATACGCACATACAATCACACCAAAGAAAAGAAAAATAAAAAGGAAAATGTAAAAAGGCTAGTAAGGAAAATGTAAGTCAACCATTAACTAAGTTATTGGCTTCTCAATCTCAAGTGGTATAAGCGAAAGGTAAATAACACAATTAAGAGACAACGAAAAATGCATTACTAGGACAAGGCTAACAACTTCATTCCCCCATTGAGTGTAAGGAAAGAATGAGCCAAGATGGATGATGGGAAGGATCATGCAATAGTGAGAATGGAGAATTCTAGAACTCGTGCATGATGAGGGGATTTGGTTTAGGGAATTATGGGATGATACGGTAACAATCGATATTTGTGAAGTGATACTTGTTTAGTATGTCCTTCGATGCTCGACATTCATCACTGTGATGTCCAAGAGTACGATGGTATTTGCAATATGGTACATTAGAATCTTTAGGATGGATGACCAACCTATTTGAAGGTGGTAAGAGTAGAAATCCTCTATTTAGAAGCATTTACAATTTCCTTTCACATTCAGGTGGTGGATGGAGAGGAAACCTTAGTTTTTTCAAAGTTCAAGGTCGTTTGCATTTACTAGATTCTCCTTTTTCATGGATTGAAGGAGGAAGAGGACCCATGGGGATCCTACCATCCTTGTTAGTGGAATTAGGTATAGGTTGTTCATGTGGAAGGAGAACATTCAAGTCAAGAGGGGAATCAAAGATCACTGTACCATCATCCCGAAGTCTCCAATATTCAAAAGGAGGCTTGTTGTCATGAGGAGGATCTTGATATCCTAATCCTATTGTGTTTTCATCTATTGGTTTTTGTTCTAGAAGTTGGTGAATGTTATGTTCAGTTGTGCACTATAGAAAAATGGTCCTTTGTCATTTTCATGGTCTTTTAGGCCTTTCTTCATGATGCTTGGTCCATTTTTCTTTGATTTAATGTTGCAATGTGGCTTGAACACTCACATTAGGTCCTTAAAATTCAAAATATGATGTCTTGTGAAGGTGTTGTGAAGCATTGTAAAACATTTCTACACTTTTCTAGACTCTATTTATTACAATTCACCTAAAAATAACCTTTTCATCACTTATCAAGTCCTATTTTGAAGTGTTGTAAAGTCTTGTAACAAGATTCCATGCTTTTCTAGGCATAATTTCACTATTGACACCTTTCTTATGATTTATTTGACCCCTTTATTCCCTTATAAGGCTTAATTAAGTGTGTTTTTGAATGTAAACCTAACAAACAACATTAAATGTGACTTAATTTCCAACAACCACATTCAAGTCCAAGGTGGGAGCCATTTTCCATGGGTGGTGATGAGTCCCTCTTGGCTCAAAATTCAAAATATATTTTTTTTCTTTTGGGTTTTTATTTAAAATCACCTTATGTCAGCCTATGATGGCGTATCATTGCATTACTAAGGAAAAAGTGTGTATAAATAAGTTTTTTTCTTCTCATTTTAACCCCCATTCATCAAGTTCACTTATTCACACATTCATTCAAGTATTCAAGCACTTTGCATCATTGAATCAAGCATTAATCAAGTATTTTAGAGCACCCATTGTTGTATCCTCAGATTTCTTCAACAAGGGTTTGGTAAGTTGATAGAATTTTCATATTATTTTTTTATAATTCTCTTCCATTCCATTTCTTCATTAAGGGTTTGATTAACAAAGTGGGATTTGACCAAGGAAAATCCCTATAACCTAACCCTTAACCATTTTTCCCCTTTTGCATGTGTGTTTGCAGACTTGTGTATGAAAATTTGACAAGTTATTAGGGATTGAAAAGTGGAGAAGAAGTCAATAAATTTTTCCAAGTCAACAACAACCCATTTCAAGCTTGGAGAAGACATTATATCTATTTTTCTCTAGAATTAACGTCATCAACTCAACAAGCAGTCATCCTCAGATCTGGTGCTAGAGGATTGGTCCCTGATTTCTCAAAATTTTGGGAGTGGAATGATTCGCCATCAATGGAAAATGAGTCACACCTTAAGGATAGAAATCTAGATTTTGTCAGATTCTGGATCCTGACACTCAAAAACCAGCTTTCAATAGTTTTCATCAAAGCAGGATTGACTAGCCATCAGTGGCGAATGAGTCTCACTAGTGATTTTCAGTGATCTTTGTTAGCATTCAGAATATTCAAGAATATTCATCAATCCTCCAGGTGCACTCTAATTCAGCCTTCTTCCTCTTTGTTTTACATTTGTTCATACTTAGTTCATGTTTGCATATCACATTGTGTTTTCCAACATTGCATACTTCTTAGGTTTTGTATTCAAAATCTCTTAATTTCATAGTTTAATTGCACTTAGATCATTCCATTTAGTCTAAATAACATCATACATTGCATAATTTGAGTGAACCTAGCTAAATCCTTTGACAACTTATATCTCTCCTTTTAGGTGAAACATCATAAAAGTGCAAGAGTAGCCTATAAGCCCTACCCAAAAATCTATGGTTCATTTTGGTGAACCTTCATTTTGAGCACTTTATATTTCTAATTTCCATTACATCCTAGACTATTTGCATTAAAATTCAATTAGGGTTTTGTCTTGTTTTTGCATCATAGGGTTTCTCAAATTGCATTAGTGAAAGACTCATTTAGATTTCATTTTTGCATTGTTTATCATTCAAAAAATTGAAAAATTGGATCTACATCCTTCATTGGCATTTGAAAAGAATTTATATCACTTTAAATTTTTTGAAAAACACAAAAAATTCTCATAGTTGGACTCATTCGCCACCTTGGGTGAATCAGTCCACTTGCATCTTTCATATTGCATTTTTATGCATTTTTTTGGCATTTATCTTCATCTATGTTATCTGCTATTAGTTCTCTATTTCAGCTTGTAGAATTTCTATTATTTTCATTTTTCACTCCTAGATTACCTTGCATTTACATTCACCCCATCTTTTGCGGTACTTGTATGAGTGTTTGGTGCCCCATTGATAATAATTTAGTGAGATGAAGTTCTAGACTCATGGCTTCCTATGATAGAACTTTCATTGCGAACCTTGGGATCTCAAGAGATCCTACTCCTAGTATCGACAATGCTGCATTAGGCATGGATAATACCACAACTATTCCTTCACCTTTCCATCCAATGAATGTTGACACAAAAAAAATACCATCCCACAAGAAAAATTCATTAGTATTCATGAGGATTGTGCACACTTACAACAAGACTTGTCCCTTGAAAGCATTTCCACCATTGCCATACTTGCGATAGAAAACCTTCATCATTTGATTGAAAGTTATGAAGAGAATAGTTGAGATATACAATGAACGTGTTCCTTCTACTTCCCAGTCAGCAAACATTGTTGTGAGCCAAGGAGGACCTCACAATCCTCCTCCCTCAACCATCACATCCATACCAAATTATACCACTCCTCAAGTTACAACAACTATACAACAGGTTAGTCATGTGGCTCCTTCTTTCACAATTCCATCTAGCATTCCTACTTCTTTTGTGGCATCGCATATTCCTTCTTCCACCTTCACCCCTCTTAGTGTCCCCTTCACTTCCCCTAACATTACATACACTCCCCTAACATTACATACACTCCATCACCATTTTCCCTTCCACCTAATACCACTTACACCAATCCCATCATTACAAAAATCTTTAACATTGTTTCATCCATGCAACACCAAATTTCCACCATTAGCCAAAGTCAAAATTCTCCACCTACATATCATGTTCATAGTAGTCCATTATCCTTAGAAATATTACGCACATAGATGCCACAAGGAATTGAAATGCCTAGTTTTGAGAAATATAGAGGTAAAAGATACCCTACTAATCACATAAATACTTATACAACCTTGTGTAGTGACTTTGTCCTCGATGATAAGCTGTTAGCCAAAAATTTTCCTCGGACCTTAAAAGACACTGCATTAGAGTGGTTTTCAAACCTACCTAATCATTCCATTTGATCATTCAATGAACTTGTGGATGCCTTCATAAGTCATTTTCAAGTCCATATGACCACTAAAAAGATAATGGTTGATTTAATGCGTTGTAGAAAAAATGCCGATGAAAAAGTAATTGACTTCATTTCACGTTATCAATCGTTATATGTTCAAGTTCATGTCAAAATTCTTGATTCACATCTGCAAAAGATGTTTATCGAAAACTTGCATACCCATCTCTAGGATAAGTTAACTATGATGAAATTTCCTTCATTTATTCATTTATGCATAACCCTTTGTGAATATCATAACTCAGTTTCAAGTCGTGATTCAAGTCCACTTCTAACCAAGCTGAGAAATATGAGAAAAACAATAAAAAAACACTCAAAACTTTAGAAAACCAAATAGAGGCTTTTTACAGTTCAATCTTCCTTCTCCACAACCAACCCAACCTATTCAGAGTCAAGTGCTAGTTGTTAAAGCAGTGGTGCCTTATACCTATGGGGACCTGAAGAGACAATTTACTACCTTACCCGATACCCTCCATAATACAATGAACCAATTAATCCAACAACAAATGATCACTTTTCCTATCGTTAAACCACTTGATACCACCAAAACTTTACCACCCATCTTTAAACCTAATGCTTATTGTCATTTTCATCGCCAAAATGGACATGACACCAAACAATGTAAGCATCTCAAACACTTAATTCAAGACATCATTGATTCAGGCCGTTTGTCCATTGTGGGTGTTAATGATCAAGGCAATAAGTTTATTGCACCCCCTAACCAAAATTTACAAATCTTTACTGACCCCATGCCTAAACATAATGTTTCATTTGTCAAGGCTAGTGAACCTTCAAACCCTCAAGTCATGAACATTGATACAAATAACAAAAAACATGATATAACTCCAAATGTTACCCAAGTTACTCCTATGGATGAACATGTGGGTATGATAGACGTTATCCCTCGTAAGGGCCCAACCAACAAAACTATTGATATCACTTTTTCTTCCAAATATATGATTCAAAAACTTCCTGATGGTCCTCTTTACATAGCTGGCAGAATCTATGATAACCCCACCAATGGGATATTAATAGATCCTACCCGTGGCAAGAATGTGATCACAAAAGAATTTTTAGTACTACATGAGTTGTATCAAGATGACTGTAATAAACCAACTGCATGGATTAAAAAACATATTGGTTTTGTGTGCCCTATTATTAGATCAATCGTACTCCCATTACAGATAGGACCCAAAATTTTGGAGGTAACATTTTCAATTATTCCACAATCAGATCAATTTCGTTTATGGCTAGGTCACCCTTGGCTTCGCTCGATGAAAGTGGTCCCCTCAGTTGTTCACAAATTTTTGAAGTTTCCACATGGCAATGAAATATTTACCATACACCATAGTGGCTTTAATTTGTTATCCTCCAAAGGTAATTTTTCCTTAGAATCCTTTTGGCCTAAACCTATGGAACCCATCACCCCTCGAAAGGACTTCTTTTTCATTACCTATCAAAAGTTCAAAGCCAAACACATAGCTGAATTGTCTCTTCGTAACATGTATGCATTTGTTTCCACTCCTCCTATTCTAGATGAAGCCATGCTTTAGCCTGAGTCCAAAATTGAACAAATAATACAACCTCATGAGCACCCAACCATAGACACTTCCCCTTCCTCATTTAAACACCCAAGATAAAATGAAACCAATCCTATCATGTCTCCTTGCATTAAAAAAGTTTATAAAGCCAAAGAGAAAGTGATTGAACCATCTTCGGTTTCTTCCATTCTTCCCCCTCCAGAAGACAAGGACCCTATGGTGGATCAACCCACTCTTACACATCAACATCTTCAAAATAAAATTAAAAGAAAACACAGTGCTAGGGAGCATAGGCGTCATCTTCATCTCCTTGCTCGTCAAATGCAAACTAAAAACAAAATATAAAATCAACCTCTTCCTTTGACACAAGAAATAAATGATCACCATCGTCATCCTAACCTGCCACAAGATGGTATAGTCCAACCCTCACAAAAAAATGATCCTATCCAACAACCACAACTCTTGATACATCCTTCATTGGAAATTACCATGCGTCCTCCCATCGTGATTAATCTTGATGATGATGATGAGGAGGAGATCTCCAAAATAGATGAAGAGGTGCATACTGATTTGAATTCTTTATTTTCATCTTCCATGAGCTTAAATGACAAAAAAATTCTACCAAATGAAGAACCTGGTACTTCCCCTAGTTTGGCACTTGCAATTCTCCCTTTGGATAGTCAATTGCCCTCACAATACACTGAGCATGAGTGGGAGGTGGATGACTTGTTAGATGGTTGACTTGCATTCACCTTACTATCCTTTTATATTCATTTTCCTTTTTATTTTCATTTTTATTTTATGTCTGTATCATGTTCCCCCATATTGTGTGTTTGATGTTCTCTATCTTTGTACACTTCTTCTATTCGTACCTCTCTTCTTCTATCTATTGTACATTTTGCATTTTCTTTTTTGTTTCTATTTTGTGTTCTCCTTTTTGGGATGACACAAAGCGTTGAGATGCCCTATGTCTCTTCCATGTTGACCCAAAAGGTCCTTTATTTTTCATTTTTGTTTTGTGTTCTCCTTTTGGGTATGCCACAAAGCATTGAGATGCCCTATGTCTCTTCCATGTTGTCCCAAAAGGTCATTTCTTTTTTGTTTTTGTTTTGTGTTCTCCTTTTATGGATGATGCAAAGCATTGAGATGCCCTATATCTCTTCCATGTTGATCCAAAAGGTCCTTTCTTTTTTGTTTTTGTTTTGTGTTCTCCTTTTGGGGATGATGCAAAGCGTTGAGATACCCTATGTCTCTTCCATGTTGACCCAAAAGGTACATTTTTTTCCTTTTTTCCTTTTGTGTTTTCCTTTTGGGGATGACTCATGGCATTGAGACTGAAATGTCTCCTTCATGTTGACCCAAAAGCTTTTCCCTTTCTTTTTCCTTTTCATTTTCTTTTCACTTGTGTTTTCCTTTTGGGGATGATGCAAAGAGTTGAGACCACAATGTATCTTCCATGTCGACCCAAAACAAACTTTTTTTTCCTTTTATTTTTTCTCTCTTTTTGTCATTCTTCCAGTTCTATGTGCTTTGGGGAATGATGATAGTTCCAAGATCTTTCATAAAAACATTGCAACAACAAACATACTGACCCAAAATCCATAGATCCCTTATGTTTTTGGTGTGTTCCTTTCTGAGGGGAAACTCCCTTTCTCTTTTGTTTTCTCTTTGGTTTATATGAAGCAACCTAACTTAGAAACATATGACTTGGCATAGGGGATTTCCAAGTTGGCTCTCATGTCTTGTTTTCCTTTTTACACTTTATTTCCTTCACTACTTTAAAGTAATTTCTCATAGAATGATGGATAGCAATTACTTTAAAGTGGGGGGCATACATTGGCATAATTCATTTACATTCTTGGTTCTTAGTGCAGCCTTGTCGTTTGATATGATGCGTTCATCACTTTGTGGATGACATTGGGTATGATGTCCTTCATAAGTGTGATCTATCTTAGCATATTACATTTCTATTAGTGGCCTGGTGTGACACACTGCATCTCCTAAGTTGTGAATATTTTATTCTTTGATTGGTCATCTCTTGGAGACATTATACACAATATTCCCCAAGTGACAAACCTTGCATGAACTTAACAGGACTCCTTTGAACATCTTTTACACTTTACATTTTTACATTTTACATTTTTTCATTTTACATCTTTTCCACCTTGAATAACACAAATTGCATGCCTATGGTACCTTTCTCTTTGTTCATGGGTTTTAATGCAAAGCTTTCCTTGTCTCATGAAGCACAAACTGAGCAGGAGGCATAACTTTAATATGGTTGAGCGGGAAGCCCATTCAGTGGCACAAATTTCCCCATAGTGAGCTTTGTGTTTGTGAGTGCATACCAACTAGCATATGTTTCTCACCTTTTTGGGTCTTCTCACCCAACAAACCACCATGAGTTCTATCACCCTAGAGTGAGTATGCATTTCCTTTTTCAAAATGACCTAGATCAAGTATTTTGGAGAAGCCATTGTTGTATCATCAAATTTATTCAACAAGGTTTTGGTAAGTTGATAGCATTTGCATGCTTTTTTATCATTCTCTTCCAATCCATTTCTTTATTAAGGGTTTGATTACCAAAGTGGGATTTGACCAAGGAAAATCCCTATAACCTAACCCTTAAGCATTTTCCCCCTTTTGCATGTGTGTTTGCAGACTTGTGTATGCAGATTTGACAAGTTATTAGGTGTTGAAAAGTGGAAAAGAAGTCAATAAAGTGTTTCAAGTCAACAAAAACCTATTTCAAGCTTGAAGAAGACATTCTGTCCATTTTCTGCAGAATTAACTTTGTCAAACCAACAAGCACTCAACCTCAGATCTGGTGTTATAGGATTGGTCCTTGATTTTCCAAAATTTTGGGAGTGGACTAATTTTCCATCAGTGGTGAATGAGTCCCACCTTAAGGATGGAAATCCATATTTTGTCAGATTCCAAATCCTGACACTTAGAAACAAACTTTCAACAGTTTTCATCAGAAGTAGGACTGATTCACCATCAGTGGCAAATGAGTCCCACTAGTGATTTTTAGTGATCTCTATCAGCATTCAAAATATTTGAGAATCTTCATCAGACATCTAGGTGCACTCTAATTCATCCTTCTTCCTCTCTATTTTGCATTTGTTCATACTTAGTTCATGTTTGCATATCACATTATGTTTTCAAACATTGCAAAATTCTTAGGTTTTGCATTCACAATCTCTCAATTTCATAGTTTAATTACACTTAGATCATTCCATTTAGTCTAAATAACATCATACATTGCATAATTTGAGTGAACCTAGCTAGATCCTTTGAGTAGGGTTTATCTCTCTCCTTTTAGGTGAAACATCCTAAGAGTGTAAGAGTAGCCTATATGCCCTACCCAAAAATCTATGGTTCAATTTGTTGTGTCACAACCTTGTTTGCTTAAGATAGAAAAGCCTTTTCCATATGTTTATTCAAGGTTGATTGGTGTGTTTGTAACTTTGTGATCATAAAATGGTTGAGGGTTTACTTGGTTAGAGGAACTAGGTCCACCTGTTGGAGGGACTTAGGTCCTTTGTTTATTCCAAGATGTAGGTATCCAAATGTATCAGGAGGTGCAATAATAGGAAGTTCTTGTGACTTCATGGATGGGTAAAACGATGCATTGGCTTCAAGGTTATCAAGGCATTCAATTAAGAACTTATTCATGCTATCATCATCTTCTCCAATTATGTGAACAACATGAGGAGGACATTCATGAGGTGTTGAAGGAGCATGAGGAAGCTCAAGGTCATTAGGATCATAGCCAAAAGCACAATTTGACAATTCCACTAAGGATTTTAATGAATTCCAAAGCTTATTAAAGAAAAAAGCCATGATGACAATGAATGAAAGTAAGCTAATATTCAAGAAAGAAGATAAAGTAGAAAATCTAGAAAGTATGATAGAAAGTAATAGTAGAATACTATAATGCAAAAAATGCCCAAAAAATGCTTGAGAACGTAGTTGAGAATGTGCAACTGAAATGATTCACCCAAGGTGGCGAATGAGTCCAGGGATTTTAATGTTTTTTCAAAAAAATTAAAATGATTTTATGATTTTCAAATGAAAAATAGGGATGTAGATACAAAATTTGAGTTTTTATAATGTTTTCAAGTGCAAATATGAAATCTATATGAGATATGCACTAATGCAAATTTGTAAATCCTAGGATGCAAAAAAAATGAAAAAAGCTAATGAAAAGGCTAATGCTATGAGTCCTAGGATGTTAATGCAATGAAAATAAGAAATATGATGTTCAATAAGCAGGTTCACCAAAATGAACCAACAATTTTTGGGTTGGCTATGAACTTCTCTTGCACTCTTAGGGTTTTTCACATAAAAGGAGATAGACCCAAAAAATGAAGTGGTTCACTCAAACTAATGCATGCAAGATGAAATAAAGCATAAATTCAATGATATAGATGCAGTAAAATGATAAAATTGATTGATTATGTATAAAAAATAATGAAATATGAAGTGTTTGAAAACATAGTATGATATGCAGAAATGAACTAGAAACGTAAACAAATGAAATCTGAATTGAATGAGATTGAACATAGTGCACCTGGAGATGGAATGCTGATGTTGGAAGGTTCTATAATCTAACATAAATCTTTGTTGATGCATAGTGGGACTCATTCACCACTGATGGCGAATTAGTCCTACTTCTAATAAACTTTGTCAGAATCAATTCTTGACTGTCGGGAACTAAATTTTGATGAAATCAACTTTTCTAGCTTGTAGGTGGGATTAATTTTCCACTAATGGTGAATCAGTCCTCCTCCAAAATTCTACAAATTCAAGGGTCAATTCTGTGGGTCCATATCTACACTTATCTTCTTGTTAGGTTGACGGAGTCAAATCTGCAAAAAATGGACTGAAAGTTATCTCCAAGCTTGAATTAGGGTTTAGTTGACTTGAATTAGTTTGATGACTTGACGAACACTTTTCAACACCTATTTCTTTGAAAAATATTCCTATAAGACCTGCAAACATACATGCAAAGATGGGGAAAATGGTTGAGGGTTAGAGTATAGGGATTTTCCTTAGTCAAATCCCACTTTGGTAATCAAACCCTTGATAAAGAAATAAAATGAAAAGAAGAAAGGGATAATGAATAAACAACATGAAAATATCCTAAACTCACCAAAACCTTATTGTTGAAGTTTGAAGATATGTCAATCCTTGCTCCAAATTTTTTGATAATTGCTTGATCAAATGATGGAATGATGCTTTGAATGCAAGAATGCTAATTGATGTTGAATGAGTGAATGAGATGAATGGGGGTTAAAATTGGATGAAAAAATACTTATTTATACACACTTATGCCCTAACAAACTAAGAATACAACATCACATGTTGACATAAGGTCTTAATGAATAAAAAACCAAAATAAATTTGAATTTATTTTGAATTTTATGCCAAGAGGGACTCATTTTCCACCTATGGTGAATGGGTCCCACTCAAGGCTTGCAAGTGGGTGTCAGGAATTAAGTTTCTTTTAATGTTGTTTGTTGGGTTTGTATTGAAAAACACACTTAAATAAGGCCTATAAGTGCATAGAGGGGCCAAATAAAGCATAAGAAAGGTTTAATTAGTGATGACAAGCCTAGAAAAGTATGAAATCTTATTACAAGACTTTACAACACCTTGAAATAGGACTTGATAAAGAATACAAATGGAATATTTAGATGAATTATAAATAGAAGAGTCTAGAAAAGTGTAGAAATGTGTTACAACACTTCACAATGCCTTCATAAGACATCATAATTTGAATATTCAGGACCTAGTGTGAATGTTTAAGTTACATTGCAACATTAAATCTAAGCAAAATAAGTCAAGAATCACAAGAAAAAGACCTAAATGACCATAAAAATGTCCAAGATCCATTTTTCTATGGTATAGGGAGGGGATTGGAAAGTTTTATTAACATGTCTAAATATGCAAGGTACTAACATTGTTTGAAAAAAAATGAAAAGCACTTGTAACCATTTCATGCAAAAACAGTGTATATCCAAAGATGCAAAACACTTTTATCCAAGAAATGTAATGTTTTAAGAATGCAAACAATGTATATGTAAGAATTAAAAGAAATTTGATCAAACTTATGCAAAGTTTTATGAATAGAAACATTGTATATGAAAAAGTGAAAAGTACTTTTATCCATATGATGCAAAGTTTCAGAAATGTGAGCATTTTTAGATCTAATGATGCTTGTAATTGAAATGATTTCAAAAATGAGTACTCTAAATTGATGTTTTTGAGCTAGATACATAAAAAAAATGTTCCTGAAACTTTCTAGACTTATAGTATATGATATTAGGAGGCTCAAGAAGCACATAAATGAGGTTTTTGATGTTGTAACAGATAGCTAAAAATCTAGTCTAGGACTAAGTTTTCAAGAATGGTGAATTAGTCCCAGTTAGATTTCTTCAAAATCTTCAAAAAAATTTAATTGGTTTTGATGATTTTTAGTATGTATGACCTAAATACTAAAATAAAATATAGTTTTCAATGTTTTTTAATGATTTAGAATGCAAAAACGTAAACTATATTCACTTTCACTAATGCAAAATTTGAAAACCCTAGAATGCAAACAATGCAACATGCAATGCAATGTTAAGCTAATTATAGGATGATGATGGAATCCAAAATTAGAAAAGAATGGATTCAAAATTTTGGCTCACCAAAATAAGGACAAATATTTTGGTTCCCTAATGCTTTCTTACACTTCTAGGGTTTTTCACTTAAAAGGAGAAAGATGGGCCAAAATGGGCAATGTCTACATTCAAGATTAATGTAAGGATTGATGGAATATGCCTAGATGCAGTGTCTAAATGTAGTAAAATGATAAATGAGATGGATTATTAATGCAAAATCTAAGATATGCAAAGTGATGGAAAACACATTGTGATATGCAAACATATGATAAATGACCTAGAAATGCAAAAAAATTAGTTAGAAAGTTATGAAATAGAATGTGTGAACCTAGAGGCTGAAAAAGGATGAGATGAGGGTCTGAAATCCTGATAAAATTGATGCAGAAGTTGACTGGGACACTTGTGCCAATTTGGGCGATTTAGTCCCAGATCTGGAAAAGCTGGTCTAGAGTCTGTTTCGGCCAAATGGGTGTCTAAATCTCCAAAAATGCTAAAATGAATGTATAGTGGGACTAATTATCCATTACTGGTGACTTAGTCCACTTCTATATTTGTAAAAAATTGAAATGGGAAATGGAAGCCCCTAGTTTGCACTTTGATTCTTTATAGGTGTCTGCTTCTGAAACTCTAATTTTTGGGCCTAAAAGTGACTTTTAGTGGATATTTTGGTTTGGTCAACAAGGATATGCCTTCAATGAGTCTTCAACCTAATCTTCAATGACTTCCAAGTCTTCAAGATACCTAAATCTGTAAACACACAATAAAAGAGAAAGAAGTGTTGATTGTAGGGCATGGGGATTTTCCTTGGTCAAACCCTTTTTTAGGTAATTAAACTAAAATGGATAAAGAATGTAATGAATCATGAAGCAATGGTGTTAGAGAATTTCCATGATGATTGGTCTTGATTTTCTACAATAATAGATGAATATTTTTCCCTTGAATGTCTTAAAAATGTTATCTTGATGACATAGAATGCCAAAAACCTAACTTACTTGAATTGAGAACATGATGAATGATGAATGAATGATAATGAGTTATGAATTAGAGTTTAGAGGCTTGTATTTATAGGAAAGACACCTAATTTTCTCGTTAATTTGATCCCTAAGGCCAACATGAAGGAAGAATAAACTTAAAATCCTAAATTTCCCACTCAAACCTCAAAAATAGGCCAAATTGGACTAATTTGCTATGTTGGATGACTTAGTCCCACCTAGTAGGGAATCATTCACCCAGATGGGTGACTTTGTACCAGAGGGACACTTTTGATAGTTGGAATTTTGGGGAGTCAAGAAATTAAGCTTCTACATTTTTCTAGTCGAGTCTTTGATGAAATTAAGCTTTGGGATGCACAATATGGGGCAATAGGGGCCTATTAATGATGATGTAAAGGGTAATTAGGGCTAGGGAGACAAAGTTCAATGTGAAAGTGTGATTAAATACACTTTACATCATTAAAATGAGGTCCACATAGCCTAGAAAGACACAACAACCAATGTGAATGTGTAAGACACATTACAACACTAGATGGGTATGTGCAAGATCATCATGGAAAAAATAGGCCCTTAAGTGGCAAAAAATTTGGAAAAAACAGAGTTAGGCAACTTGACATAAAAATTTGAATAATTTATCTATATTATTTCAAAAATATGTAAGAATACAATCTGTAGAAAAATGAATTTAGTTTCTAAAATACTAGGTTTATTTTTTTAAAAAATAAATCTATTTGGTGAAAATTTGAAATTTCAATGTAGTAGTACTTAAATTTTAGGGAAAAAATAAGAAGTAGGTTTCTGTTTGACCACCCTAACCATAATAAAATGATAATACTTTTTTATAATATTTTAGATCTAAGTAGACGACTCATGTCCCGATGTGTTGCATATTTTTTTGTAATTTTTTCCCAAGTAAATAATTAATTTTGAATTTTTTATTACAACTTTTAAAAAATATAAAAAGTCATATTTCTGACCACCTTAACTTGGTTAGAGATTCATGAAATTAATTTTTTTTAATCCTATACTATATGAAGCATAGAATGTGACACATGTTTTGGATTAAAAAAATGTGATACCATTTGAAAGCTATTAATGTTTTTGAATTAGCCCATCAATCAAGACTTTATTCATAATTCAAATAGAAAATGAATAATAATAATTTATATTGGTGGAAAGCTAATAATTGCCTTTAAAAACCCTTTTCATTTCATCAATTTTGGGTATAAAATAGTCGTCAGCCACATACCCTACACATACCCATCACATCGCCACTTTTTGGCCCATCATGATCCTACAAATACCCAGATTAGAGTTAAGTTTAATTCACAAGCCTTCTAGATTAATGTGAAGATGTTTTTAAATATATTTTACAATGTTGTACTATGGGAAAGATAGGTCCATTAAGTCTAGAGAGGCGTGAAAGTCTTTTACAACACCTTCACAAGACATCGTTAAATGCAATTTATTCAGTTTGCAAGGGTCCAAGACCTAGTGTGGATGTGTAAAACACCTCACAACACCAAATTAAGGCCTCATTAAGTGCAATTTGTAATCAATTAATCCCAAATCAAGCAAGAAAAAGGGATACTTTTTGCGTGTCCACACCAACATTCTTTCATAACCTATCATTTTTATAAATATCATTCTATTCTACATTAAATGAAATTTCTCCTACTTGGTGTTAGCAATTACTTTAATGTGGGGAAATATAATCAATTATATATTCATCATATTTTGTAGCTCCTTATTAGAGTTATTTTGCATATAACAAGATTTTCCTATAATTATTTTTATGGTTGAAATGAGAACTTACCTATTGAATACCAAACTTCACTAGCCCAAGTTGTGTGTTTTCATTTTCTACAATTATAGAAACTCACCTAGTGAATATAAAACTTCATGTAATATGCCAAACATTCATTGAAGTAAATTTCCTAAGTTTTCACTATGCGAGTAAAATAAACTATGTAATAAGCCATTGCAATAATTTTTTTTTCCTTTATTTATTGAGAATATATGAAAAAAGATGCTTTACAACATACAATAAGGATTTCCATTCCATTAGAATGCTTCACAAACTAAAATATTCTGAGAAATTACAAAAATACATATATAGCTCCTATGAGCTTCATTACATAAGATATAGATGGTCTAGGAATCTGCCTTTCAAAACATTGGTCTTTTGTTGCCTACTGAGGAGGAGAAGCATCATTCAAGTGATTTTATTTCAACCATAAACTCATATGCAGTCCCCTTCATATCTATCAATGATAAATGGCCCTACCCTTTGACGAAGGTATTGGTTAGGTAACCACGTACAACATAGGTCACTCTGAGTTTAGTGTTGTGCCCTACATGACTAGGATTTATAACCTATGCTAGGTAGCCCTCATGCATTTTAAATGGACACGGTGAACTGACATTGGAGCCTAGGGTAATCACACTACATTGGCCAAAGTATCCTCACTCAGTACTTTGAGTGAAGGTCTACTATTCACTTACACTATTGCAAGCTCATTTTGACTTAATTCCATTATAACTATGCTTAGGAAATCCCTCTCCATGGAAAAGATACTCCCTAGGATAACCTATATCTTTAACAACCTAAGGAAACACAACTCATAAAGCAAAGTGCTAGTTCCCTCCCTTCAATGGACTACATTCCCAGGAGTAACCTACTAGCCATCTAAATAATGGGGAAATGGGTGTTTTATAACCTAGGTCATAGAACACCACTTTTCTCCAATTATCATTCAAATATGTCCTAGGAATCCAAATTGGGTTGACCATCAACCTCAAAGGTGATTCAATTCTCAATCATGGAAGACCTAGGAAGGGGTTCTTTAATCTTTGAGGGGTTCACCACCAAGCAAAATCTTGGAAAACACACTTTAACATTCAACTCACAAAACCAATAATGTAAGCTAAATGATGAATGCAAATGATGAAATTATGCAACAAGTTAGGGTATGTGTACCTGGGAAGTCTGGAAATGTGATGAAGATGCTAGAAATACAAAGAAACTATCAAAATATGCTGAGGACTAAGACACCCTTAATGTTTTATTAGTCTTGCTGTTGTTTTTTAGGGAAAATGTCAAATCTTTGGATGCCAGAAGAGGATCTGAAAAAATCTCTGCAAAATCCCACTTGGAGGAATAAGATTCCCTTACTGTCTTAGTCTTGATCTAAATTTTTGGAATCTCTAAATGTGGTCCTGAGGCTTGATGTTTGCAGTTCCTTCTTCTTTGATCTCAGGTTCTGAAACTTCCAGATTTGGCTTGCAAGTGAGTTTTTCGTGAAGATGAAAACTTTACAATGCAACTTTGCACTTAAAATGATCTTCAAGTCTTTAAACTAAGTCTACAATAAAAAACACACAAGAGGGGAAAAAATTGTTGGTTTTTAGTAAATGGGGGTTTGCCTTGTTCAAACCGCTTATTGGTAATTAAACCTTGAAATGAAATAGAATAATGAAGGGAAATGATGAATGAACAAAATACTATATTGCAACTCAACAAACCCTTGTAATAAGGTGTTGCAAATATGATTGAAATGGTTGCAATGGATGTGGTTCTTGGCTCTTGCTTGAATCATAAAACCTACATCACAATTGTCAACACAATAATAAACATGATGCCAGGGTATGTGCAGGATCATCATGGAAAAAACAAGCCCTTAAGTGGCAAAAAATTTAGAAAAATTAGAGTTACGCAACTTGATGTAAAAATTTGAACAAGTTATCTATATTATTTCAAAAATATGTAAGAATATAATCTGCATAAAATCAAATGTAGTTTCTAAACTACTAGGTTTATTTTATAAAAAATAAAATTATTTGGTGAAAATTTGAAATTTCAATGTAGTAGCACTTAAATTTCAAGGAAAAAATAAGTAGGTGTCTGTCTGACCACCCTAACCACAATAGAATGATAATATTTTTTTATAATATTTTAGATATCAGTAGAGGACTCATGTCCCGATGTGATGCATATTTTTTTGTAATTTTTTCCAAGTAAATAATTAATTATTAATTTTTTATTACAACTTTTAAAAATATAAAATCATATGTCTGACCACCTTAACTTGGTCAAAACTTCATGAATTTATTTTTTAATCCTATAGTATGTGAAGCATAAAATGTGACACATATTTCAGATTCAAAAAATGTGATATCATTTGAGAGCTATAGATGTTTTTCAATTAGCCTATCAATCAGGACTTTAGTCATAATTCAAAAATAAAATGAATAATAATAATTTATTAAATTCAAAGTAAATCATAATTTATATTGGTGGAAAGCTGAGAATCTCCATTAAAAACCTTTTTCGTTTCATCAATTTTGGGTTAAAAAAAGGTCATCAGCCACATACCCTACACATACCCATCATATCGCCACTTTTTGGCCCATTATGATCTTGCAAATACCCGCCATAATATCCTTTATATGATGCTTGAATCTTGATGATGGCTCCAAATGCTTCATGAACTACTCTTGAATGCTTGGATGCTTAGAGTGCTTGGAGTGCTTAGATTTCCTAGATATGGAAATGAGAGAAAGAAACCTTGTATTTATACTTATCCATGCTTAATATCCCAAAATTACATCACAAGTCGACATATGAACTCATTAATTAAAGGAGGCTAAATACTGCTAAGATTTGAAATTAAAGCCTGAAAATATCTTAAGGGGGACTAAGACATCCTAGGTGGTGTCTTAGTGTTGAGGCATCAAGCTCAAGGCAAAGACTCTGAAAAGGGGCCCATTTAGGGTGCTCTTGAAATAAAGGTCCTAAGACCTTTGGGGGAAAAAGATGCCCTAGGTGGCATCTTAGTCCTGGCCCAAAAATCAGGGAAACAAAACCAGAATCATTAAATTATCATTTCCCCTTTGATGTTTGTTAGGATTAGCTAGAAAAAGATGTTAAATAGGTGTAGGACAACTAATATTGGGGTGAATCAGTTGTCACAAAATTCAAACTTAAAAAAATCAACACTTATCAATTTGACAACCACACTATTTTGTTATTAAGTATGAGCATGAAACAAAAATAATAGAAAGTAAATCAACAAAATGAACACCATATTTTAATGTGGAAAACCCAATAAGGGAAAAACCACGGTGAGGGTTAACTCACAATATAAAGAGATTATTAAATCAAATACAAAGGCTCACTGCTTAGAAGAGGATTCACTGTTCAAATACAAAGGCTCACTGCTTAGAAGAGGGTTCACTATTTGAATACAAAGGCTCATTGCTTAGAAGAGGATTCACTGTTCGAATACAAAGGATCACTGCTAAGAAGAGGATTCACCGTTCGAATACAAAGGCTCACTGCCTATAGAAAGGACTCATTGTCCAATAGGGAGGCTCACTACCTATAGATACAAAGGAGAAAAAAAGATCCACCACAACAATTATCACACATCTGCATCCTTGAATAAATGATTGTAGAAAACTGTAGCTCACTGCCTTCAGGAATCCAACACAATTAAGAAGTACTACCTCAACTCACTCACACACACTTCTTCTCTTATGATTTGTGGCTTACTTCATCACTTTGCATCACACTGTCATACAATTAGTCACAATTTAACTTACATTTATACCATCTTCAACCTTAGAACCTTCCTCCAAGCCACAAAAACTTTATTTCATAAATTCAAATTAGGTTGGAAACTCAACATTCTCGTGGTGGAAAGGAATGAGAGTGGACAAATAAAACATTTAACCATGACGAAAAGATAATGTCTCAAATCAATCATAGGCTTTCTTAATTATTTTTTATTCTTCGAATGAAGTGTAAACACCAGGTTAGCCAAACCTAATGAAAACACAAATGAACATTAATGTACATGATTCCCAAAAAGAAATGACACATGGACGCCACAACACACTTCATTATGCATGAGAACACATCTCAGATTACTTTAGATACATCCACAACAAGTGCAATACTCTTCAAACACTGAACACCTTCCACTAGTCCATTTAGACTATGCAAACAAACACAACATAGAAACATGACTTCCAGACCACCAAACCTCAACCTTCTTTGCCAGAATCTAGAGAACACCTTCACAATACATATCCTAGATCCACAAGATTTGAAAAAAAAATAGCGGAGGATTGCAAAGTAGAAACATTTCTCCTAGTCCACAGAAGACCAACTCTACCAAAATAGTTTACACACTGGTGAATGTAACTTTTATGTACCATCACACCAGAAGCTAAAACTTAGAAGATATCACTAGTAGACCATCATTACCAAACCTTTAGATCCAAAAAAGCATAGGATCAACATAGGAGAAATGTGGAGCACATACCAGAGAGCATTTTAAACACATTCATCACTCTAACTTCTCTTCTTTATTAATTTTCTCAAAATCACTTGGAAACACACCAATTCAACCCATTTGCAACATCATAAAGATAGCTCCATGTACTCACAACATCTCAGTAGTACCTCAACTATACATGTACAATATATGCAACATACTGAATTGTGTTGATATCAATGACAACATTAATGACAACACCACCAAACTAGCTCATAGTTGCAACAATCTCCCCCTTTGTCATTGATGGCAACACATGATGTGAAAAACCATCAAAGACAACCTTCTTCACAATATCCTGGGAGAACATCTTCTCTTCTTCTACAACTATTTTTCACATGAATTTCTCTCCCCCTTTGAAATCAATGGAAATCAACAAACACTCTAATCACTCCACCTTAGGAGCTCACTCATACTGTAATAATGAAAACCTTTTCTACTCCCCCTATGAAGTAGACCCATTTATTAGTCTAGATGAATGAAGAATATGTGAATCCACTGGAATGATGCACCTTCATGTGCACCTAGTTCAGAGGCCAATGACCTCCAACCTCTCCCTAAGATGCTTAAAAGTATCCTTCAAAAGAGCCTTAGTAAATATATCTGCAATTTGTTCATTTGTTGTCACATACTCTAGTTTGAATTCATTTTCCAACACTTTTTCTCTCAAGAAATGATATTTGATAGATGTTTGTTTTTTCTTGAATGCATAATTGGGTTATTTGAAATATTTATAGAACTCGTGTTCTCACAAAAAATATCAATAGGCTCATCACATATTAATCCAATGTCTTTTAGAGTTTTCTTCATTCACAAAACCTATGTGTAGTAGGATGTTGCAGCAATATATTCTTCCTCTGCAATGGATAAAGAAACTGAGTCTTGCCTCTTATTAAACCAAGAAACCAATATTCCACCAAGAAATAAAGCACCTCCACTGGTACTCTTCTGGTCATCCACACAACCAGCCCAATCTGCATTGGTATAAGCACTCAGGGTGAAATCAACACCCTTAGGTTACCATAAGCCATAATCTGGTGCACCTTTAAGATATCTAAATATCCTCTTTATAGCTCCAACATGTGCCTCTTTAGGATCTTCTTGAAATCTGGCAACTAGACATTCTACATGCATAATATTCGGTTTGGTAGGAGTAAGATACAATAGTCCACCAATCATAGATCTATATTTTCTTTGGCCAGTCTTAGCAAATTCATCATCTTTTCTCAGTTTACATCTAGTTACCATAGGAGTACTAACTAGTTTGGAATCATCCATTCCAAACTTCTTCAAAAACTCCTTTACATACTTAGATTGTGAAATGAATATCCCTTTGTTAGTTTGATTCACTTGTAGAATAAGGAAGAAACTCAATTCACCAATTTCATGGACATCTCAAATTCTTTTTCCATCTCTTCAGAAAACCTTTTACACATGCCTTCATTTCCACCAAAAATGATATCATCAACATATACAACTACTATCAACATTTTGTTACCTTGCACTTTGAAGTAGAGATTGTTGTCAGCAGAACCTTTGTTGAATGCTTGCTTTGTTAGGTATCTGAACAATCTTGCATACCAAGCTCTAGGAGCTTGCTTCATTCCATATAACTCCTTCTTCAACTTACAAATCATGTCTGGTTTGTCAGATAACGGACCCTTCAGGTTGTTCCATGTACACTTCTTCCTCTAATTCACCATTCATAAATGTTGATTTAACATCCATTTGATATACTTTGAAATCCTTGTGGGAAGAAAATGCCAAAAACATCCTAATAGCTTCCATTCTATCCACAATGACAAATTTTTCTTCAAAATATATATCTTCAACTTGTGAATATCCCTTGCATACAAGTCTTTCCTTATTCCTTACAACTTCTCCACTTTCATATAACTTATTTAGGAACACCCATTTTGAACCAATTACATTCTTATTCACAGGTCTAGGGATTAGTTCCCATGTTTGATTCTTTTCTATTTGGGGCAACTCTTCTTTCATAGCTTTTATACAACTCTCATATTCACATGCTTGACTCAGAGACTTAGGTTCAATTTTAGAAAGTAGACATAGATTTACCTCAGTTGCTACTTTACTTCTTGTCTTCACACCTTCACTCTTATCTCCAATTATCTATTCCTCTGGATGATTCTTCTATACATAATTAGGAGTCTTAACAACAGGTTTTGACTCATTCTCTTCTTCTTCATCTTCTTCATTCTATTTTTCTTTCTCTTCTTTTGGGTATGTGCACCTAGATCATCATGCAAAAAATAGGCCCTTAAGTGGAAAAAAAATTAGAAAATTAGAGTTAGGCAACTAGACGTAAAAATTTGAATAAGTTATATATATTATTTCAAAAAAATGTAAGAATATAATTTGTAGTAAATTGAGTGTAGTTTCTAAACTACTAGGTTTATTTTAAAAAAAAATGTATTTGGTGAAAATTTGAAATTTCAATCGCAGTAGCACTTAAATTTCGGGGAAAAAATAAGAAGTAGGTGTTTGTCTAACCACCCTAACCACAATAAAATGATAATATTTTTTTTTTATAAAATTTTAGATATAAGTAGAGGAATTATGTCCCGATGTGATGCATATTTTTTTTGTAAATTTTTCCCAAGTAAATAATTAATTATGAATTTTTTATGACAACTTTTAAAAAATATAGAAACTCGTATGTCTAACCACCTTAACATGGTCAAAACTTCATGAAATTCATTTTTTTTTAATCCTATAGTATGCGAATCATAATATGTGATGCATGTTTCGAATTCAAAAAATGTGATCTTTGTTTGAAAGATATAGATGTTTTCAATTAGCCTATCAATCAGAATTTAGTTGTAATTCAAATAGAAAATGAATAATATTTATTTATTAAATTCAAAGTAAAACATAATTTATATTGGTGGAAAGCTGAGAATCTCCTTTAAAAACCCATTTCATTTCATCAATTTTGGGTAAAAAAAAAGTCATCAGCCACATACCCTACACATACCCATCATATCGCCACTTTTTGACCCATCATGATTCTGCACATACCCTTCTTCCTTCTACTTATTTTCTTCAGGTACATGTCTATAGATAGGATCATCAGGTTCAACTTCACTTATCTCAATAGGTCTGTGTATGTCTTCATCAACTTTCACATTAGCACTTTCAATAATCTTTCTCAAATTTTTATTAAAGCACCTATATGCTTTTCTAGTAGTAGAGTATCCAAGAGAAATTCCTTCATCACACCTAGCATCAAAATTTCCAAGATTTTCATTATCTCTTTTAATGTAACATCTACTTCCAAATACCTTGAAGTACCTCACAGTAGGAGTCTTACGAGTCCATAACTCTAAAGGAGTCTTTGTGTTGTTGCTTCTAATCTAAACTCTATTAAGAACATAAACAACATGTGTATTTCCTCTCTCTAATATTCATCTAGTACATTTGATTCTTTCATCATGGTTCTTGTGGCTTCCTCTACTATCCTATTTTTCCTCTCAACTACCCCATTCTGTTGAGGGGTTCTCAGAGTAAAAAATTGTCTCTTTATGCCATGCTACTCATAGAATGTATTAAACTCACTAGAAGTGAATTCTCCACCTCTATTAGATCTCAAACATTTGATTTTAAAATTTACTTCATTTTCCACTCTTGCTTTGAATACCTTAAACCTATCCAGAGCCCAAGTCTTTTCTCTATGAAAATCAACCCATGTCATTCGAGTATAATCATCATTAAGAAGCATGAAATACCTGTCTCCATTTAGGCTTCCTGTTCTAGTCGGACCATAGAGATCAGTGTGAACTAACTCCAACATTCTGGTAGTAGAATGCTCTTTTCCCTTAAAGCCACATCTTGTTTGTTTCCCTAGTTGACAACTTTTGCAAATAGTATTAGCAAGTCTTGTAATTCTAGGAAAACCTCAAACAATTTCTTTTGAACTGATTTTTACTAGATTATCAAAATTTACATGTCCCATTCTCTAGTGCCATAACCAACTTTCACTGACTTGAGATACAAGGCATTGACCATAAACTCTCTTCAGCTGATAGATGTTTCCATGAGAAACCATTTCTCCATTTCTAGATCCTTTTCTAATTTAATAGGTATTATTCTAAAACACAAGTTTAAAACCATTGCTACACATCTAACCAACACTCAAAAGGTTATGCCTTAAACCCTTCACATAATATACAACATCAGTGTTGTGCACTCCATCAAAACTAGTTGAACCTTTCCCACAAATCTTAGCTCCCAAATCATCACCAAACATGACTAAACCACCATCATGGGTATGTGCAAGATCATCATGGAAAAAATAGGCCCTTAAGTGGAAAAAATTGAGAAAAATTAGAGTTAGGCAACTTGACGTAAAAATTTGAATAAGTTATCTATATTATTTCAAAAATATGTAAGAATAGAATCTGTAGCAAATTGAATGTGTAGACATGAGAAATATCCTGATCAACTAACTTCAATTCTTCTTTAATCACCCCTCTATTAACCATTTAGTTAATTCATCTTAATTCCTCTGTTAATCAAATAAATCAAATTTATTTGATTAAATCATTATCCTCTTTTTTTTAAATAAATCATTTTATTTATTTAATCCTAAAATCCCCCTTTAATTAAATAAATCAATCTTATTTAATTAATCTCTAAATTCCTCCATTTAAATTAAATAAATTCATCTTTAACACTAACATCATCCCCTTTAGCTAAATAAATCAAAATATTTATTTAACTAAGTCTAAATCATTTTCCATCTCCTTTTGATTTATTTTAATCCATAAATCTAAATCAAATGGGTCAAATCACCTAACCTCCTCTTATTTAATCAAATCATTATTAAATCTAATCTTAATCCATGTCACATCCTCTAGCTTTTCCCACTTGCACACATAAATCAATTTAATTAATTTATTAAATCTTCATTTTCTCTCAGCAAGGCATAAAAGTGGAATATTCCTCCATTTCACATCTCCCTCCAAATGAGATGTGTCCTTCCAACAGGGCATTTATTTCATCTTACAAGTCCTTTTTCCTTGAGCCAAGTGGCCATAACTCCATTTGACTCTCCCCCCACCTTGTCATTTCACTAATTTCAAATTTCAACTAATTGCATTTATGGGCACATTCATCAAAATATGCACATCCTTGGCCCATTCACATGGTGACAAGTGGCTTCTTCCTATTGGTTGGGTTTTTATCCCACATTCATCCCTTTTTCCTCTTCTCTCATCAAATTCTTCTATAAATAGAGAGGTTATCCTTCATTTTTATCATCCACAAACTAGAGCAAAGTTACTCTCTTCACATTGAGAGCTAATTTTGTCCACTTCATTGTCATAGCATCTTCATGTAATTTTTATCAATGAGCTTGCCAAAGGTTGGGAAAGGGCCACTTTTCATATCAAAGGGGCACCAATCCAATATAGGATATGTATACTTCATGTTTTTATATTCTTTAGTTATCTTGTCATTTGATTGTATTTTGAAGCATGTTGAAATATCTCATATGGATGTTGAATATTTTCTTTATTTTAAAATACTAATCATACTAATATGTGTGTTAGAGTTTAAGACATTTGCATATTTTGATATCCACAAAATGTAGTTTCTAAACTACTAGGTTTATTTTTTATTTTTTAAATCTATTTGGTGAAAATTTGAAATTTCAATGTAGTAGTACTTAAATTTCAGGAAAAAAATAGGAATTAGATGTTTGTCTAACCACCCTAACCACAATAAAATGATAATATTTTTTTATAATATTTTAGATATAAGTAGAGGACTCATGTCCCAATGTGATGCATACTTTTTTGTAATTTTTTTCCAAGTAAATAATTAATTATTCTTTTATTACAACTTTTAAAAAATATAAAAAACTTGTATGTCTGACCACCTTAACTTGGTTAAACATTCATGAAATTCAATATTTTTTTTAATCTTATAATATGGGAAGCATAAAATGTGGTACCGTTTGAAAGCTATAGATTTTTCTCAATCAACCTATCAATTAGGGCTTTAGTTGTAATTCAAATAGAAAATTAATAATAATTATTTATTAAATTCAACGTAAAGCATAATTTATATTGGTGGAAAGTTGAAAATCTTCTTTAAAAACCCTTTTTGTTTCATCAATTTTGGCTAAAAAAAAAGTCGTCATCCACATACCCTACACATACCCATCATATCACCACTTTTTGGCCCATCATAATCTTGCACATACCCTCATACTTTTCAAGTTTAGTGAACTTACTCTTATCTTTGGTCATGTGATTAGAAAATCCACTGTCAATTATCCAGTAGTCTTCATCCTGTCTTGCATGAAAAGCGGTAACCAAAGTACCTTCCATCCTATTCCTTTTATTCTCCAGAGCCTTCTTGCTTGCACATTTTCCAAGGTTAGCAGATACAAATTTACTTTCCAAAGCTAAGAATAAGTATTCACTATCATTAATCTCATTTTCAAATTCATCATCAAAGATTCTAGCTTCTTCTTTAACATAGTACAACTTCTTGTATTTCTTATCCTTCCCATCCTTATCTTTATAATCCTTGTTCTTCTTATGTATAGCTCCATTCAGACATCTTGAAGAATAATGACCAATATTACCACAACTGAAACATTTAAAGGGAAACATACCTTTATACTTTCTAGTACATTTCTTCATCTTCAATCTTCATTGCCTTAAATGTTGTCTTTGTCTTTTCTTCTTTCCTATCTTCTTTCTTGAACTTTCTCATCTCAAATGCTTGCAAGGTGTTGAACAACTATTCTTTTGTATACTTCATAGGATCATACATCTCTTCAATAATTGAGATCTTATCACTATAGCAATCTAGTAGGGTGATAAAAATATTCTCAATAATATCTTCATTAGTCAACTTTCCTCCTTGATTCTTAACTTCATTTGTTGTCATGTCAACCCTCTAGAAATAACTTGTAAACTCTTCATCTTCTTCCATTTTTAAATTTTCAAATTTTCACTTTGCTGCCAACTTCTTTGTCAGTTTTACTCTTTCATTTCCTTCATACAATTCTTCCAACTTCTTCTAGACATCATAAGTAGTATCTAAAGAAAGAACCTTAGTTCACTTAGTCTTAGATAAAGCACTGTAATAGCATACCTCGCTTTCTCATTCTCTTCATAAGCTGAAACCTCATCTATAGAAGTAGGACCATTTGCTGGAGGAGTATACTTCATCTCATTAGCCTTCCAGGTCTTATAACCAAGAGAAATAATATATCCTCTCATATGTACTTTCCAATCACTGTAATAAGATCCATCAAACATAGGGATCACCAACTTGTGTGCCATTGTATCTTCCTTAAACAATTAAGCTCTACACCAAGGAAGCTGGCTCTAATACTGATTGTTAAATAGGCATAGGACAACTGAGAGGGGGGGTGAATCATTTTTCACAAAATTCAAACATAAAAAATTAACATTTATCAATTCAACAACCACACTATTCTGTTATTAAGTATGAACATGAAACAAAAATAATAGAAAGTAAATCAACAAAATGAACACAAAATTTTTACATGGAAAAACCAATGAGGGAAAAACCATAGTGAGGGTTAACTCACAATATAAAGAGATTATAAAACCAAATACAAAGGCTCATTTCCTAGAAGAGGACTCACTGTCTGAATACAAAGACTCACTTCTTATAGAAAGGAATATTGATGGTGTTTTTATGCACTTCTCAACACAGGCAGTGTGTAGGTGCACTACCTCTATTGAAAGATAATCTCCCACAATCGAATTGCAGAACACTATCCCAAGGTCTCTCGGATGTCAGGTCATAACAGTGCTTAGATACCTCAGTAGTTTGATGTGATTTGCTGGAATCACAAGGCGGTCTTACAGAAAATACAAAGTGTGGACATAAAGCATGAAGTTGGATTTTAGAATGGAGTCCCTAGGATGGGAAGTTGACATGCATCGGCTGTAGGTTCAAACAAAAGCCTTGAACTCCATTTTAATTGTTGGGTTTGGCTTTACAATGTGCAATGAACCTTGGTATTGTTCAGTTTCTAAAAAAGGGGGAAAAGAGCGAAGGGGAAGAAAAGTTCCTAAGTTTGAAGCTTGTAATGAATAGTGACAATGGAGTTCCTGCAATGGACAATTCCTTAAAACAATATCCCACTTAACCAGGGATTTCACAGTATCATGGAAATTGTGCTATCTTCTAAGGGCTGCAGATATTTCATCCTTCATCCACCACATACATGCATGAATTAAAGATAAATGTTTGGGGTAGCTTCAAATCAAGTCCAGGCTAACTTTGCATAGCTATCTACCTTCAGCAAACAGCAAAAAGTATGGACTAAGGGATCATCAACAAAGTAGGAATTTTCAAAATCAGCCAACAGCATTCCTAAAATCTATCCAAAATAAGGTAAACAGCTAACTAAACAACCATGAGATCTAAGATAAACATGTGAAATTGGAGAATGAATCAAATGACAAGAGAGAAATCAAGGAAATACACCAAGTCAATGATATTTCTTATAAATTTCTGCAGCATGTCTTTACAACAACTCAACTCTCTCTTTGCAAATGAGAGGAGTGCCCTATTTATAGTTTTCCAAAAGTTAAATGAATGGCCAAGATTCATTACAGTTGTGTGGCCAAGATTCATTACAAAATAGGGTCTCACCTACCCCCAAATAGATTTACAATTTAAAAATATTCTTTGTCCTTTCCCTATTTCGTCATCTAATGGATGACACTATAGCTTTTCATCCTGTAGCTAATTGCTATTTTCTTGGCTGTAGCTACTCTTCAGGGAGGTCTTCTTCCTTGGCTGGGCTATCTTCTTGCTCCTCAGAAGCTGCGTTTTCAATGTACTTGAGGATGACGGCTTGGAGCTTATCTACCTCGATGATCTCGCATCTTAATGCTTGGTAGCTCCATTCCTTGGCGTTTTCTTCCAGCCGCTTCCAATCCTCGTCATACTTCAAGCCTTGGTCTCTGAATAGCTCTGAGCAATCGAAGGCACGGGCAGCAAAACTCAGGAATTCTGTGGTGATTTCTCTGGCTGTCCTGTCTTTCATCTTTTCCTCAAAATATGACTTGACCTTCTCGGCTTCCATTTGTACCGTGGGCATATCATAGCCCGTCATTAGCTTGAGATAATCAGCGCATTCTGCCTGGATTTCCTTGATTCACTTGATATCTGGATCCATCCTGCTTTGGATTTGCCCCATCCTCTCCTCCCGGTTGATGAGGTATCTGTGCCACACGTCCACCAGCCAATGATCTTCTTTCTTCAGCTCTAGCTTCTCTTCCCATGTGTTCTCTGGCATCTGAAGAATGGCTTCAATTTTTTGGAAGGCGGAGTCGTAAATCACAGGGAAATTGGTGCAAAGCCGCTTCGTGCTTTCCAGGGATTGGATCAAATCCAAGAACTTATTGGCTGTCCACACAACCCTGCTGATTCCCATGTTTCCAACGTATATGACCTATTGGAACCAATCCTCAGTTGTCTTCTCTAAGTTCTTCCTCCTCTCTAGTTTATCTATCTATTCTTTGGAGAGTAACTGTGGTGTGGCTGTAGAGGTGGTGGGCAGGTCATCCACCGAGGACCATTGCTGAATGTAGTCGGTTAGGGCAGCAACCTGTGCTTTGAGTTCGTCCTTGGTGACCTTGTCTTGCTTGATCAGATGTACCACTGTGGCCACCGACTCTTCCAAATGTTCAACCTTCTGCTCTCTAGTCATTGTCCCCAAATCAACGGTGGAGACGCTGTAACTCGCCCCTGCTTGGCCAACTATAGGCGTGGCAACTTGCACTACTCGGGAGCTGGAAGCGTCCATCATTATCATGGAACAGACCTTAGGCTTCTTCTCCTTCTTTTTTGTGGTCAGGGATCAAGCCAAGATGCCTCCAATCTTGCCCTTGGATCTTTTAGCACTAGGGTAGCCTTCTCCAACTATTTCTCCAACCAGTCGGGCATGGCAGATTTGTCCTTAGGTGCATCATGGCTGCCCTCACCCTTTTCAGTTAGAGGCAAGACTTCTGCCTCTTTTTCCTTCTGGGGCTCTTCCTTTTCCTTGGTAGCCTCCTCCTCCTCTTCGTCGGAGTCACGATAAAACACGAGGCATTTGACGGGCAGCCTGGTGGACAATACCTGGGTGGGATCTTCTTCTTTTTCTGCCTCCTCTTCTTTCTTCTCTTCAGCAGCCGTGGCCTCGACGCTCTTCACAACATGGGTCTCGGCCTCAGTGATATCCTTTTCAGGTTGCTCCCCTGGCGGCTGCCCCTTTTCATCATGCGGTAACTCCTCAGCCTCCTCCCCAACGTCCTTTGGCTGCTGTGCCAACTCCTCCTCAAGGTCCTCATCAAATGTTTGGACAACCTCCTTGGTACCCAAGCTATCCTCTTCATCTCAGCTCTCAGAAGAGCCCGTCTCCTCCTCCTCATAGACCACCCTATCGATGGTTCGGTGCTCGTACTTGGGGTGCTCATGATATTCATTAGCCTCCTCTATAGGTTTCGAGGCCTCCCGTTCCTGCTCCTCCAACCTCTCTGAAATTTGCATTGTAGCCTCCATGGTTGGCGGCCTTGTTGGCAGTTGTGAAGGCTGAGCTGTTGCGAGGGCTTGGGCGAGGGCTGCTTGGAGAGCGGGGTCCATTAGGATCTGTGAGAGCTCAGGAGGAAGACTCTACATGTGCTTTGCGAGGGCCTCGGGCATAGTGGCAAGGGGAACAGGTGATGCTATTGTTGCCAGAGGGAGGGATGTAACGGGCGACATAGCAGCAGAAGAGGATGGGGGAGTGGTCATGCCAGAAGAGGAGTCGACGTCAATCATTGACCCAGCCGGGGGGGAGGGAGCAAGATGGACAGAGATATCCACTACTAGTGGGGAAGCAACAACCATAGCCAGGGAGGTGGGTGGCACGGGAGGGGCATTGAGAAGCAAGGTAGGCTGCACTTCTGTTGTAATCATTGTCTTCTTGAGCCTCTTGGGAGATGAGCCTCCCGTGTCTTTCTTTGCTTGCTCCTTAGGGTCCGCAGATTGTGCTGTCTCTGTTCCCTTTCTCTTTTGAGACTTGGTGATAGGGGGAGACTTGGAAGTCTCACCAGCTGATGTGGTGGCGGCAACGTCCTCCGTAGCGCTTGGCTCGCTCTTGAGCGTCTCATATGTTAGGACCACCCCTTGTTGTTTCAGTTGCGCCACCCGCCCATCAACCCACTCCTTAGTGAGAGCTATGATTGGCTGGATGATGGTATCCAGGTCATTGACCTCTTGTTCATCCCAGTCAATGGAGGGGATTGCCAAGTTGGCAACTGCAGAGTACCTTGGGTGCATGATTGTAGACTCATCTTCCTCGAGCTGGTCCGACACCTGGAACAGTTGCACCCTCCTCAGAAACTGTATGGTCATGCACATATAGTGCCTCATGCGGACCTGCTTGTCATCTTTGCAATCTGCCCAGAAGTCTTTGACGTAGTACTTGTGGGCGTACGTCGGTCCCAGTGCCTTCCTGACATGGCCATGTGGGTCCATTAGCGGGCGAGCCGTGTACCAGTCAAAGTTATATTCTTTAAGCTCTTTCTCAGAGTTGCCGGCGCATTGGGATGTCTGCAGTCGATACAGGCCCTGGCCGAGGGTCATGGGATAGGGGATCCCTGCTACGTGCTTGTTGTTGAAGACTGTTTGAATGTGCTGGAGCTGCCGGGAAAGCTCTAGGAGAATGATACTGTCGTTAGGGTATCTTGGCAACTTGTTTGGCCGTTCCGTGAATCCCTGGGCATGGATGTTGGTGAACTTGGGGAACTAGATATATAGAAAGACATACTCCTTCAGGAGTGCCCTGGCGCTATGGGAGACCCTTCTTTCGAAGTCCCCAACAATCAATCTAATGATGTGGCCAATGAAGGCGTCATTGACCCGGCAGTAATCCTTCTTAAAGTTGCGATATTGAAGCTGAGGGTACTTGTCGAACGGTTTAAGCCCTCGCCTGTGCCCCTGGTCTGGCACCACAAATAACCCACTGTATTGTCTTTGTCCTGCCAGGGAATATACCAGGTAGGAGGTCATGTAAAACTTGGAGCTTTTCTTAACGTTTACAAACTGCTCGTGGAAGCAGTTGCTGATGATGCCTCACCAGTTGAATGAGATCTTGGTGTTAACGTCTTCGTTCCCTCGCAGGATCTGTTCAATGTAATATGCCATCCATTCTTGGAAGTAGGCAGTTGTCAGGAGACCCATGACCCTGCTTAGCATGGTCACCAAGTCGTGATAATCTTCATGGAAGTCGCTACGGGATAGCTTTTGGGGAACTTTCGCAGCACTGCCCTGTCTCTCCTTAAGCCAGTAGAGGTTAATAGACTTCTTGCACCCTAACGGACTGGCATCCCATGCCGCTTGGCACTGTTCTAAAGTGGGAACTTCCATATGTGGGAACGTGGAGATGTGGAATGTTTTGGTAATCCCTTCTGGCGACATGTCGGCGAGGATGTTCCCCTCCTTGTCCACGATTGTCGTGGTGTCCGTTTGGTAGGCTTCTCGGCAAGCCATTACGAGTTTGGGTGCCACCAGAGAGGGAGGGAAGCCGGCAGCCTTGGCGAATCCACTTTGACGTATTAATCTGGTATTTTTTGTTTTAGGGTCGACCTTGACCCTCTGGGTGAACTCATCTATGTCCACTTGGCCAATGTTAGTGTCTGAGATTTCTTTCCAGTCGGTCGAGACCTTTGACTGGAGCGGCTCACCTTGGAACTGAAACTTCATCTGATCTTTATCGTCTTTTCCCCGAGCGGCTCTCCCAGATTTCTTGCCCTTGTCCTTTTCGACGGAGGCCCCTGAAGTTCCTGCAACCGATTCCATATATCCTGCAAGCAAAGGGAAAAGTCAGCACAACAAAACATCAAAAGCGTTCATGTTAGTCCATATTTTGAGCATATCATCTAAAAGATTAATCAAATACATCATAAATCTTGTTTCTAGATGATATCTATTTCATTTCAGGGCATTTGGACAATCCGGGCCCGGAGGGCCGGACTTCCCTGGCAGGAATGCTGTCAGGAAGGGAGAACGCATTCAAAAGTTCCTGGGGATCCTTCTTGGCCAAATTTCAAAGTTTCGAAAGGCTCATGATGGGGAACAACATGATTTAGGACGTGGGTCGAAGTCAGATTGTGGTCTGAATTTGCTCGGATCGAATTAGGCAGCACTAGAGGTTTTAGGCTGGAAAGCCGGCAGGAGAAGGCACACGGGGATGGCCGACAGAAAACGGAAACCCGGCAGCGGAAGTCCGGAGCCCGGGGCCCGGCCGGTGAAAAGGCGGCCGATGTGATGTCTGCCATTTAGGCCTGGCGACATTCGGACCTTCGGGGCCAGGGGGCCGGGAGGACGCATCGCGCCGGTCGCCGTGAGATATCTTCAGCAATGGTTCCATTGGTGGCGGCGAAGGGCGGCCCAGGCCCTGGGAGGGTGGGAGGACGAGAGCTGGACGCCGTCGTAAGATATGTGCAACGTTCGGGCGACGGCGGGAAGGAGGCTCCCGGGGCCCGGGTGGCGGGGCGACGCGGGGTGGCGGCCGCTTCATGAGTTTTGCGGTGGTTTGAACGGCGACGGCGGATAGAGAGCCGGGGTCCAGAGGGTGGGAAGTCGGCAGGGTTTCGCCGTGGAAGACGACGGAACCGTCACGGAGTTTCAGAGACAGAACTCCGGATGGCCGGGCCCGGAAGGTCGCATGGCAAGGGGAGCCCGACGAGACTTAGGCAGCCAAGGGAAGCCCAGGATCTGGAGGGCAGGCGGCAGATGCGACTTCGCCGTGGAGGCCCCGCTTGGCCCATCGGCAGAAAAATAGCCACGGAACCCCGATGCCCGGGGCCCAAGCACACAAATGGAGGACAACCTGGTTTCAATTTCACGGCAAGGCGCGCGCTGTGAGCCAGAGGCTGGGAGGCAAGGTGGCTAGGGCAGTGAAATGCAACCGGCATCTCAGGGGCGGAAGCCCGATGACCCGGGCCCGGCTAGGAGGACCACTGCCGGCACGCAACCAAACTCTGAAATGGGACGGCGAAAGGCGGGACCGGGCCCGAGGGGGCCCATCGCCCTGCGCGAAGAACGGCTGCGCAACGGGCAAGCTCCGAATCGGCGGGGAGGGCAAACCCATCAGTTTTGTCGCTTTTTAATACATGGGTTAGGGGCGCAATTGAGTGCTCTTCTTATTTATTTCATTTTAACCATTTATTTAATTCATTTAAATCCCCAAAATGATGAAAAAACACGGGAGGGCAAGCGGGGATGGCCTACCTCGAAAGCGCGCAGCGAGGTGATGCGGAATCCACTGGGAATCGACGGAGTGAAGCTGATGGCGATGGTCGTGACGCTATCGATCGTGATGGGCTCCGGATGCTCGGCTCTGCAATTCGCCTTAACTCGGTCTGTGAAAATGACATTGGCAGGTTGGGCATTTTATACCCCAACCGCCATTAATGCCCGCATTAAATGCCCGGTACGGCTGCGCCAAAAGTTGGTGGGATTTCAAATTGGGTCGGCGGCGGCGGAGGAGACCCTGGGGTCCGGAGGGCGGACAGCAGTCGGAGGTTCACCGCCAAAGGATTCGCACGTTGTTAAGCGGCAGCAGCGAAGGTCGGGCCCGGACCCGGATGGCGGGACCCCGGCAGGGTTCTGCTGTAGATGACGGCGGAACCGTCACGGAGTTCCGAGGACGGAACTCAGGACGGCCTGGCCCGGCAAGTCCCGCGGCAGACGGTGAAAACAAACCCGCGGAGGAGAAAGCCAAGGTGGGGCTCGGCGGCCTGGATGTCGCCAGAGGCTCGCCGTTGCGGACGGCGATCCCCGGACGGAAGTCCGTGGGAGGACTTCCGGGGACCAGGGCCCAGAGGAGAAATCGGCGCCCGGGAGATCCCGCCGGAACCCCAACGGAAGACGGCAGGGCGGGCCCCGAGGGGTGGAAAGACGCCCCGGGAATGCTGCAAAGGGCGGAAAACGCAAGGAAGAAGTCCGACAAGGGAACCTCGGAGGCCCGGGCCCGGAGGGGCCCAGGGCCGTTCAGAGCCAAAATGTCAAAGAGACCCCCGAGGCTCTCGGAAGGCAGTAAAAAACCCAAAAGTGAAGGCATGGTTGATTTATGATGAAACCTTGGAGTGACATCGACCATGCGGAACATAAAAAAAAAGGGGCACGCAAAACGAGGCAACCCCAAAAGACTTGACAAGGCAAAAGAAAAGAGGGTCCCCGTTCCGAACGGGGCGTGTGTGCTGAGGGCACAACAAATGGCAATTCCGCTGGGGAACGCTCCAGAGCGTTCTAAAGATAAATATTCATTCAGGACCCAGAATCTCTAGTTTCACAGACTAGGAGCGGCTTCCAAGGATGAATCCGGGAGAACGAGATCCTTAATTGGGTTAGCTTACATGACATCTCAGAAGTGTGTGTGAAGTGAGTTAATTCCTTCCCTAGGGATAGTAACCAGGGTTATCACTTCAACCGAGTGAGCTACATAAGTTGCCTAACACCAAAAGTAACTTGGACATTGCCCCGCTGCCAGTCAGACGTCCATAGCCCTGGCGGAGTTGTCGCTACAATCTCATGGACATTACTCTACTGCCAGCCAGGCATCCATAGCCCCGGTAGAGTTATCCGAATGCCCATACGGTCATTTATTTTCTTTTCTTCCTTTTTTGCTTTGATATTTCATTTCTCTTTTACCATTTAGTTCGACCAGGTAAGCATTTAAGCTTACAATGGGTTTGAGACTGCAGTGGTCATTGGAGTAGACTTAAGATTTTTCACTCACTAGGGTGTCATAACAACCATAGTACGGTCCTTCAGAATTTATTATTATGTAATTTGTGTAAGATCCGAGATGCGGGTAAGAAGATCCGGCGAAGGGTCAAGTTCTGGGCAGAGTTCAAACAAGGAAATCATTCGCGGACAGCTTTCAAAGACCGATAATTTAGAGTGAATGTTTAGCTAGAGAACACAAAGAATGGAAAGCAAAGTGGACCGCTTGTTAGGCAAGCACAGCCACCGCAAAGGAGTAGGAAACATCTTTCGAAACAAAACTGCCGGGAGGGAGAAAACAAAGGCGACGCGAACATAAAGCAAACAAGCAAGAAAGCAACTATCCTAACCTATGCACAAGTATTTACAACGAAGAGCTCGAAAGAGCTCAAGCCTAGAAGTAATGCTTCAGGTGCTGCCCGTTGACTGGCAACGAGACGTTTTCACCGGTTAAGTTCTTTAGGCGGAAGGCATTATCTCCCAAAATCTTGGCTATTTGAAAGGGGCCAAGCCAAAGCTTGTCGAATTTGTTGTGTCCCCCTTTCTTTTCATGGGCCTTGTCCCAATATAGGACCAAATCTAAAATTCTAAAGGCCTTGATCTTGGCTCGGCGGTCGAACCATCTCTTAACCACGCCCTGATGCTTGGCGAAATTTTCTATTGCGCGATTTCAGACTTCCTCAAAATGTAAGAGCTCGGCTAAGCGAGCTTCCCTACGATCTCCTCCCTCATAAAAATCGTTGATGAACTGAAGAGTAGGAATCTTTAGGTGGATGGGGATTATAGGCTCAAGGCCATAGACAAGGTGAAACAGAGAATCACCAAGGGCAGCCTTGTGGTGGGTGCGATCAGCCCAAAGGGAAAAATAGAGCTGGGTATGCCAGTCCTTGGGATTCCTATCTAGCAGCTTTTTTATCACAGTAATCAAATTCTTATTCATGGATTTAGCAAGGCCATTGCCTTGAGGGTAGTAATTGGATGAGAATTTGAGGGCAATCCCATAGTCAAACACCCAGCTAGCAAATTTTAATGAAACAAATGCAGGTCTATTATCACATACCAAAGCATACGGACAACCAAAGTGATTTAAGATGAAACTTTCTAAGAAATTAGTAACTACTTCAGTTGTGTAATGTTTACATACTATTGCTTCCGTCCATCTAGTACAATAATCAGTAGCGGTAAGAATGTACCTGTGTCCCGCAGATGATGGAGGGCTTACCAGACCGATGAAGTTGAGACCCCATTGCGCAAAAGGCCTTACCTCCAGCACGGGTTGCAGCGGGACAACAACATTCCTCTCCCGGGTGGCGGTGGTCTGGCACGTATGACATGAACGAACATGGCAATGGGCATCCTTGAAGACGGTTGGCCAGTAATACCCTGCCCTTAATATCTGATGTGCCGTAGAAGAACCCGAGCCATGGCCCGTACCAAATTTATTGTGAAACTCTTTCAAGACGCGTTCTGCTTCCTCCTTGCCAAGGCATCTTAGATAAACGCCCTCATGATTCATCTTATAGAGAATGGAACCCTGTAACATATAACCATTACTTTTCAATCTCAGGGCCCTCTTCTGGACCCCTTGCAGATGCAGCGGACACTTATGATTCAACAGATAATAAACGACATCTTGGTACCATTCTCCCGGGGAGACATCTTCAAGCTGATACTACTGTACCGTGAGTTCAGGTCCAGCCTCCGCCGCTGTTTCGGTAATTATGCGAGTGAGTGCCTTCCCTCTTACCAATTTCATCGGTTGAATCTCCATATCATACTCTTGGAGTAGGGTGACCCACTTAGCCCTTCGTTCGCCCAATTCATTCTGCATAAGCAGTGTTTTGACTACTGGGTCAGGGACAATAGCGAACACCTTGTTGTGTAGAATGTAGTGTCTAAATTTCTTTACTCCCCTGACGAGGGCATACGCCTGCTTTTCTATGTTGTGGTAATGCAATTCAGCATCTTTGAGGGGAGAACTCATGAAGGTGATCGGATGCTCATTTCCTTCGTCATATTTTTGGGTCAACATACTAGCACAAGAATGCTCTGAAGCAAATGAGTAGATATAGAACGGCTTAAGATAATCCAGACTGACTAACACAGGTGCCTCAGCAATGGCCCGTTTGATTTCCTCGAAGGATTGTTTGGCATCTGGCGTCCACTCAACTTTGGCATCCTATTTGAGCATGGCGTTGAGAGGTTTGATAATTTTCATGAAACCTGTGATGAATTTCTGGACAAAGTTGATCTTTTTGAAGAAATATTTTAATTCCTTCTTGCTACCCGGGGGCTGAATCTTGAGTAACGACTCAATGCGCTCAGGATCAATGGAGATTCCTTGTTCTGAAATGATGTGCCTGAGCAGCTTTCCTTCAGTCACTCCAAAAATGCACTTCTTAGGGTTGAGAGAATCCCCGAATTCCCTGCATCTCTGAAATACCTTGCATAAGTCGGAGACGTGATCACCCCGCTTCTTAGAGAATACAGTCAAATCATCCATATAGATGATTATGCATTTTCCAATTAGGTCTTTGAAGGCGATATCCATGGCGCGTTGAAATGTGGTGCCGACGTTGATGAGCCTGAACGACATCCTTCTGTATGCAAACGTTCCCCACTTAGTGGTGAATGCCGTCTTGTGGAAATCCTCGTATTGTACCATCACCTGATTGTACCTGGAGTACCCATCGAGGAACGACATCATTTGGGAGCTGTTGACGATTTGCAACACTTCATCCAGCGAAGGCACTGGATAGTTGTCTTTCTTTGAGGCGCGGTTCAGATTGCAGAAATCCACACACAATCTAATCTCTCCATTCTTTTTCCTGACTGGGACCAAGTTGGCCACCCACGTGGAATGCCTGACGGGAAAGATGATTCTTGCTGAAAGCAATTTTTGTACTTCCTTGTAAACAACAGGTTCCAGCAAGGCATTGATAGGGCGCTGCCGCTGGCGGAATGGCCTCACTTCGGTCTTCAGAGGGATGGTGTGTGTGATGACAGAGGTGTCGTACATTTTCAAATCTTCGTAACTCCATGCCACCACGTCATGATATCTTCGTAACGCATCCGTGATTCCCTTCTTTTCCTCAGGCGTGCACACCTTTCCGATAAAAATATTTTTGGTATCCTCGGTTGTCCCGAGGTTGCGTGTATCACACTGGTTGCTTATAGCCTCCTTCTTTGTTCGTTGATCCTGATCTTTGATCTGATCTAAATCAAATATGCATTCCAGCTGAACCATACCTCTGGGGATCGTGTTGGTTTTGAGGTTGATGACCCCCTCTATATCCAGTTCGGCCTCCTGTGGATCAACTTTGTCAATTATTTGAGCTGCGAAGACGTCGGAACTGGTGATAAACTGGAGGATGTGCTTGTCGTCATTGAATACTTGCATGTGGGTGACATTATCTGGGACTGATGGCGTGGATGCCAGCTCAACAGTGAATTTTTTGAGCCCAGATAGAGAGAGGGGCTGTAACGTGCTAGCTGCTAGAGCTAAGGCATCAGCTATGCGATTCTGAGCATGAGGGATCAATTATATGTTGAATGCGTCTAGGCCCTCTAGGAGGTCCCAAACCCTGTGCCTATAATTTGTGAGTCTCCGATCATGACAGGAGTACAATTTCCTGACCTGCTTAATTACAAGTGCGAAATCCCTGAAGAGTTGCAGCACTTTGACATTTTTCTTCAAGGCCATAAGAAAGCCAAGGACTAAGGCCTCATATTCTACTACGTTGTTAGTGCAATAAAACTGCAATCAGTGGGCAGCGAGAAAGGTCTTACCCGCTGGACTGATGAGTTCAATCCCTGCTCCAGCTCCTTGCCTCGACTTCGATCCATCAAACATGAGCGTCCAGCACGTGGAGGATCCCTTATCTTCAGATCTGATTGAGCCTCCGTTCCCTTTTGGCTGGACGGCGGGCCTTGTGATCTTAGGGGGGTTTTCCGGTTCGGGGCAATGATCAACAGGCAGTTCCGTTGGTGTCTCCTTGGGCATTTCTGTCAGAGGAGTAGCTGCTTTCTTAACATGCTCCACTGCTGCTTGGCACAGGCAACAATCAAATTCAGAGTGGACAACGTCGTGGACTCTGCACCAGTTTGGCAATAATAGGTCCTGGAAATTCATTCGAGCTCCTAAGCTGAGCTGGTCTTTTGCGCATTTTTCCATGAACTCCTAGAAGCCATCGAGTAGTCCCCAGTTGTCATCCTTATCCGGCTCATCATCAGCTTCTGCCAACACTTCTGCGTCTGGGGGCATTCGAGTGGAATCTGCCGAGGGACTACACAACACCAGCAATACTTCATCTGTACGTTCTTCTTAAAGCTCAAGCTCATTTTGGTAAGCAAAAGGGTGATAGTTTCCTAAGTCGGTCTCAGCGAACAACACCTTGCTGAGATTATTGTATTCCATGATCATATACTTCATACGGGGTTCACGGTCGATACGGATCTGATTTGGCAACCCCTTCCACAACAGCCACATATAAGAAAGGTCTGTGGCGGTGTATCCATTCAGCACCTTGGTGAACTCCCTTCCCAAAATAATTCCATATGCATCGGGAATATCGGCCACTTGAATATCAATGATCTGCTGTATCCGTGGGTCCATGGCAATCTACATGGGGATGCGGTTTATTTCACCCACGATGTTGATCTCTATTTTGTCCAGTTGGGTAACCTTTCTCTTTGATGGCGTGGGGGTGATGCCGAGAGCCTTGCATACAGCCAAGGGCATGACATTGGCAGATGCGCCTGAATCGAGCAAGCAGTTATGCAAATTCTTCCCAAAGATCCTGATGGTGGTCAAAAAAGGGGGGGTTTCTGGTCTCCCTTGGAGGATGCCCACAGGTGTGTCCATTTGAGCTATTTGACTTTTGTTCCTATCACTGCACGTATCCTTGGTTTGCTTAAATTGCTGGTCCTTGGGAGGCTGTCTACTAGCCCTTTCTGGCTCCTTTTCAATGTATCTACTTGCCGACTGATTTGTGGGCACAATGTTCCTTCTTCCGGTATTGTCCTGCATTTCCTGTTCTTTCCTGGGCTCCTCGAAGGTCACCCTCTTGGCGGGGGTCTATTGTGTCGTGTTAGAGGATGGAGTCCCGTTCAGAACCCTAAAGAAAGCGTGCCTCACGGTAGGAACTTTGAGTAATTCGAAGGCTGACAAACTAATTTTGACCTTCTTGAACTCTTCCGCCACATATTCGCCCATTTGCTCAATTTTGGAGTTAAAAGCTTGGCCTATGGGAGAACTAGGGGTTTGAATCTTGGTTTGCCTAGGCGGATTTTGGGGTTGGCTCTGAGGCTGACTTTGTGGTTGGTTTTGGGATTGGTTCTTGTTGAGATGTTGGGCGGGTATATGAGGGAGCCCTGGGTTATTGCTGGCATTTGGATCAGGCGGGGTGGCGAAGTTGTTTGGTGGGGTAGAAGTTGTAAAGGGTCCACCCACTTGCCTATTTCTAAGGAAGTATGGACTCGACTACTAATGGAACATGTGGACCTCATCCACAAATGGTTCCTCTTCATCCATCGGACCATTATCTACTAAATCGAAGAGCTGAGCCAAGGTTTGTTCATTACTTACCTCTTGCGCTTTCTCATCGTCAGTAGGAGTAGGCTCGACTTCGGGCTCGTTGCGGTCTCCCAGCGGAAACGACGCATGATTGACTACCAGACACGAGGAATCATATGGCTCGGACGGGACGATGTCCCTACAGTTGGCATTGTCGACTGTATTTTATACCTCCACCTGGAAGATTTCAGCAGCTGTCTGGAACTCAGGACAATCCAGCTCAGAATGCCTGTTGGTTTTGTGAAGTCGGCACCATCCGGACAGGGCTGCCTCGGCCAAATATACACCGCTAGAGGTTTTATCGTTGCCTGCCGGTTGATCAAATGGCGTGGAAACACCACCATTGTTGGGCCTAGTGTTCCACGTGCGATTTTGCCTCTGAGAAGGTCTTCTTTCTGTATTTTGATTGAAATTCTGCCCCCTCTTATAATTCTGCCCCGAGGAGGTACCCACTTCCCGATTGTCTCTGTTGTCTCTATTGTCTCGACTGTCCCTATTAAGGTTGGCCTGAAAATTATGTTGGGAGGCCTGCAACTGATTATTCTGGTTCTTCAAATGTGTTATCTCTGTGGACATTTTCTTGATCATCTCCGTTATTTCCTCCAACTTGTCCTTCTCAGTTGTGCCTCCAGGCGATGGCACCAGATTTTGGAAAAAAGCGGGCGGGGCCACCGGCTGATTTTGATAGGCTGAAGGAAAATCTGGTCCCGACAAGTACAAGGGTGCCTGGGGCTGTTGGGAGTACGCCTACTGTTGTGGAGCAACCTGAGAGTATTGGTATTGCTGCTGGGGCTGCAAATAGGGAGGCCTGGGAGGCGCGTAGTTCAACGGCTGCCCCGGATGGGGAACCATAGGCAATTGAGGCACCTGGTTCATAAGAGGGGTTTGATGAGCAAATGCCTGATTAAGCCCTTGAATCAGCATTAGGTGGGCGACAGGCCCCAAAGAGGGCAACGAGCCGGAGATATTTTGTCCCAAATCTGCACTTGCGACAACGACTTCTGCATAGGCGGCCAGTAGGGTAGTGGGCGGTGGGCGCATCCTTTTTACCAAAGCTGACGTGAGGTTGTCCAGGGCTTCGTAATAGACTGGGAGAGTTGCCGCATCATTATGGATGTACGGATCCTAAAGCCTCATGTGAGCCCGATGGAAGCAGTCATTGAAGGAGCCGATAGGTTCGTTGACCTCCCTTCTGATAGACATGAACTGTTGGTAAAGGTCCACGGGGTTGACAGGGATCTTGTATTTCTGCAGAAAGGCATTCTTCATTAGGTTCCATGAGGTGATGGATCCCCTCGGCAGATTGATGTACCAGTAGAAGGCCTCTTCTCCCAATGAATGTGGAAAGAGGCGACACACAACGTCCTCGTGGTCCACTTGCATTTCGGTGATCACCGTTTCGAATATCTTGATATGCTCCTCGGCTGTTCTTTGCATGTCTTGCAGGTGGAACTTCGAACAAAAGCCCTCCGGATTCTTGGGCATATCATTGTAGACTGCAAAATGTATCGGCGAAGGGTTATGTGCAAGCCAAGCCATGGGGGGAGGCGGAGGTGGCACTTGCTATCGGAAAACAAGAATTTGAGGTTGTATTTGCAACACAACAGCAATTTGGGGCTGCCCCTGAGCTATGGCTGTCTTGGTTGTGCCTTGGGCTGAAAGGGCTGGGAGAGGAGCGAACCCCTGGCTGCCGGAGGTAAGATGTGCAAATGATGTTTGAGGTGATTGGGTGGAAGATGAAGGCCAGCCAAATGGAGGTGGGGGTGAAATGGAGGCGAATGAAATGGAGGAAGAGGAAGAGGTGGAGCTGCTTCCTTGTGCTCCTTTTTCCCTCGTGGGAGGTTGCAATTCTTCAAATTCTCCCTTGTTTGGTGTTGACTGTAAAACTTTATAAAACCTTTCCGGGGAGAATGATCCGATTCGATCTAGCTTCGCTTTATCCTTTTACTTAGTATCTTCACCGTCGCCCTCCTTCTAGCGCCAGTTCTGTTGATGGTGTTTTTATGCACTTCTTAACACAAGCAGTGCATAGGTGCACTACCTCTCTTGAAAGACAATCTCCCACAATCGAATTGCAGAACACTATCCCAAGGTCTCTCGGATGTCAGGTCATGACAGTGCTTAGATACCTCAGTAGTTTGATGTAATTTGCTGGAATCACAAGGCGGTCTTACAGAAAATATAAAGTGTGGACATAAAGCATGAAGTTGGATTTTAGAATGGAGTCCCTAGGATGGGAAGTTGACATGCATCGGCTGTAGGTTCAAACAACAGCTTTGAACTCCATTTTAATTGTTGGGTTTGGCTTTACAATGTGCAATGAACCTTGGTATTGTTCAGTTTCTAAAAAAGGGGGTAAAGAGCGAAAGGGAAGAAAAGTTCCTAAGTTTGAAGCTTGCAATGAATAGTGACAATGGAGTTCCTGCAATGGACAATTCCTTAAAACAATATCCCACTTAACCAGGGATTTCACAGTATCATGAAAATTGTGCTATCTTCTAAGGGCTGTAGATATTTCATCCTTCATCCACCACATACATGCATGAATTAAAAATAAATGTTTGGGGCAGCTTCAAATCAAGTCTAGGCTAACTTTGCATAGATATCTACCTTTAGCAAATAGCAAAAAATATGGATTAAGGGATCATCAACAAAGTAGGAATTTTCAAAATTAGCCAACAACATTCCTAAAATCTATCCAAAATAAGATAAGCAGCTAACTAAACAACCATGAGATCTAAGCTAAACATGTGAAATTGAAGAATGAATCAAATGACAAGAGAGAAATCAAAGAAATACACCAAGTCAATGATATTTCTTATAAATTTCTGCAGCATGCCTTTACAACAACTCAACTCTCTCTTTGCAAATGAGAGGAGTGCCCTATTTATAGTTTTCCAAAAGTTCAATGAATGGCTAAGATTCATTACAGTTGTATGGCCAAGATTCATTACAAAATAGGGTCTCACCTACCCCCAAATAGATTTACAATTTAAAAACATTCTTTGTCCTTTCCCTATTTCATCATCTAGTGGATGACACTATAGCTTTTCGTCCTGTAGCTAATTGCTATTTTCTTGGCTGTAGCTACTCTTCAGGGAGGTCTTCTTCCTTGGCTGGGCTGTCTTTTTGCTCCTCGGAAGCTGTGTTTTTAATGTACTTGAGGATGACGGCCTGAAGCTTATCTACCTTGATGATCTCACATCTTAATGCCTGGTAGCTCCATTCCTTAGTGTTTTCTTCCAGCTGCTTCCAATCCTCGTCATACTTTGAGGCTTGGTCTCTGAATAGCTCTGAGCGATCGAAGGCACGGGCAGCAAAACTCAGGAATTCCGTGGTGATTTCTCTGGCTGTCCCGTCCTTCATCTTTTCTTCAAAATATGACTTGACCTTCTTGGCTTCCATTTGTACCATGGGCATATCATAGCCCGTCATTAGCTTGAGATACTCAGCGCATTCTGCCCGGATTTCCTTGATCCACTTGATATCTGGATCCACCCTGCTCTGGATTTGCCCCATCCTCTCCTCCCGGTTGATGAGGTCTCTGCGCCACACGTCCACCAGCCAATGATTTTATTTCTTCAGCTCTAGGTTCTCTTCCCACGTGTTCTCTAGCATCTGAAGAATGGCTTCAATTTTTGGGAAGGCGGAGTTGTAAATCGTAGGAAAATTGGTGCAGAGCTGCTTCGTGCTTTCCAGGGATTGGATCAAATCCAAGAACTTATTAGCTGTCTGCACAACCCTGCTGATTCCCATGTTTCCGACGTATATGACCTGTCAGAATCAATCCTCAGTTGTCTTCTCTAAGTTCTTCCTCCTCTCTAGTTTATCTATCTGTTCTTTGGAGAGTAACTGCGGTGCGGCTGTAGAGGTGGTGGGCAGGTCATCCACCGAGGACCATTGCTGAATGTAGTCGATTAGGGCAACAACCTGTGCTTTGAGTTCATCCTTGGTGACCTTGTCTTGCTTGATCAGATGTACAACTGTGGCCACCGACTCTTCCAGATGTTCAACCTTCTGCTCTCTAGTCGCTGTCCCCAAATCAACAGTGGAGACGCTGTAACTCGCCCCTGCTTGGCCAACTATAGGCATGGCAACTTGCACTACTCGGGAGCCGGAAGCGTCCATCGTTATCTTGGAACGGACCTTAGGCTTCTTCTCCTTCTTTGTTGTGGTCAGGGATCAAGCCAAGATGGCCTCCAATCTCGCCCTTGGATCTTTCAGCAATGGGGTAGCCTTCTCCAACTGTTTCTCCAACCATTCGGGCATGGCAGATTTATCCTTGGGTGCATCATGGCTGCCCTCACCCTTTTCAGTTAGAGGCAAGACTTCTACCTCTTTTTCCTTTTAGGGCTCTTCCTTTTCCTTGGTAGCCTCCTCCTCCTTTTCGTCGGAGTCACGATAAAACACGAGGCGTTTGACAGATAGCCTGGTGGACAATACCCGGGTGGGATCTTCGTCTTTTTCTGCCTCCTCTTCTTTCTTCTCTTCAGCAGCCGCGGCCTCGGCGCTCTTCACAACATGGGTCTCGGCCTCAGTGATATCCTTTTCAGGTTGCTCCCCTGACGGCTGCCCCTTTTCATCATGTGGTAACTCCTCAGCCTCCTCCCCAACGTCCTTTGGCTGCTGCACCAACTCCTCCTCAAGGTCCTCATCAAATGTTTGGACAACCTCCTTGGTACCCGAGCCATCATCTTCATCTCCGCTCTCAGAAGAGCCCGTCTCCTCCTCCTCCTCATAGACCACCCTGTCGATGGTTCGGTGCTCGTACTCGGGGTGCTCGTGATATTCATTAGCCTCCTCCTCTATAGGTTTCGAAGCCTCCCGTTCCTGCTCCTCCAACCTCTCCGAGATTTGCATTGTAGCCTCCATGGATGGAGGCCCTGTTGGCGGTTGTGAAGGCTGAGCTGTTGCGAGGGCTTGGGCAAGGGCTGCTTGGAGAGTGAGGTCCATTAGGATCTGTGAGAGCTTAGGAGGAAGACTCTGCATGTGCTTTGCGAGGGCCTCGGGCATAGTGGCAAAGGGAATAGGTGATGCTATTGTTGCCAGAGGGAGGGATGTAATGGGTGACATAGCAGCAGAAGAGGAAGGGGGAGTGGTCATGCCAGAAGAGGAGTCGACGTCAATTATTGACCCAGCCGGGGGGGAGGGAGCAAGATGGACAGAGATATCCACTGCTGGTGGGGAAGTAGCAACCATAGCCAGGGAGGTGGGTGGCACGGGAGGGGCAGGGAGAAGTAAGGTAGGTTGCACTTCTATTGTAATCACTGTCTTCTTGAGCCTCTTGGGAGATGAGCCTCCCGTGTCTTTCTTCGCTTGCTCCTTAGGGTCTGCAGATTGCGCCGTCTCTGTTCCCTTTCTCTTTTTAGACCTGGTGACAGGGGGAGAATTGGAAGTCTCACCAGCTGATGTGGTGGCGACAATGTCCTCCGTAGCGCTTGGCTCGCTCTTGAGCGTCTCATATGTTAGGACCACCCCTTGTTGTTTCAGTTGCGCCACCCGCCCATCAACCCACTTAGTGCGAGCTATGATTGGCTAGGTGATGGTATCCATGTCATTGACCTCTTGTTCGTCCCAGTCAATGGAGGGGATTGCCAAGTTGGCAACCGCAGAGTACCTTGGGTGCATGATTGTAGACTCATCTTCCTCGAGCTGGTCCGACACCTGGAACAGTTGACCCTCCTCAGGAACTGTACGATCATGCGCATGTAGTGCCTCATGCGGACCTCCTTGTCATCTTTGCAATCTGCCTAGAAGTCTTCGACGTGGTACTTGTGGGCGTACGCCGGTCCCAGTGCCTTCCTGACATGGCCATGTGGGTCCATTCGCAGGCGAGCCGTGTACCAGTCAAAGTTATATTCTTTAAGCTCTTTCTCAGAGTTGTCGGTGCATTGGGATGTCTGCAGTCGATACAGGCCCTGGCCGAGGGTCATGGGATAGGGGATCCCTGCTACGTGCTTGTTGCCGAAGACTGTCTGAATGTGCTGGAGCTGCCGGGAAAGCTCTAGGAGAATGATCCTGTCGTTAGGGTATCTTGGCAACTTGTTTGGCTGTTCCGTGAATCCCTAGGCACAGATGTAGGTGAACTTGGGGAACTGGATATATAGGAAGGCATACTCCTTCAGGAGTGCCCTGACGCTGTGGGAGACCCTTCTTTCAAAGTCCTCGGTGATCAATCTAATGATGTGGCCAATGAAGGCGTCATTGACCCAGCAGTACTCCTTAAAGTTGCAGTATTGAAGCTGAGGGTACTTGTCGAACGGCTTAAGCCCTCGCCTGTGCCCCTGGTCTGGTGCCACAAATAACCCACTGTATTGTCTTTGTCCTGCCAGGGAATATACCAGGTAGGAGGTCATGTAAAACTTGGAGCTTTTCTTAATGTTTACAAACTGCTCGTGGAAGCAGTTGCTGATGATGCCTCCCCAGTCGAATAAGGTCTTGGTGTAAATGTTTTCGTTCCCTCGCAAGATCTGTTCAATGTAATATGCCATCCATTCTTGGAAGTAGGCGGCTGCCGGGAGACCCATGACCCTGCTTAGCATGGTCACCAAGTTGTGATAATCTTCATGGAAGTCGCTACAGGACAGCTCTTGGGGAAGTTTCACAGCACTGTCCTGTCTCTCCTTAAGCTAATAGAGGTTAATAGACTTCTTGCACCCTAACGGACTGGCATCCCATGCCGCTTGGCACTGTTCCAAAGTGGGAACCTCCATATGTGGGAACGTGGGGATGTGGAATGTTTTGGTAATCCCTTCTAGCGACATGTCGGCGAGGATGTTCCCCTCCTTGTCCACGATTGTCGTGGTGTCCGTTTGGTAGGCTTCTCGGCAAGCCATTACGAGTTTGGGTGCCACCAGAGAGGGAGGGAAGCCAGCAGCCTTGGCAATTCCACTTTGACGTATTAATCTGACATTCTTTGTTTTAGGGTCAACCTTGACCCTCTGGGTGAACTCATCTATGTCCACTTGGCCAATGTTAGTGTCTGAGATTTCATTCCAGTCGATCAAGACCTTTGACTGGAGCGGCTCACCTTGGAACTAAAACTTCATCTGATCTTTATTGTCTTTTCCCCGAGCAACTCTCCCAGATTTCTTGCCCTTGTCCTTTTCGGCGGAGGCCCCTGAAGTTCCTGCAGCCGATTCCATATATCCTGCAAGCAAAGGGCGAAGTCAACACAACAAAACATCAAAAGTGTTCATGTTAGTCCATATTTTGAGCATATCATCTGAAGGATTAATCAAATACATCATAAATCTTGTTTCCAGATGCTATCTATTTCATTTCGGGGCATTTGGACAATCCGGGCCCGGAGGGCTGGACTTCCCTGGCAGGAATGCTGTCAGGAAGGGAGAACGCATTCAAAAGTTCCCGGGGATCCTTCTTGGCCAAATTTCAAAGTTTCGAAAGGCTCATGATGGGGAACAACATGATTTAGGACATGGGTCGAAAATAGATTGTGGTCTGAATTTGCTCGGATCGAATTAGGCGGCATCGGAGGTTTCAGGCTGGAAAGCCGGCAGGAGAAGGCACACAGGGACGGTCGACAGAAAACGGAAACCCGGCGGCGGAAGTCCGGAGCCCGGGGCCCGGCCGGTGAAAAAGCGGCCGATGTGATGTCTGCCATCTAGGCCCGATGACATTCGGACCTCCGAGGCTTGGGGGCCGGGAGGACGCATCGCGCCAACCGCCGTGAGATATCTTCAGCAATGGTTCCATCGGCGGCGGCGAAGGGCGGCCCGAGGCCCGGGAGTGCGGGAGGACGAGAGCTGGACGCCACCGTAAGATATGTGCAACGTTTGGGTGACGGCGGCGAGGAGGCTCCCGAGGCTCGGGTGGCGAGGCGACGCGGGGTGACGGCCGCTTCATGAGTTTTGCAGTGGTTTGAACGGCGGCGGCGGACAGAGAGCCGGGGCCCGGAGGGCGGGAAGTCTCCAGGGTTCCGCCATGGAAGACAGCGAAACCGTCACGGAGTTTCAAAGACAGAACTTCGGACAGCTGGGCTCGGAAGGTCTCACGGCAAGGGGAGCCCGACAAGACTTAGGCAGCCAAGGGAAGCCCGGGATCCGGAGGGCGGGCGGCAGATGCGACCTCGCCGTGGAGGCGCCGCCTGGCCCATCGGCGAAAAAACGGCCATGGAACTCCGATGCCCGGGGCCCGAGCACACAAATGGAGGACAACTTGGTTTCAATTTCACGGCAAGGCGCACGCCGTGAGCCGGAGGCTGGAAGGCAAGGTGGCTAGGGCAGTGAAATGCAACTGGCATCCTAGGGGTGGAAGCCCGACGACCCGGGCCCGGCTAGGAGGACCGCCACCGGCACGCAACCAAACTATGAAATGGGACGACGAAAGGCGGGACTGGGCCCGAGGGGGCTCGTCGCCCTGCGCGAAGAACGGCTGCGCAACGGGCAAGCTCCGAATCGGCGGGGAGGGCAAACCCATCAGTTTTGTCACTTTTTAATACTTGGGTTAGGGGCGCAATTGAGTGCTCTTCTTATTTGTTTCATTTTAACCATTTTTTTAATTCATTTAAATCCCCAAAATGATGAAAAAACACGGGAGGGCAAGCGGGGATGGCCTACCTCGAAAGTGCGCAGCGGGGTGATGTGGAATCCACTGGGAATCGACGGAGTGAAGCTGATGGCGACGGTCGTGACGCTATCGATCGTGATGGGCTCCAGATGCTCGGCTCTGCAATTCGCCTTAACTCGGTCTGTGAAAATGACATTGGCGGGTTGGGCATTTTATACCCCAACCGCCATTAATGCCCGCATTAAATGCCCGGTATGGCCGCGCCAAAAGTTGGTGGGATTTCAAATTGGGTCGGCGGCGGCGGAGGAGACCTCGGGGTCCGGAGGGCGGACAACAGTCGGAGGTTCACCGCCGAAGGATTCGCACGTTGTTAAGCGGCGGCAGTGAAGGTCGGGCCGGGACCCGGATGGTGGGACGCTGGCAGGGTTTCGCCGTAGACGACGGCAAAACCGTCACGGAGTTCCGAGGACGGAACTCCGGATGGCCGGGCCCGGCAAGTCCCGCGGCAGATGGTGAAAACAAACCCGCGGAGGAGAAAGCCAAGGCGGGGCCCAGCGGTCGGGATGCCGCCAGAGGCTCGCCGTTGCAGACGGTGATCCCCTGACGGAAGTCCGGGGGAGGACTTTAGGGGACCAGGGCCCGGAGGAGAAAGCGGCGCCCGAGAGATCCCACCGGAAACCCAACAGAAGATGGCAAGGCGGGCCCCGATGGGCAGAAAGATGCCCCGGGAACGCTGCAAAGGGCGGAAAATGCAAGGAAGAAGTCCGACAAGGGAACCCTGGAGGCCCGGGCCTAGAGGGGCCCAGGGCCGTTCAGAGCCAAAATGCCGAAGAGACCCCCGAGGCTCTCGGAAGGCAGCAAAAAACCCAAAAGCGAAGGCATGGTCGATTTATGATGAAACCTTGGAGCGACATTGACCATGCGGAACATCAAAAAAGAGGGGCACGCAAAACGAGGCAGCCCCAAAAGACCCGACAAGGCGAAAGAAAAGAGGGTCCCCGTTCCGGGCGGGGTGTGTGTGCTGAGGGCACAACAAGGACTCACTATCCAACAGGGAGGCTCACTGCCTACAGATACAAAGGAGAACAAAAGATCCACCATAGCAATTATCACACATCTATAGCCTTGAAAAAATGATTGTAGGAACCTTTAGCTCACTACCTTCAGGAATACAACAAAATGAAGAACTGCTACCTCAACTCACTCACACACACTTCTTCTCTTATGATTTGTGTCTTACTTCATCACTTTGCATAAAACTGTCACACAATTCTTCACAATTCAACTTACATTTATACCTTCTTCAACCTTATAACCTTCCTCCAAGGTCGGCCACAAAAAAATTATTCCATAAATTCAAATTAGGTTGGCAACTCAAAATTCCTATAGTGGAAAGGAATGAGAGTGGACCAATAAAAAAATTAACCAAGACCAAAAGATAATATCTTGAATCAACCACACGCTTTCTTAATTAATTTTTATTTTTCAAATGAAGTGTAAACACCAGGTCGGTCAAACCTAATGAAAACACAAATAAACATTAATGTACATGCTTCCCAACAAGAAAATGGCACGTGGACACGTGGACACCACAACACGCTTCATTATGCATGAGAACACATCTTATATTACTTTGGATACATTCGCAACAAGTGCAGTACTGTTCAAACACTAAACACCTTCCACTAGTCCATCTGGACTATGCAAACACACACAACAACATTGAAACATGACTTCTGGACCACCAAAACTCAACCTTCTTTTCCAGAATCCAGAGAACACCTTCACAAGACATATCTTAGATCCGCAAGATCTGAAACAAAATAGTGGAGGATTGTAGAGCAGAAATATTTCTCCTAGTCCACAGAAGACCAACTCTGCCAAAAGAGTTCACACACTGGTGAACGTACATAAATTTTACGTACCATCACACCTAAAGCTAAAAATCAGGAGATATCACCACTATACCATAATTATCAAACCTTCAGATCCACACAAGCATAGGATCAACACAAGAGAAATGTAGAGCACATATCAGAGCACATTTTGAACACATTCATTACTCTGATTTCTCTTCTTTATTAATTTTCTCAAAAGTACTTGGAAACACACCAATTCAACACATCTGCAACGTCATAAAGATAGATCCATGTACTCACAAAATCTCAACAACATCTCAACTATACATCTACAATCTGCAACATACTAAACTATGTTGACATCAATGACAACATTAATGACAACACCACCAAACAAGCTCATACTTGCAACAAAAGATATAGTTTAATAGGCTTGTGGATGTAAAACAAGACCAATTAAGACATAAATAGGGATAACTAAAGCAAGGCGGGCCCAAACAAGTGTGAAAATGCAAGGGTATGCATTTTCCTGCACTACACCATCTAGCATATTCAATTATCTAGTTATGAGTATCCCTTAAGCTTGAATATGTTTAACCATATCTAGTATAATAACAATAATTATGATAAACAAACTTTCCTACTCATGTTTAATCATATCGAGTATAATAACAATACCTATAACAAATAGTCTCTCCTATACATGCTTAATCATATCAAGTATAATAATAATACCTATGAAAAATAGTCTCTCCTATCATGGAGTAATTACAAACATTACACATAAAAGAGTTAATAGATTCCACTTCTCTTTCAAAGAAAAAATTACTTTTCCCTATAAGCAAGTAACTATAAAATATTGGTTTAAACATTCAAGAAGTAAATCATTCAACACTAGTATAAACAAGGGAATAGTATCCTCATGCCTATGATAAGCTTTCCAATTAACTAGTTGTAGTCACAACACTTCAAAATTAACAACTAGCCTGGTATCGATCATTCAACAAAGACTCAATAACCACTATCTCTCAAGTTGGAAAATACTCCTCTCAATGATAATAATAAGCTCTCTCTCAAAGTCAAGGTTCACACTCTTTATTTTTGGTAGAATATTCCAGATAGAAATGTAAGTAAAATATAAAAACTTGCTCAAGAAATAATGTATAGAAGAATGTGTCAAACAAATGAACTTACTCCTCTATTTATACAACAATCAAGTAACTACTCTGCCTATAGTTTAGGCATGGTTTTGATAGCAACAAGCTTGCACAACAACACATCTATCTCAACTCAAAATGTGGTGAACATATAAGGACATACTCAACTTAAACAACTATAGATTGACTTATTTAAATAAAGGCAATTAGAGACCAATTCAAATCCCACACGATAAAATTTGGTTTGCATCTCAAAATAGATATCTACAGGAAAAAGGATTCAAAGGTGGCACCAAATCCTCCTTATTCATTCTCATAGATTACATGATATACTTCTTAACAAAAACAATCAACATAAGATTTGTAACACCTAACTTTTATTGACTAAGTCATGATATGTGTCGATTCACTCGATAAAGAATTTTTACATAGTCGTTGATATGTGTTCATGCTTTTACAGATGTTGGTCGATGCAAAATAACACGGCAATACAGTTTACTAAGTCCATAGTTTCCCCATAAAAATGTGTTGACTTATTCTCTTATTAAACATCGACATTATGATTGTTCTTTGTTTGCAGATTACAAACTCTTGTTTTAAAGATATCAAGAGTAAAATGTGGCTAAAGAATACAATCATTACTATCCAATAGTCAGCCTCTAAGTTGTTTAAGATACTCGGCCTCAAAGCCATATATAACATTATAATTCAGTTGATAATCATTTCTTTAGATAGTCGATCTCAAAGAAAATATTATTTATATATATATATATACATTTATATAAATATGTTTATATACTTACATATACATATATTAACACATAAATATATATATATATACATATACGTATCTATGTATATGTTAATATATAAATCCATACTTATATGTCAATAAAGCATGTTTATATAATCGATATACAAATGAATACATCAAGATAGGAATCACATTGTTATATTAATATATCGATAGTGTATACATATATATATATATTTATATGCCTCTACGTATGTATACATGCATCGATACATTCATATGGGCATGTCCATTTGCCATGTATATGGATACATATATACATATGGATATATGTATATACATTATATATATATACACATTCGTTTCTCACACCAAATCATACACAATTACTATGGTATCAATAAGAGCCTATGAGTGATATATCTATACATATACATGTTGAGAGATTCATCAGATAGTTCCATGCACATAAGAAACTCATGCATGATTTTACATAGATATGTCTACCTATGTACCCTCATGTACATGTTCCTTCATGCGTATAGTCTATTATTGGTATGCATGTGTGTGCATATACATATTCCTCATATGTTCCACATATAAATACAAGCATAGTAACAAGGAAAGAACTCTAGAGCTGAAACAGATAAACATCACTCAATAATGCACTCAAAAGTAAACAAGACTCTTAGTAATACATACATTTTGACTAAGGATGACTTACCAACTTCCCACTTAATAACCTGACTCAATTATTATATTGTGGGGTGTTTAAGCAACAATAGGTTACAATACTAGTTACCCAACCAAGACCTTCTCCTGATTGATACTTCCCCTCTACCTGGAGGAATTGAACATATACACGCAACCACTAACACTTGCACATGATAGTCAACTATTCACAAAATATGCAGTATACACAATACATCTGCAAAGTTAGAGTATCAACACAATATTCATCCAATCACATAAGTGCATTCCTTCATATAATATTAAATGAGATGGCATTCATTCATAAAACAATGATAACAAAGTGCAAACACAATTTATTCGTTCAATGAATTCACATTTCATTCACATTTTACCCTACATAGTAATAGTAATAGTAATTACACAATTGGGGTGTAACATACTCCCCCCCTTGTGAATCATCATCCCCAATGATTTTATGTAGCAACATAAAACAAAATGAACAATAAATATATTTTTTCAAGAATTCTCATAAGCATATAAAATGTGAGGAAAATTTTGTTGAATCTTAGCATAATCTTCCCAAGTGGCCGAGTTTTTTGCATACTAATCCCACTAGAATTTGTATCACATAACCTCCCTATTATGCAAGTGAAGCTTACATGTTCTAAGCACCTTGATGGGCTCAAGTGTTACCACTCTAGGGTCCTAGTTCCAAGGACATGATAATGCATGACATCCAACCATGAACTTCTTCAATTCTTCTTTAATAAGGCATGTCATCCAACCAATGTTTTTGAAAGAGGAAAAAATGGGTTTTACAGGGAACTGAAACCACAAAGTCTACAAAATAAAGAGAACATCAGTAAAGAAAAAAAAGATAGAGAGACTGTAAAAAGACAATAGTAAACAACCACAATCATAAAAAAGGCCAGCAAAGGCTATAGAACCAAAAACCAGCCGAAAAGCCAAAAACTAGATTTATGTCTTTAAAAAATCAGCAGTCTCATCTTCCCACTCATTCATTTCTTGAGCCCCCCTCTTTAAGATTTGAACTATCTGTGTAGTGGGAGGCTCTTTCCTTTGAGTTTGGCTCAGGTCCTTCTAGAAATACCTTGGTCTTCAACCTTGCTTTCCTTTTTCACTTCCAGGTCAACAACTAGCGAACCCTGTTGCATTTTTTCCAACTTTTTAGACATAACATTGATAATAATGGCGTTGTGCCTAGCCATTTTATGGTTTTGTTCCACAATAATTTTTAGGTTATTTTTAATTTTAACCATTTCCTCCTCCAGATACTTGTACTTTTCCTCATTGTCTCCAACTTTCTTACCAGTGCGGCTCTTATTTTGTTTCCCTTCTTCGCTGCTTAGAGCGGCCAGCTTCAACTCCAGCTTCTCTGATTTTCTATACAAGGCCCTGTTTCTTTGATTGAGCTCATTAATTTCATGGTAGGCCCATTTCAAGACCTTGAATATGTCATTGATGCCATTTCTAGCAGAGGCCAAAATGTCACTAGACTGAACCCGGTCTAAAATGAGATTGACATCACCTGGGATGGGGGAGCTAGTAATTCTAGTACCTTCAAATTTGAAAGAGGCAGGAGTGGAGGGCACAAAATTTCTACTAGCTTCAGGGTTCTCGGCTTTATCTTCCAAGGAGTAGGTGGAATAAGAGACCAACTTTTTGGCAGGGGAGCCCTTAAGAACATGATTCTTAAAGGGGCCAAAATAGTAAGGGAGGTTTTTAGGGTTATCTTTAGCAAGCTGGGATTTTTTAGTATGGGTTTTCTTACCAGACATCTCAGAGGATGGGTGGGTTTCAAAAATTCTCTCCTGGTTAGGCTAAATCTCTAAACCCCCACTATCAATATCATATTCCTCAAACTCCTCATAGGAAATAGGGTTAGAAAGAGCCAACATGCTTTGGTAGTGTTTATAAATTAAATTAATAAGACCAGGATGAAGAATAGGGTATCTCTTGGGATTTTTCCTATGGTCTTCTAGGCTATTAGTCAACGAACATAACAGGTAGTGAGGCATAGAAATCCATACCTTATGGCACAAGTAGTTAAGAATGGAAAAATGGTGCCCATACACTCTAGTAAATCTCTCATCCAGAGTGATATACTCCATTATCACCTGAAGAACCTTTCTCCATAATGCCTTGATAGTGTCAATTTTGAAATAGCTATTAGAGATTTTAACCAGTTTCAATTTCTATTTGTCCTTCTTCAAAAATTTGATGACTGCCTCATTCAAAAACCTTCTGTCGCGATAAAACTTCACTCCCTTAGTGGACATGCCAGTAATCCCCTCTATGATCTGCTTGTCCAGCTTCACCTTCCTGCCAAAGAAAATGATTTCACCGCTGTTCTAGTTCTTCTCGAAGTAGTTCATGGCCATAGAATTGGGCCCATGAAGTTTTTCCAAATATGGAACCAGGCCACCTTTTACAATCTACTCCCAAACATTGTCATTCCTAGTATGCGCCTCATAGCTATTAGGCTCAACTCTTTTCCTGTCCCCCCCATTTTTGTTTGCTCCTTACTACCGACTCTGCCAATGCTGAGACCCTATTATAGAATTATATAAGCTGTTCCAAAGCACCCACAAAGCATGCGATTTTTCCTTTCCTTCCAACTAACATGAAACGGCCCCATAAAATCTCTTGATTTGAATGTACCTGGCCCCTTTCTCTTTAATCATTAAATGTGGTTCCCTCTTTCCCATGCGTAATATCGTAATTAAGTAAAGCCTTGACTTCAATTCTCAATTCCCTACAATTCTACCAGGTGTTCAATCCTTGCATCCTAACCGAGCTTCATTTGCAAAGAAATCTGCCACGCTGTTAGCTTCCCTATAGACGTGTGACACTTTCACTTTTTCAAATTTTTCTAAAATAGACTTAGCTTCATCTATCCAATTCTTTATCGTCCAAGATGGAGGAGTCCTCCCTAAAAGACAATCAATTATATTTTTAGAATCTCCTTCAAGCCATAAGTTTTTTATATTCAAATTATGAGCAAGCTCAATAACTTGAAAGGACCTTATAGCCTCTACCACATAGTTAGTTTGGTGACTTAGGAATATGGCCACAACCACCATAAAGTTACCATCAGGGTCCCTTAGCATGCCTCCACCTCCAGCCAAGCCGAGGCTGCCCTTCGCTGCTCCATCAAAGTTGGCTTTATGCTAACCATTAGGTGGAAAGGTCCAGTAAACACCCTCCCTACTTTTCTTAGCTGGCTTAGAAGTAGAAGAAATATCCACTTTAATAATCCAATCTTTTTCTATCCTTAAATCATAGGGGGTGCACACCATAGCTTCCAGGTTAAGATATTTTTGAGGAATCACATTAAAATTTTCCTTTATAGTCTTGACAATTTTCTCAAAGACATAATTCTCTGACATCTCCTTGTCTTTAAAAAGTATGTTGTTGCGTTCTTTCCACACTCCCCAAGCCACAAAAGGGAATAAGAAATCCCATAACCTTCAAATGTAGGGATTTTGAGTAGGAGCTTTCCATTGTGAAAAAAACCCTTCAATGGTCTGGGGGAACACCCAAGACATATTCTAGATAGCTAATATTTTTCCAAAATTAAGGAAACAAAAGGACAATGGAGAAACAAATGGTTGACTGACTCAACCTCACTCAACCTCACTCTTGCAGAGGTAGCATCTATTGGGGATTTGAAATCCCCTCTTGCAAAGATTATCCACCATAAGCACCTTATTCTGAAGCATTATCCAAAAGAAGATATTGACTTTAGGAGTCAAGTGTTTGATCCAGGATTTAGACCAAAAGGGAGGAGGGGCTTGAGAGTGATACAACAAAGAGACAGTTGAAGAGATAGAGTAGTTACCCGAAGGGTTGTCCATCTAGACAAGAGTGTCATCCAATTGATTCAGTCCCAAGCTTACAACCTTTAAGGAGGATTGGAGCAGAGCTAAATCCTGATTGATCACACATAAGTTCACCCAATCTCCTTCATGCCAGTAATCTTTGACAAGTTCCCCAGAAGCAACTTTACATTGCTCTGGCCATCTATTAAATCTTTCCATTTTAATAAGAGATTCCTTAAAGAGCCATTTATCCTCCCAAAATCTAGCTTGATTACCACTTCTAATGTGCCATCCTATCCCTGATTCCATAATTTTTCTATGAGCAATCATGTCATTCTAAAAAGCTAAACCACGTGGGAGGGTAGGAGAATCCAATAGATCTATGAGGGACATTCGATCAACCATATATTTACTTCTTAAGATATCTATCCATTCTCCGCCAGACGAGAAAGATCTCCATATTTTTTTGGCAAGAAAAGTTTTATTAATAGTTCTTATTTTTTTAAGACCTAAACCCCCCAGGATTTTAGGTCTACAAACAAAATCTCACCTTATAAGAGGCATTCTCTTTCTTTCCTCCACTCCAGACCAAAGGAATCTTTTTTGGATCTTTTCAATGTCCTCAACATATTTAGTAGGGATTTTGAAGAGGCTTAGAGCATAAATTGGGAGGTTCTGAAGAGAGGCTTTAAGAAGCTAAAGTTTTCTAGCTTGGCTCAAAAGAGCTCCTTTCCAACCTGTCAATTTTTTTTTCTGAACTTGTCAACCAAAAAGCACCAAAAGGAATTCAGTGGTTTAAGACATAATGGAAGTCCTAGATAAGAAGAGGGTAAGGATTCCACCCTGCAATCAAGGATTCTAGCAATCTTGACTTGTCTATGCTCCAGGGTGTTGAAGAAAAAAATAGAACTCTTCTGTCTATTGAACTTTTGCCCAGTCACCTACTCAATACACTACCAAAGTTTTTTTCAGAATCTTAGCCTTGTTCACAGAAGATCTTCCTAGTAACATAGTGTCATCAACAAACTGTTGGTGAGAACAAATCAGATTCATCCAACCAATGTTATCCCAAGCTAAATATAACAATGATAACTAGTGCCAAGGACTAACAACTCACTACTCAAGTGTTGACATCAATGACAACTATCAATTAATATTGACAACAACTGCCAATGATCTCCTTAGTGTTAACATTAATGACAACCATCAGTGTTGACATCAATGATAGCAACACAACCATCAGTGTTGACATCAATGATAACACCACAACCATCAGTGTTGACATCAATAACAACAAATGCCAACACCAAAGGAACTATAGAAGGCCATGAAGAAGTGTAATAAGGATGCATAGGTATGTAAAACATGCAAATAAAAAATCATAATGAAATAAATAGTGTCATGGCTCCCTATAGATAGTCCACTCTCTTCAACAAATCAACTAGGTAAAAAATCTTAAGGTGAGAGGATGATGCAATAATAAATGATCAACATGTTCATTAAATTAACAACCTAATTTTAATTTTAATTCATAAGATAAGCCTAATTTATTTAGGTATATATCAAAACTTTACTCTTTAAATATAAGTATGCATTTAAGCCCCCACCTTGACAAGAAAAAAAATTAATCCAACATAAATTATCATTTTCCCAATTATCCAAATATAAATTCTCACTAACTTATCAATATTTTTAATATAATAAAATATAGATTTGAACTCTAATGATGATTCTAGTATCTCAATTTATTTGGATATTCTTTAATATCAATAATTTTTTCATAAAAAAATATTTTTGAGGCTCATAAAGAAGACATCTAAAAAATAACAATTAGAAAAATAGGATACCATTCTTTTATGAAGGTAGATAAGCTCACTCAAATCCTTTTTGGATATTAAAACTAGATAACAATTCTAAGAATAATGGCAAAATAAAATAGAGCCATTATCACAAATTTCCCAAGAAATAAAATATATGTTTAAATTCTAAGATAAAATTTTAAATATGTGAACTAGAGGGGGATTCACAATAGTTGAAATCCTAGAAGGAGAATTAAAATATAGATATTTAGTTTACAATACTTTACACTATCTAGATTTAGACCAATAGAAAAAATCATAAGCATTTTTCTTGAGGGCCAATTTTTATGATTTGAAATTTATCATACCTCACCCTCTACTAGCCTTGTATGAAAAAGTATGACTTAGTTATTAGTTTGGAATTTCATTTTCTATCTAGTCCCTTATAATAATATTCTCATAATATTTGACCAAGAAACTATAATAGAGTTTGGAATATGACAAAATAATATCATATACCAAAAAAATAGATGAAATAAATTTTAAAATAAGAATTCTTCCAATGAAGGATAGACATCTCCCCCTTCCAACTAAAAATAAAGAATGAAAAAGGTAGAGGATAGACATCTCCACCTTCCAACTAAAAATAAAGAATAAAAAAATAGATTTTAGGTTCTTCCATAATACATGTTTTCCCATAGTAGAATAAATGCAAATACAAATATATTTGCTAGGAAAAAGTATCAATGTTGATCCTAACTAATGTGAAATTATCTTTTGAATCTTAATAAGAGTGTTACTCAAATATGTTTAATATCCCCTCATTTTTAGAAAAAATAATAGAGGCTTTTTTTTTGGCCCTTTCCCTCCAATTTTGATGGTTTGGTCATAGTATGCACATCCCATATAATTAATTTTTGTGACGATACAACTTTAATTAATGCTCTAATATCTAAAAATATTATTATAATTATATTTTAAACTCCTAATCCTCATTTAATTCTCCTACAACATGACATCTTCTTTATTCTCCTTGTGTGGATTGAATTCCCCACCCTCATTCATCCTCTTATAGGGAATATGCTTCAACTTCTCCATCATTCAATCTGATAGTTTAGACACTATTTTCCTTCTATGTTCCCCTTAATTCTCCTTGTGTGGATTGAATTCCCCACCCTCACTCATCCTCTTATAGGGAATATGCTTCAACTTTTCCATCATTCAATCTGATAGTTTTGACACTATTTTCCTTCTATGTTCCCCTATAGGTAACTAATCTTTGTTCATCCTTAATTTATACGTTCATCACCCATAGGCTTATCACATAATATCATAAGAGTGTTTATATCACTTTTTCACACCTTAATAGTGCTAATATATCCTTATGGATAATTGAACCTCAATATCAAACATTGACACCTAGTTGTCCTACCAATTGACCACAATCACTTTGGCTAATATCCCCTCTTTTCACTATGTACCCTAAGTAACTAGTTTTTTAATGATTTTATATACTCCTACTCATTTGTACCATTCATATGTTCAACTAAATATTTTATTTTTACTATTATCACACCTAAATTTTAATGAATATTTTATATAATTTTACATTAAATTTCATGCAAATATAATACATTAAAATTATTTTTATAGAATAACAATTTTACATTGATCTTCTACAGAAAATATCATTGAAATATTTTAGGTGTAACTATTTGATGTAAGTGTTCATTATTTTTTTCCCTTGTATATGAATCAAGAAAATAAGTTATAATTTATGAATAGGATAAACTATAAGAAATTATAAATATAATCATTCACCAATCTCATATCTATCCATAAAAACAAATAAATACCCATTTAGTTTTCTCATCTTGTAATCCTTTAAACAAGTTATTTATTAACCTATAAAAACTTGTTTTCTTATCATTATCAAATAAAGACTAATTTAATACATGAGACCCTATTGGAAAGCACCTAGATAGTAAGTTATTTCCTATTTAAATAATATATTAGCATTCAAAATTTACATAGGTTAAATCACCCTTCTTCAATCCAAATTATATCTATTTATGGTGTACAAAAACCTTCATAATTTTAAAAGTTTAGGATGAAAAAAATCTATGTGTAATCTCTACATAAATAGCATAACTAGATCATCTTTGTGGTTTCATCAAATTCAAAAGAACCTATGTACTCAAATTCCTATCCCTGAAAAATAGCCTCTAATTCTATCCACTGTATTAGCTCTAATATCTAAGAATATAATATTAACATAATTACCCTCTTTTCTAATAATAACTAGTGACATATATATCTATTTTGTTTGAACCAATATCAAATATTCCATTATATATTAGTTATGATATTTCTTACCCTTAAACATTTTATCTAGGTTACTTGTTAGTTAATTGTCTTGAATGCATACATACATACAATACATACTTCAAAGATAGTTCTTACTCTCACTTTGTATATATTGAATAAAGTTTCACTATGACATTTTTTCTATTTAAAAGTGATAAAGATTCAAATCTATCACTATTCTTTCTAATAATATTATAGAGATGTAACTATAAAAATGTTATCATATAAATAAAAGGATTTAGCTTTGTATAAAATTTTGCCATTTGTCAATATGTAAATGTATCAAGACACTTTCATCAAGATAGATATAAAAATATATGAGAAATAACATTGTTATGTGAATTTATGCATTACAATTCTATAAATTTATGGTAATATATGTAATAAGAGAGTCCAAATTTTATGTCATTACTATCGAAATATTATAATTATTATAAATTTTTGATTTTATAAATTTTATCTATTATGTTATTTGTTATTTTTAACTAAATTGTTTAAAGTGATGTTAAAAATGTTATATAAAATAATTCAAAATTTATATATTTATTTTTTAAATACCTTCTTTCTTATTATTGTGGTCTTATAATTTCATTCTATGTATTATTTTAGTTTTACACATTTTTTAATGAATTGATTTATATTATCAAAAGATAAATAAATTTTTTGATAATAAAAGACTCTATACAAATTATATTATTGTAGTGATTATGATTCTATTTTATATATTATTATATATTTTTTATATTAAATTGTTTAGAATTTAATTTAAGAAAAAGTTAAACAAAAGAATCCAAATTTTATGTATACATTATCGTATGTTTCTATATATAGGGACCAGAATTTTATTTTATATAGTATTTTAAGATTATGATAAGAAGATGTTAAACATGAAAATCCAATGATCAAATTGCTTAGGTGACTATGATGTCGACAATATTTTGCTACAATCGATAGACTGCGACAGAAATTTCAATGTTACCTTCACCAATGACTTCCATAGCGACGGATAACTCAATTTTAACCTCACCAGTTTGCGCCCCTACGCGTACTTGAAATTTTCAAAACCACAATTCAACGTATTCTCCCATTAAATAAGCAGAGGATTGCATGTAGTAGATAGACTTTCTGCTTCCAATCCTTCAGTTTACTTAATGGCGAGGATGTTTGCACTCTTGTGTGCGTTTTTGATTTGGGTAGGAGGAAGTGGATATGCACAGCCAACTGGGTCACCAACTGATGGTTTTACTCAGGTGGAATTAACTGACGCAAATATTCAGATACAAAAACCATATGATAAAAATCTCTCGGAGCGTTACAGCTTCATTGATGGCGTCCATTCCATGTGGGTTTACAGCGATGACAAACCCCATAATCCAGACAGCAACACCAGGCCCAGGACAGAAATCCGCATCACGGTTAGTGATTTAGCTTTAATCTCTCATCTTCCTCTAAAATTTATATGTTATTGCGTTTGTTTAATTTAAGGTGTTAATTGTATTGCAGGGAAAGGACTATAAAAGTGGGGTGTGGCAATTCGAGGGCGAGGGGTATGTTCCGCGGGGGACGAATGGAGTATGCGTGATGCAGATTCATGGCTATGTTGTACACGCCACAGTCATCATGTTAGATGCTGTCGATGGAGATCTAAAGCGATACCATGCCGACGTAGTGTCGCCCAATATTTATGATCGATGGTTTCATCTGAATGTTATCCATGACACAGATCAGAGGATAGTGTATGTGTTCGTGGATGGAGAGGAGAGGTTAGCAGTTAATGTGACAGGTGGTGATAGCTATTATTTTAAGTGTGGAGTGTACGCTCAGGTCGACGCTTCATCTTGCATGGAATCTCGTTGGAGAAATATCAAACTCTGGAGCAAATAAATTAAGCCCGTGCGAGTTTTGATTGTTGGCAGTAGGTAGTTGGAGTTTGCTATGTTGTGTGTAATAAAATTTGGATTTGGGCTATTACTCTACTAAGGGGGATTTCAATTAAGAGGAGTCTTATGTTCCAAAGACTACTACTCAGAGTACAACTTTTGATTCAGAAGCCCTTCCGAACCAATATGGGATTAATTTATTTTCGCGATTTATTTTATATATCTATGCAAAACACATCTAGTGTTATTAATTTTCACGCTTAAAACATTATATCATGATTTTAACGTACAATATCTTTCATTTTTCAAAGAATATGATATCATATTTGTCATTAAAAATTTATGAATAGGTTATGGTGATAAGATTTGATCCCTTTTAAAGAGAAATAAAATTTTACAAAGATTGAAACATCAGTATATAAAAAATGAAGGGCAATTTCAAGATAGTTATAAATAAAAATTTAGGTCTTAATGGAATCCTTAATGGTCATTCATTTTAAATATTTCAACTTTGTCATCTATCATTCAATTCTTTTTTAACCTGTTTGTCGATGAATAATGAAAAGCATCATTTTCTTGTAAAACTTCCACGATGACTAATACATTAGTATAATGCAATTTTGTATCGAGAGTAGTTATTGTAAGAGGCCACCATATTTATCGATATATTGAATTATTGCACTAAAAAATCTTCCAAGAGATCAACTTTAGTTGTTTATTGTATTGTCACTTCACCATTATTCATTACAATGTTCAATTTAGGGAAAACTTATATGATATTTTTTTCTTCAAAATGTGACAAAGCTTGGACTTTGAAATCTAAAGAGAGGGAAGAGAATGAAAGTGTTCTATGTAGTTCAAATACACGTATAACTTAAGAAACAATACAAATTGGATATCATGAGAATAAGAGTATAATAGCCTCAAAAGTGTAAATGCAATGTTTCTTAAGCATTAGCCGAAACAAACTATAGACATTAAAATTATTCTAAATGATTAAAATTAATTGTCACCATACTATTTATTCATTATTTATTTTATCACATCATTTAGTCATTTATAATTAATTAATCATTTAACACATCGTATACCATTTATTAATTATTTATTATTACTTCTCAGTATAGATTTATTTATTTATTAATTAATATTTAATTATTTAATTTTTGAGAGCTCATTATCCATGTTTAATGAGCAAATAAAATTTCCATATCTCATCACTAGTTAACTTTATTCTAATAGTAACATTTTTCTTCATTTAGTTTTAAAAATTATTATTATCCTCATAGAAGTTTAAAAAAGGAAAATTTCCATTATTAGTTGAGTTGACTCTATAGTCAGTTTAGTTAACTCTTAGCCTTAGATCTCGTCTTGATTCATCCATTTGATTATAAAAAAAATATAAATTCCTTATTCCTCTCATTATTTTGACACAATCAAGTCTTTCATATGTTTATTCTATGAAAATTGATTATTGAAATCCATAGTTTTATGCTACTAAGTGCACCCACATTGATTAATGAGAATGCAACAAGCTTGATATGAGGTTATAGTGAGATTAGTAAATAGGACTTGATTTTTTTTTGTGTTAGTTTGATTTTTTTTTTAATTTCATGCTTACACAAACATTCTAGTGCTAATTAAAACATACAAGATAAAAATTCAACAACTTCTATGATACAATATTAGAACAATATGCAAGGCATAGAATTAATATCTAATAAGATCCACATAATATTTATTAAGTGAAGACTTCTTATCTCTATAGTCTACATTTTTTTAATCTTTTGTCATAACCCATTATTATTGTATAGCCAATTGATTTATAAGCAAGTTTATCTTGTCAAATTAGCTAGTTACTACCATACAATATTTTCTAAATATGCCCCAAATGAAAGCACTATAATATTTCTTTGTTGTTCCTAAATATTTCTTTTTCAAAATCTTACGATACTTTACCTTATATGATAGAAAATTAGGATATGGAAGGCAATAAGAATGTGTACATGTGAATTGAATTATAGAATAGTTAAATATAATTTTGAATTTAAAAATGACTTTTTTAAATGATATTCTTATATTTTGTATAAATGAATCAACAAAAAGATGAAAAGATATATTATAATTTATATAATTTTTTGGATTATATAATTATACTTTTGAAATCAAAATTAATAAAATAATAAAAAAATAAAAATAAATCTTTTTTTTTTTATTGATAGAAAGCTAATAAAAATAAATCTTAAAAACTAAATATCTAATAAATAAAATGACTTAAAATTGATATTTCATTACACGAATTTATTGAAATATTTGAAATATGCTAAATATTAAATAAAAGAGTGAAATTTATGTATACATATTATTGAAATGTGTTTTTAATGGGAGTGACTAGAATTTTACTTCATATATTAGTTTAAGGGTACGATTGAACCAAAAAAATTCATAAGTTATATATTTATTGTTAAATGTCGGTGAGTATGATCTCATTTTATATATTATTATACTTTAGTGGAATTTTTTTATATATTATTCTACGCTAGCTAGGTCTGCATAATATTTTGTAACAGTCGAATAAATATCCTGACCCGTGATTGTCCATATCTTTTGTCGCGACGTACACCTCCATGATACCTAGCTCCCCACCGCGTACTTGAAATTTTACAAACTACAATTCAATGGCGTCTCCCTATACATAACCAGAAGATTGCATGTAGTAAACAGACATTCTCTTTCCAATCCTTGAAATTACTTAACGGCTAAGATGTTTGCGCTCTTGTGTGGGATTTTGATTTTGATAGGAAGTGGATATGCACAGCCAACTGCGTCACCAACTAAAGGCTTTATTCAGCAAAACTTAACTGAATCAAACTTTGAAATACAAAAACCATATGACAAAGAGGTATCCCAGCGTTACAGCGACATTAAGGGCGTCCGTTCCATGTGGGTTTACAGCAGTGACAAACCCCATTTTCGCGAGAGCAAAACCAGACCGAGAACAGAAATCGGCATCAGGGTTAGTTGTTCATTTTTTATCCATCATCTTCGTCTAATTTTTTTTTGTTTCTTTAATTTAAAGTGATTCAGTGCAGGGGTATGGCTATACAAGCGGGGTGTGGCAGTTTGAGGGGGAGGTGTATGTTCCGCGGGGGACGACGGGAGTATGTGTCATGCAGATTTTCGGCGGCGCGCGACATGCCACAGCGTTCATGCTGCATGTTTACGACGGGATGCTAAAGCGTTACCATGACCAACTGGTGGCGACTCGTATTTACGATCGCTGGATTCATCTCAACGTTATCCACAACGCAGACGAAGGGAAAGTGTACGTGTTTTTGGACGACGAGGAGAAGTTAGTGGCTGATGATTCTGGTCCTGCCATCCATTCATTTAAATTTGGAGTGTACACTCAGACCAATTCTTCATCTTGCATGGAATCTCGTTGGAGAAATATCAAGGTCTGGAGCAAATAATTTAAGTGCGTTAAATTCGTTGATTGTTTGCACGAGGTATTTGGAGTCTGTTATGCTGCGCTGTAAACTTTTAGCGTATTATAATAGGTGTTTGAAATAAAAGGATTTTTTCTTTATTTGATGTGTTATGTAATTGAGATTTGGCTGGCCTTATCAGTTTGATTATTTTTTCGAGAGGAACCATAACTGAAGGATTTATTTTGGTGATTTTATAAAATAATCTTTTATTAAGAAATAACCAAAGAATTTAACGATTTTATAATTTATTCTATTAAAATAAACATTTAAAATATAACATATTTTCTAATTTTTTCATGTTCCACATTTCTGATCAAAGTAAAATTATTCTTATTACAATTTAATTATGTGTATATAAATTTTTAATCATTTAAAGAAGAAAATTTATAAATAAGCAATTCTTTATCTCACATATATTATAAAACAATCTATTATAAACACTAGTACTGGTATTTAGAGGAGGTTCAAGGATTATGTCGATAGAAAATTATATGTATGTTAATATGTTAGAGAATACGTGTTTGTTCACAGGTGCATATGGATGCAATGTTGTGCAAATTCTAGTTGCATGTGGTTGGATTAAATAATTAATAATTAATGCTAAATAATAGAATGAAATAAATTTAGACAAATCTAGATTTTTCCACTGAGACAAATCTAGATTTTTTTAAAAGAAATTGGGTATTTACAAATTTAAAACATTAAGCAATGCAAATGAAAAAGGAAAGTTGCCATCAAATTGGAAAAAAAAACACTCTAAATAAAAATAGAATGTTCCCATCTAATTGACAAATCGACATGTATGTGGCAATTACATGATAATTGAGATTTTGAAAACTTTCACATGATATTTTGGAGGATTTTACTATTAAATGACAGATGATTTACCATTAAATGGTTGCTGAAACTTATTTTCTCACAACTCAACAATAATTTGAAGAGAAAAATAAATAAATAAATAAATAAATAAATAATACTAATAAAATATACAATTTTTTTGCGGAAAATAAATAATACATTTTCCATAAATTTTTATTTTGAAAACCTAAATAATTAATTTTTAATTTTTATTTTTAAATATAAAAAAAGACCATTACGACTTCCACAAATATCACGCATGATATGAGAATGCAAAAGACTTCTTATTTCATAAACTACGAAATAGTAGAAACTGTAACTCTGACTTTAATTTACATCATGAAAACTGACTCATGCTTAACTTCGAAGCATACTTTTAATAACATATGACAGACGATGATTTATTTTCCTTCTAACTCATCTTCACCCAAACTTATTGCACACAACATGCCAACAATCAGCTGGTACTATAGCGATACGTCATTTGGTCCAAAGCCTGATATTTTTCCAACGAGACTCCATGCAAGATGAAGCGTTATTATTAGTATACACTCCACACTTAAAATAATGGTTGGCACGACCTCCGTCATTAGCCACTGCCTCCACCTTCCCATCCACGAACACATACAATTTCCCTTCGTCTGCGTTGTGGATAACATTGAGATGAATCCACCGATCATAAATATCAGACGCCACTACTTGGTCATTGTAATGCCTTAGCATCCCATTAGAAACGAGCATCATTAACGACGTTGCATGTTTAACAGCGCCGAAAACCTGCATGACGCACACTCCCGACGTTCCCCGCGGTACATAGATGTCCCCTTCGAATTGCCTCACTCCCTTTGTATAGTCATATCCCTGCAACGTTTATCATCACTAAAAAGATTAAACAAACACGTAATATCTTAGAGCAGATTATACAAAATTTTAGAGGAAAATGATTGATCAGAAATTTAACCTCGATGCGGATTTCTGTCCTGGGCCTGGTCATGCTTTTAGGACTGAGTGGTTTGTCGTCTTTGTAAACCCACATGGTATGGACGCTATTAATGAAGCTGTAACGCTCGTATTCCTCCTTGTCATATGGTTTTTGTATGACAAAATTTGTCGCATTTAAAGGCAATTCGGTGAAGCCTTGAGTTGGTGGAACCGTTGGATCTGCATCTGCACTTGCAATCCAAAACAAAATCCCACCCAATATCGCTAGCATCCTCGGCATTAATTCTTTCTGATGATGCAGCTGAAATGTCTGTCGACTACATGCAATCCTCTCTGAAAAAATAAAAATAAAAATGCATAATCTCTTAATTGTGTATATTTTATTGTTTTCAAATATGCTTTGAGACTGGCGCACGACCGACTGACATTAATTAATAACGAAGAAATCTGTCGCGAGGAAGACGACGTTGGACATTCACGGGATTCAAAGGACTGCATAAGACAGAATGCTTTCTTAATTTTAATCGAGATACCCGAGCTCATACTTGTCATCAAATCTATTTTTTGCGGAGCCATTTTCTTCAAATCGACTCAATTTATTATTATATCTCCCTGGTCTTCTGGAGTCGTTGAATTTGTGGTCCATTTCTTTGCATTTATTAATTTTAGGGTGATTTTATTGGAGTGTGACTACCGTAGGGTCGCCGACCAATATATTTTATTTAAATGAAGTCAGACAGATAGAAAAAACCCAATACTAATGGTATTCCCTATCACAACAAGGCACTTGAGTAATAAACACATACGGTTTGGACTACTAGTTTGGGGTTTTCTTACCGTGGCCTCAGTTAAGTTCTATCATACATTGTTTTTCTGTAGTTGAAGATGACACCCAGATGTAAATACCCAGGATAATACACAGATTGTGCACAGCTCGCACTCATGAAAACAGCCGTAACACAAAAGAAAGCGAAAGAATCATGAACAAAATTGCTTTCTAGTTTTGTTATAGATTTTTCAAAAATATTTTTCTCTAAGAAGTCCAAGGATCAATATTGAGGTGTTTTTATATTAAAATTATTGTTGAAAATAAATAGATGTCTAAAGATTGATATTTTTTTTGTATCTTTTAGTTAGTTATAATTAAGATATCTATACTCTAATATCTATAGTGTGATATCTAAGTGTTAATATAACATTCTTTTGTGTTTCTATAAACTATTATTTTCCTTGCTAAATAAGGAAATCTATAACATTATTCAAAGTGTATAATATAAATTACATTTATTGAACATTATTGAACGATTTCATATTTTTTCAAATATACAATAGACAACATATTAAAAGATAATTAATGAGATATTTCATATTTATACAAAAATAAACTATACACGAGAGTTGTTGCTTTGTTTTTATTTTTCATAACGATCATATAAAAATGGTGGCAAAATTCTTAGTCCACTCAAGGACTTAAAATGTGATATAGCCACAAATGTTAACCCTATTCTTTCTCCTTGTCCTATATCAATTTTTTCTTTGGAAAGAACCAATCCTTGTGATTTAAGGATTATTCGCACCCAAGATAATTGTAAGGGAAATAGGCGTGTGCATCTCCTTTGTATTAGAAAAATTGAAATTAAAGTTGGAGATGCATCTTTAAATGGAAGTCCAAAGCAATTGAATCCAATAGAGCCCTCCAAGTTTGTATATAATATTTTGAATGTATCCTAGAGCTCTATTTATAAGAACTACTCCTATGCACATATTAGAGGTTAACATGACCGTTGCATCCTTAGCAGTTAATATTTCAACATCCAATTCATTGTTTGGACCTTTTGATGGATTGGTACTCCTTTCTTTCGATGTAATGCTAACATGACCATTGCATCCTTAGCAGTTAATAATTCAACATCCAATTCATTGTTTGGACCTTTTGATGGATTGGTATTAGTCTTCTAAAATAACTTTCATTGATATGGTTATGTGCATTATCATTTGTGACAAATAGATGAATATTATTATCAAAATTTCCCCTAACTATTTGATGTAATGCAACATTGATTCTTGTCATCACTAATTTCTTATCAACAATGGTTGGATGTACATCTCTAATATTTGTGAGTAGTTGGAAAAACCTTTGTTGGTCCTCACTTTCACCTTTTTGTATAAACTACTTATCCATAGTAACAACTATTCTAAATTATTTTCACAATAATGTTGTGCATATATTGCTTTGATATGGTGATTTATCATTGACATGATGTAGTTGTCCCAATTATCTTACCAAAATGATTAGTCTTCCTAAAAGATTGAAGGTTTTTTTTTATGAAATGCTTGGCATAATCAGGAATCTATATTTTGTAGCAAGTTTTTCGAATAAAATTTATTTTATCAATCAATGTATTTTACATGTTATATTTCTTCTTGTAAACTTGAGTCTCTTGTTCCTTCTAGTTAAAAAAACTTTGTAAATATAATTATTAGTGTTGAATATACTATCGATGCACCAATATTGAGTTTAAAATATAATAGAATATCATTCTCCCAAAAGATGTCTTAGGAGATTGTGTGTGCGATTGTGAGTGATAAGTTTTATGAATTTTTTTCTCTAAAATAGTTGTTTTCTATGTGAATATATGAGTACTTTATGATTTAGATATTGTGTTGTCAAGTACCTACAACATATATATTTTTTTCCTTCAAAATCTGATTGCTCATCTACAACATCATTTATGTGCCTAAAGCGATAGATTGTTTTCTTGCAACATAGTGTTTATTCCCTGTATTTTATGTCCCCTCAGACCAAAATTTGAATTACAACAATAACTTAGACCTCAAATGAGGTTGTGTGAGTTACTTACATCAACACAATTCCCTTCTCCACTTGCTCCAATCAATTTGGATTTTTGGTTCCTACAAGGAGGTGGGGCCATCAGTGTGGTATTAAAGCATTGCTAAAACTCTTGGAAGGAACATAGTGACTTTGGATTGAGGTTTAAAGAAGCCTTGTGAGTGTAAATATGGGTGTCTCCCTATAACAAGGGATATTATAGTTAGAAGGAATGCAATAAGAAGGAAAAGTAAAGAAAGGATATTTAAAGTAGTAGGATGCCACCAAGATGAAGGATGGTCAAGGTTGCAATTATAGAAGAATCAAGAAGAAAAAATGAGCTAATAGAATCTCTAAGGGGAGTGTAGGAAAGAATCAATGCAATATAAGGTGGAGTGAGAAGAGGTAGGGTACATGAAGATACTAATAGTGAAGATGATTAAGAAGGAGAAAGTATGGCAAGATAGGAAGATGAAAATGTAGATGAAGATATCGATGTAGGATAAATATGTATTATAAGGGTATTTCTAGCATTGGGAGATGAATAAGGATGGAATTACTAATATTGTAAAGAATTTTATAAATTGATGGGTTAATTGATTGTATAATAGATATGTAGTGAATGTTAGTGTAGTTAATTAATTAATTATTACACTAGCATAAGTTAACTTAGGTCATATTTCATTTAGTCCTAGGTTGCATCATTTAATAAATGGGATAATATTCCCTTCCTGGTTTGTGGGATAAGATTCCTTCTAGAACTTATCTCATCATTTAATAATCATCTAGATAGGGTTCACATGTTGTTAGATAATAACACATGGCAACATCTCATGCATCTTAGGTTTTCCTTCTTGCCTATATAATCAGGCATCTTGTTCATTTGTAACATATCATTTCATCATATCAATATAGAATCTTTAATCAAAATTCCATTGTTGCAACACTTCTCTTTGTGGTTGATTATCTTTCATGGCTAAAGTCCTTCATTGAAGATTCTGGAGCTTTAGGGGCTGTGCATCCATAATCTCAACATGGTATTAGAGCTAGTCCATTGAAACATCAACCCTTGATCCAGGAACTTGGAGTGCAAGATTCTTGTAGGCTAGTTGGTTCTACCCGGGAGCCAAGTTAATTTTTGGTGTAGATCAGGCTCTCTCTGACCTCTCCATTGCGTCTACAAAGGCCTCAAAACCCATAGATCACCTATTCATTTGTCAAAATCAGAGTAGTTTCAACTGAGAGCCTTTGAGGTACAATCTAGGGTTTGCATTTTTTGTACAAATCCGTACACATTTGTAGAAAAAAATCTTCCCTCTCAGTCCTCCATCAAGGCAAATTTCTTTTAGAAAAATAATTTTTTTTTTGGCTATTTTGGGAAAAAAATTTCTATAGTTTCTTCAAAAATTAAACTCTAGCAGGGTGACCTGGTATTTTATTGTATAGTTAGTAGATTAATTTTATTTTGTAGGCTATAGTATATTTCCTCTGTCGGTATTCAATATATCGGTTTTTTTTTTAATTGTAATATTTTACAATATTCAAAAAAATCTTGTGGGGTCGGTCTGCAGACTTCGACTTGCTTCTACATCATCATTGCATCGACTATTCATTATTTCTCTTGCCGTCGGCATCGCCCACCTCGTCGACCATTCAATTCCTGGCAACCGCCCGTTCATCGTCGGCTACCGATCATTGACCACCGACTGTTGTCTCTGCCCATCTGCACTAGCTTCGGTCCCATCGGTAGCTAGGGGCTCTGCCAATCTCTGAAGTGGTGCATCCTCCTGGTTGCGCCACTGACAAGCCACCGCTCCTACCACCAGAGCGTCACTCTGACACCACTCGCGGGGTGGTGCCTTTTTTTTAAATTGTGAGCGCCGCCTGTGGTCATATCAGCGACCAAGGGCCCTGGTTTTTTCAGCCCCCTAGTGCTTATCTTTTGCACCTTGTTAGCTAGATCATCACTATTTAGGCATAATTCTTCCCGGAGGCATAACTTCTGCATACGATATCAAAAATCTGCAAACGATATATCGTTGGAAAGCTCTTTCTTTCTACTTTCCATAGGTATGATTTGTTTTTCTATATTCTGCTTCTATCAATATTTTTTCTTAGTTGAAGTGGAAACCCTAATTTTTGGGTTTAGAGGTGATTTCTAGCTTTTTAATTTGTTTCAAAACTTCACTTCAGTTGGTAGTTCATCAGATATCTGCATTCAAATTTTTTTGTCAGAAATATTTTTCTTGGATTGTTGTTCTTCTCCAATGGATGACATAGGATTTGAGATTCTTACTCCTCATAACTATCACACATGGAAGGTCAGTATGCAGATAATTCTTTGGTCTAAGGGACTTTGGTCCACCTTGAATGAGAATCAACCTCATCTCACCAGAGAATATGAAAAATTCCAGCATCAGATTAAGTGTGAAGAGGCAATGGTGCTCATTTCTCTACATGTCTCTACCTCTTTATTCTTCCATATTGAGGGGTGCCAGACTCCCAAGGAGGTTTGGGATAAGCTCAAGGATCTTTTTGGTTTTGTCAGTGATGTTCGAGCTTTGCAATTGGAGGATGAAATTTCTTCACTTGCTGTTGATCAATTTCCTTCCATTAAAGACTACCTGGTAAGGTTCAAGTCTTTAAGGACTCAACTTTCAGGATGTGGCAAAGAGAAGTCTGAAAAAGAGTGCATATTCATGATTTTATCTAAGTTGAGAAGTTCCTTTTCCTATTTTTCTACCTCTTTCTATTCCACCATGGATGGTCTTGGTAATAGCTTTGTCATGCCATCATTTGAGACATTTTGTGAAAGGATAACTAGAGAGAAGTCCAAGCTCAATCAGGCTAATACATCCAAAAAGTCACATGCATTGGTGGCAGGACCATCAAAAGGAAAGGGTAAGCATAAGGGAAAATCAAAGTCAGGAGCTTCTTTTGAATCATCATCTCAACATAAGGAAGACAAGCCAAAGAGGGAGAGGCCCAAGTGTAACTTCTGCAATGGTCTTGGTCACATTGAGGATACATGTTTCAAGAGAGAGATACATGAGTTTCGACAAATACTTAGAGATCACAATATCACTCTCCCACCTACTACAGTCAAATCTCCTCACTCTCCCTCTCATGAAGAGTCATCATCAGGTATTGATGGCATTGCTACTGCTGACAATCTTGGAAAGGGAAATGCTTTGATAACTACCTTGGTTGATAACAGAGAAGGATGGGTACTTGACTCCGGTGCTTCCCGACATGTCACTTCTTCTCAACAACATATTTTGTGGGATACTTTGAGGCCTGCCAACTTTGATCAAATGTTCACAACAAATGAAGAGACTGTGTATGTTGTTGGTATCTGTAATGTTGCTCTTGATGGAAGGAGGTTGTAAGATGTTGTCTACATTTCTCAGATTGCTCATAATTTGTTGTCTATTTATCAACTTGCTCAGGAGGGATTGAAAATTGAGTTCACTTCAGATCTTGCTATCATCAGGGATAGGTTTTATGTCCTTGTTTCCTATGGTCAAGCATATCATCATTCTAAGGTATACAAGTTCACCAAATTTTGGGATCGAGCTCAACCTGTTCCTGAATCTCTAGATTCAAGGATAGGAAGCACATCATCACCCCCTCCTCACCAAGGTTGTGGAGGCTGGATTGACTTGGCTCTTTGCATGGCACCATATTCTTCCTTTGACTTCTCTTAGATGAGATTTGCTTCAACGGGGATGGATACATTCACTTTAGACTTGTGGTACATTGATGGGTTCTCTTCAGGTCTATCTGACCTGGCTGCTCAGTTTCACACTGGTCTTGAAGACATTCTAGAGGGGACTACTCTCCTTTATTGGGGAGGGGCTATCTAGTCCACATCTTTTTGATCTTTTTGTATATATGTGATGGTTTTAGTCCTTGGGGGGATAATGTTGAGTCGTCCAAACATCATTCTTCCATCTTTCTTTCTTTTTATCTCCTTTTTGGGGAGGGGTTTTCTTCCCACTAGGTTTTCCCCTTTTCTCTAGTTGTGGGAGATTTTCTACATCTTCATGTACATGGGTACCTAACATGGCCTTGTAGCTGGGACCCATCATCATCTTGCATAATCATTGCATTTTCCTCCCTAAGTTGAAATTATGGGGGGTGTTAGTGTAATTAATTAGTTAATTATTATACTAGCTTAAGTTAACTTAGGTCATATTTCATTTATTCCTAGGTTGCATCATTTAATAAATGGGATAATATTCCCTTCCTAGTTTGTGGGATAAAATTCCTTCTAGAACTTATCTCATCATTTAATAATCATCTAGATAGGGTTCACATGTTGTCACATGTTGTTAGATAATGACACATGGCAACATCTCATGCATCTTAGGTTTTCCTTCTTCCCTATATAATTAGGCATCTTGTTTATTTGTAACATATCATTTTCATCATATCAATATAGAATCTTTAATCAACATTCCATTGTTGTAACACTTCTCTTTGTGGTTGATTATCTTTCATGGCTAAAGTCCTTCATTGAAGATTTCATAGCTTCAAGGGTTGTGCATCCATAATCTCAACAGTGAATACTTTGAATATGATGAAGTGGAGGGCCCTAGGACAGTGACAGTTTCTCAAAAAATGGTTGAAAGGGCATATAACACTTTAGTGGAAAGAGGTGCAGGATAAGAGAAGAAGAAACAATAGAGATAAGATCACTAAATGAGATCAAATGGTGAGCAAGATGAAGTTTAAATTTCCACCTAGTGACTATAAACTTGATATTCTAAAGAAACTATAAGATTTAAGGAAAAGAGAGTTAAGTGTGAAAGCTTATACAAAGGAGTTTTATAAAAAATTCTATAAGATCTGGCCATAATGAATTAGACCATGAAAATGTGGCTAGATATGTTAACGGACTTAGGTTTAATATTCAAGATGAGCTAAGTATGGTAGGGCTATGAACTAAAGAAGAAGAATATCAACATGCTCTAAAGGTAGAAGAAAAATTAAGAAAAAAATGAACAATCAAAGATAGATGGATTCTGAAAAGGAAATGGACAATAATAGAAAAGCTATAGCCATGGAAAGTAGGGACCAACTCTTCAAAAATTCAAAAGGAGAGATATGAAACAAGGCCAAGACCATAGCCTATGAGAGATAGAGGTGGATATGGAATAGGCCAAGGTAGATGCTTCCAAGGTATATGCTCTACATGTGGATAATTAGGCCATATATTTTATGAATTCTGACAATGTAGACCAAAAATTTCAAGGAGAATAAAAGTTGAAGTGCACACATTGCCAAGGGTGGATACGAAGTATTCATGGTCTATTAGTCAACTAGATGAACCTAAAAGAGGAGAAGCACTTATAATGAAGAGGACGTTGTTGAAGCCAACCAAAAGAGAAGATGAACTTGTCCAAAGAATTTTGTAGGACAATATGTAAGGTAAAAAATGCTAAAAGGTCATAATAGATAGTGGCAGCAATGATAATTTAGTTTTAGTTGAAATGATGGATAATTTGGGGTTAAAAGGAACATCTCACCCTACCCCATACAAGGTTTCATGGTTACAAAAAAGGCACCAAGTCTTGGTTGATCAACAATTCCTTGTGAATTTTTGAATAGGAACTAAGGAAGAAGAGGTGGAAAGTGGTCCAAGGACATTGATATTGACAAGAAAGCAATTTTTGAAGGATATTAAGAGGGGGAAATATGTATTATAGTGGTTCCCAAGGTGCTACAAGTAGATGTAGCAATTGACAACAATGACATCAATTTAGAAGTGAAGGGGGTGCCTAAATAATTTGATGAAATTGTGTCCAAGGAATGGTCAAATTTAATTCCACGTATGAGGAGCATTAGCCATCATATTTATTGGATCCTATGGGAAATTTTACCCAAAAAATATTCTTATAGAATAGTACTAAGTGAAAAAAGTGAAGAGGTAAATAAAAAGGTGCAACAACTATTAGAGAGAGGATTGATTAGAGAAAGCCTTAGCCCATGCATAGTAGAATATGTGTTAGAACCAAAAAAGGGTGGTTAATGGAGGATGTGCATGGACTTAAGAAGAAATTATAAAATAAAAATTAGGTATCATTTTCCTCTACTAAGAATGGATGATCTCATGGACTATTTAGAGAAGGCTAAGTATTTTACAAAATTTGATTTGAAAAGATGGTATCACCAAGTTAGGATAAGAGAGGGTGATGAATGGAAGATTAATTCTAAGACAAAGGAAGGATTGTATGAGTTGTTGGTAATTCCCTTTGGATGAAAAAATTCACCCAACACATTTATGTGATTGATGAATGAGGTGTTCAAACTATTTTTAGGAAAATTTGTCCAAGGATGTCAATTTTATCAATACTCCAAAGAAGCTCGAGTCAAAATATAGTATTATATCATCTATTACCCATACTAGATAAACTATGGGATAATATGAGCATAGATTTTATTCTTGGATTGCTAAGAACATAGTTGGGTAAGGATTCTATTTTTGTGGTTGTTGATAGATTTTCTAAAATGACTCACTTTATAGAGTGAAAAAAAACAAATGATGCCACACATGTAGAAAATTTATTCATCACAGAGGTTGTTAGACTACGAAGCTTACCAAAAAGTATAGATTCTAATCATGAAACTAAGTTTTTTGGACATTTTTGGAGGATACTTTGGAAGAAATTAGGTACTGATTTAATTTTTAGATCTACATACCATACTCAAACATATAGAAAATATCAAGTTATTAATCGAAGATTAGGAAATTTTCTAAGATGGTTTGGTCAGTGACAAGCATAAGCAATGGGATTTGATATTTACTAAATTTGAATTCGTATATAATGACTTAGTCAAAAAAATAATAGGTAAAACTCCATTTCAAATTATTTATGGATATAGCCCTAGGAGTATTTCAAAATTAAGGGGGCTTGCAAATATTGAGGGATATAAGAGAAGTGATAAAGGAGAAGAATTTTCCAAATACATGCAAGATTTACACCAACAAGTAGCAGTACAAAGAGAAAGTTGATTTGAATAGGAGAGATTTTTTTTTAAAGTGGGAGATATGGTATTGGTACATCTATGACAAGAAATATTTCCCAGCCACATCTATAACAATCCCAAGTGGAAGAAGATTGGAGCATGCAAGATTATCAAGAAATTTTAACCAAATTATTATGAATTGGAGCTACCTACAACCTATCATAATTTTAATGATTTTGAATTATATACTTATTATGAGGGAGAGACATCACAACAACAAGATAAAGAGAAAACATTACTAGAAAAATAGAAAGAGCAATTACCCAAGAGAACATGAGAAGAGGTTAAATGTCCTTTAGATTAGAGATTGGTTAGAAATACAAGGACCAAGAAGTATAGTGAGTATTCAGTGAAATGGAAGGATAGGTTAGTGGAGGATGCCATGTAGTTAAGCCCAACATATCTAGTCATTCTAGTTAATCCAAGACAACAAAGTTGCTGACCTACAACAACATGATTGTTAACTTGCATCAACTTTATTATAACTAGTTATTTCATATCATTTCTCATATTTTATCTTACAATCATTATTTTAAAATTGTAACTTGGAAAAAATTATGTCTCATCCATCATTTTAACTATTTTGAGGAAGTTGTATGTGCAAAATTTAAGGGAAGATACTTATTATGTTTATTTTAGGTTGGAAGTGTTTTATTAGACTTTGAGACATCATATTTAAGTTATAGAAGATTAAATGTGAAGAATGTGTCAATGTTCTTGAATACCAATGCATAGTTCAACAATATATTATTAATAAATGTATATATTAAATTTTTTAATCTAGTTGTAGATTTTGGTAAGGATTTATGAATAGCTAATTTTGGTATGCATTTTTTTTCCTACCATACTTGTAATCAAAGTCATTTTTTTTGCATTTTCTTCAAATCAAAAGATGAGATAGATTTATGGCTAATTTTTGGATGAAGTGACTAATGTAAGAATACAAATAAAATGAAATCAAACCTAAATATTTGAAAATTAATAGTAATGATGGTCCCTATGTGAACCTTCAATTTTAGGGGTGCTATGGACTTCTCTTACACTCTTAGGGTTTTTAACCTAAAAGGAGAGAGATAGAACCAAAAAATTGAGGTGGTTCACTCAAACTAAGGAATGTATGATGTAATTATGACCAAATGCAATGATATAAGTGTATCTAATCAATAAAATTGATTGAGTATGAATGTAAAACTAATGAAATATGCAATGTTTGAAAACATAGTGATGTTTGCAAAAGACTTAAAAAGATGAACAAAAATGCAAATAGAACTAAACAAAAAGATGTAACCTATAATGTATTCACCTATAAGACTAATGAAGACTAAAAAATCATTCTAAAAATCTAGAAAAGTTGATTTTTTGGCTAACTGGGACTCATTCACCATCCTAGGTGAATTAGTCCCAGATCAGGGTTTTCTACCCAGAAACTAGTTTCTGCTAAATGGGTACAAGAATCTACAATTAACTTTGAAAAGCACCTCCAGTGGGATCATTCACCATCCATGGTGAATCAGTCCTTTTTCATTTTTCTGCAAATTCAAATCTCAGATCTGTACCTTGTCACCTGCACAACACTTCTTGTTGGAAATTCGGATCTGAATCTCAAAAAATACCTAGAAAATAGCTTTAAATTTGTTGTCTAATGGGGGGTTTTCCTTGGTCAAACCCCTAATTGGGTAATAAAACCTTGAATGGATAAAAATCTACATAAAACCCTAGCCTTAAGTATGTCAAAACTATGGAAATCTGAGATATGGCAAAACCATATTCTAATGTGCTAGAATAAGATGAAAAAAATTGATTTGAATGATGCAAGACTTCAATCCTAGAAATCCTAAAACATCTAAAATGAATGTAAATGACATGCAAACCTTAATTTGAAGATAGAGAGAGAATGGAAGATGGAATCACTTTGAAAAAAAGTCTTTAGGTGTGATTTGATGGCTAGTTGCATCTCCTCAACCTAGATTTATCTATGATTCACCATAGGAATCCATCATCAAATATTGGAAATGTTGGATCTTGAATAAGAAGTGAGCTTGAAGACCTGCAAAACCCTAGTTTGCTATCCTAAAGCTTCAACTTTGGTGTGGAAAATGCTAATGAAACTTATTGTGGAAGACTCTTGATGCTTGAATTTTGAAATTGCTTTGTAAAAATGATGAAGAGATGTGAAAAATGGCCTATGTGTATTTATAGGCATCAACACCTAATTTTCCCATTAGTTAGACCTAAGAGGCCGACATCCACTGAAAAATTGAATTGATTAAATTTCCGCTCAAAATTGAAATTTTTGCCAAAAGGGACTCAGTCACCACCCTTGGCGAATGGGTCTCACTAGAGGGGACTCATTCACCGAAGGTGGAAAATGGGTTCCACTAGTGGTTTTTGGAGGTGGGTTTTCGAGATGTGAGTGAATTAAGTGTTGTTTGTCAGGATTTAGATGATTTTTAAGTGAAATGACCCTCTAGATAAAAAATAATGGGTCTTAGGGGCCTATAAATGTTGTTTTGAGGAATGAATAATGCAGGGGTACTCAAAAGTAGGTCCAAATGAAGCATAAAATTATCTCTTTTCTCAAGAGTGTCCAATTTTCTACCCCACATTTAGCCCCCACTTTAGCGCCCATATGAATGTACGCACATATGTAAGCTAAAGAACTCTAAATTGTACACTTTATTGCACAAAAAGGATACTTATTCAAAAGATGGGAGAATGAAGCCCCGAATGTAGTTACCTGCAAAACCACAACATTAGGAACCACATCCTACAACACAAATTCATTAATTGTCCAAAAATACTTTTATCTAATTTCTAGAAATCAAGTTCGAGGGTAGATGTATGCCCCCCCTTGATTCTACTTGCTTTACAGAGGTGGAATCAAGGTAGAAATCTAGCCACATCAAAGAAAAAACATCATACTGTAAGGAATTTCCAAGTACCATTCCACTTAACGATTGAAAATTGATGATGTCAGGGGTGGAGTCACGATTCCAATGCATCAAATGGCATAAAAAATAGAGCTTGATATCTCCTATTATGTTGTTTTGAAGAAGAGATACTTTATTAACACTTAAGAGAAAATAACCCTTTTTTTTCTAATACATAAGAGTAAAAAGGGATGAAAATAGGTGAAAAGAGGTAAAGGAGAGGAATTTGGCACTTACTATTGCATTTTACCTTCTTGTAGCATGAGAGCAATGAGTGAGATGAGAAGATGCCGAGTAGATGGATTTACACACCTTCATGACTCAATGAGATTTGAGAGCAGGTGGTGTGCAACGAGCTATACCATGAGGTGAGTCAATTTTGCAACTTTCACTTTGTGATTTTGTAATGATTTAATGGTTTTTAATGCATTTATAGGTTAATTTAGGATCTTGGAAAAAAAGTTTGCAAAGTGCCTTGTTTGTTTGCAAAGTGTCCTTTTTGTTTGCAAAGTGTCCTTTTTCTTTGCAAAGTGTCCCAAAAGGGTTCTAAAGTATCTAGGGCCCTTAGAAAAGCACACTAGATGAACTTTAGCACACTTGCAGGATGAATAATGTAAAAATTGAAGATATTAGATGAATTTTTAGAGCCAATTGTTATGATTTTGATAGGTACCTACCCAGTCATGACAGTGGCTAATGGGGAGACAGATTAGCTTTCTTATGGATCTAGCTCTAGCACTATCAATAGTGGAGACGAAGCATATGCAGGCAGTAGGCATCTATTGGGCATATGTGATGCCACTTATGAGATACCATGGCACCATACTGATGGCCCTATGTGAGCACTAGGACATCGACACTTGTACGTTTCACCTTCTGACCAGAGAGATGACCATTACCTTAGAGTATGTACACTAGATTATCCGAGTTCCAATTTTGGTAGAACATGTATATTTCTGAGATTGATCATTTCATGAGAAGAAGGTGGACATGCAATACTACTTGGATGGACCTATTCATGATGAGCGCATGAGAGTGCAAATCGAGCTTCCTATGCTACTATATTCGTGAGCCCCCATAGTGAGACAAATTATGATGCACATGGTGGCTCTGGTACTCAATATGGATGGATGAGTGACACACCTGGATGGAGGATTGGTTTACTTGATTAGCAGGATGGTAGAGCACATGATGGTCTACACTTGGGGATGCTGCATATTGGTGCATCTTTATTATGATCTTGGCTGATTTGTTTTTTGAGAGATCGACAATATGGTGCATTGCACGCTTCTGCACATGTGGTGCCTCGAACATATTACATACACCAAGCCTATGAATTTTCCATGTGCTATAGCCATAGGATATCCATGAGGCTTCGACTATCCTCTACAATGCTTGTGGTAGTATGGAGACCTACATTTTTGGAGGGTGAGATTTGATCGGCTAGAGGAGGACAAGATCCTTTGGAAACCTTATCTACTCACACTACAGTGGCTAGATCCCATAGGACAACTGAGGAGGATGCAGATGGATAGATTTTTAGCTGGTCGACATGACTATGTTGTATATACCTTCTATTATGGTCGAGTCATGTGATAGTTTGGGAAAGTGCAAACACCATTGAGGGCGTGCCCCTTCATTAAGAGATCAATGCAGAGTTCCTGGAGGCCAATGGATACTGTTTGAATCATTATAGATCATGCTTTCTAGAGTGACACTAATGATTCAGATCATGATCGGCCACCAGTCTTCGATGCTAATGACATTGGCAACATAGATGATCATGAGGAGTGGTGGTTAGTGACATGACCAACTCCTATATTTCTGATGGATGTCCCTATAGGTGATGTAGGACCAACACTAGATGAGGGAGATGAGGTAGAGGATAGGGTTGAGGATGTACGATATAGAGTAGTAAATATATTTATTGATGTGATCGATGATGAGTATGATTAAGATGTCAACCCCAACTATGAGGGATAGGATGAAGGAGGAGGAGGGGTTTGAGGAGGAGTATGAGGAGGAGCCACCCTTGAGCGAGGGTGATCAGATAATAGCCGAGGATCGAGAGGAGCATGAAGAGTCCATACACACTCATGTGACTAGATCGCATGTAGTAGCTACAACAGACATTGGGACCCATGGTTCGAGAGAGGCAAGCATGTCCTCCATGCCCCCCAGAGAGGATGAGGTTGATATTCCTCATTCGAATGGAGATATAGGTGATGATATTTTATGCATGCATGCACTTTAGTGTTTATGTTATATATATATCATGATGATGTGTATTAATTGTGTACTATTTCTATCTTTTTGGAGTGATGAGAGAATGCCAAGAGCTCTATCATCAGGTTGCCACAAAGATAGTACCTGCATCCATCGCAAGGAGGAGATGGATCCTGATTACATGCCCCCATCGATTGTGGAGGAGGAGCAAGAGTCACTCAAACCTTTTGTGAGGCTATGGGAAGCTTATGAGAGCATGAGGAGATGATTCCACCAAGCCGAGACCATAGGAAAATCATCCTAGACTCCAACAAAGGTGGAGAGACTGCATGTAGAGCTAGCACAACTACAGGCGGAGATGGATCAGATGGCAGAGGAGCGTCTTGTAGCTCTTGGGAGAGTATAGGGTCTGGAGTATGCACTCAAAGTGAGCAGATCATGATCATGATCACACATGACCATCTCACACCATCCAGGTATTGGATCATAGGTGCTAGAGCTCAAGGGGTCTAGTTCTCACAGACCTTGGTGATTTTGTATATGATATTGAGATGTACATAAAACTTTTGATATATATATATACATGAGCATTTGATGTTATAATTTTTCTTAATGTGTGTGAATGTTAAATGGAAACGTGATTAATTAAATAAATTATTGTAAAATTATTTAATTAATGTTTACATGATTTAAAATGATTGATGTGATCTAATAAAAAAAACATATTTTAGTTTCACTTTAGATACAACATTGTTAAATTAAATAAAGTATGTTAAATTAGATACACCTATAAGTCATATAAGGATCAAACTTAACATATAACAAAGGGGTGAATAGTATGAAACCTAAAGTAATTATAAAAATATCTTAAATAATTACCCTAGTCTTCAAGAAAAACACATCATCAGTTGTCAAGAATGAAGCAATGTGAAAGTATTTAGAATATAACCAAATAACTGTGGACAACACTTCTTTATCAATCATACTATTCAAAGAGACTAGAGGTAATATCAGCACAAATGCATGACATTAATAGGTTCCTTAAGGGGTGTTCTGTCGAGGTCTGTTAAAACGTAAGCACCATACCCATAACTAGTATCGATTATGTAAGGTCCTAACCAATTAGGGCTAAATTTATCTTTGTCTTCATGGTCAACATGAGTATTGTATTGATTCTCATAGAGAGAAAAATCACCCTTACAAATTTTTTGAGGAATGACATGAGTATTTTGTTTATGTTGTAATTGTTTAATGTAGGCTTGGAGATGCTTAGGAGCATTAATGTGCTTTTCATCAAGCAATTCAAGTTGGTGTAATCATTGATCTTTATAAGTGGCTTCATCAATAAGGTCTTGAAGAGAAATTCATAGCGTAGGAATTTCTAACTCCAATGGAATTATTGCATTAGTACCATAAACAAGGTTATAGGGAGTAGTTCCCATGGATAATCTAACACTTGTTTGATAAGCCCAAAGTGGATAATGTAATTGCGTATGCCAATCCTTATGATGTTTGTTAACAACTTTCCTTATGATTCATTCAATAATATTATTAGTGCTTTTAGCTTGTCCATTGGATTGCGGATAGTATGGTGTGAAAAAATGATGTTGAATGTTTCAAGAAATTTCTTTACATCATTATTCTTAAATGGGGTTCCATTGTCTGAAATGATTACTGAAGGAAGTCCAAAGTGAGAAATTATGTGTTCCAATATGAAACAACAAATTACTTCAACACTTGTAGATCAAAGATAGATAGCTTCCACCCATTTCGTGAAATAGTTCGTTGCAATTATTATAAATGTGTGTTTGGAAGAGGATGGTGGTCAAATTTTTCCAATGAGATCCAATCCCCATACTAAAAAAATGGCCAAATGGGAATTTGGGAATGAAGCTCAGAATTAGGGGCATGAATCATATTGCTATGTTCTTGACATTTGTGACATTGTTTAACATAAGAAAAGCAATCTTTCTTCATATGTCTCCAATAATATCCCATACAGATGAGTTTTTGCACTAATGATCATCCTCCAAAATGACCCCCGTAGGCACTAGCATGAGCTTGGTCAAGGGCTATAAGAATTTCAAAGTCCCTAAGACATCTTAGTAAGAGACCATTAAAGGATCTTCTATACAACACATCAACAAGGATTACATATTTTGCTACTAGTTTGCATAAATGATTTCGAGTGTTTGTTGTTGTGGGCTCAGGAATGGTACCATCTTTTAAATGATTGTATATTGTGTCATACAATTCTCGCGAGTCATCTTGAATTGTTAAAATGTCTTCTAATTGGGTATCAATCGAAGATTTCAAGATTGGGTGAATAACAAAGGTGAAGTCTATTGAAGGATCATGTGGGGATATAAGACAGGTTGCACTCACCATTGCATCCGTGTGTCGATTGTCTTTTCATGGGATGTTATAAATGGTGAATGATTTGAACTTCTCTAATAGTTTCATTGTAAGATCCTTGTATTTTGATAATTTTTCATGTTTAGTTTAATATGTCCCATTGATTTGTTTGATGACTAATTGTGAATCACCAAAGATCTTGATATCCTTAGCACCCATGGTTAAAGTAGCTTGTAATCCTGCGATTAATGCCTCATACTCAGCTGTGTTATTTATATATAAGAAATTTAATTGATAGGACAAGGGAATAGGCTTGTCATCGAGTGGAATTAATACCACTCTAGCACCAAAACCTATTCTACACTTAGATCCATTGAAATAAAATTCCATTGTTTTAACATCAATATTCAAGACACTATCATCAGGAAAGGAATCATGATTAGGTAAAATGAGAGAAGGGCCATCAACTAAGTGATTGGTTAAGGCTTGTTCTTTGATTGCCTTTTTGTGAAACAAAATTAAGGTCAAACTTAGTTAACAACATCACCCACTTAGCTAAGCATCTAGAGAGATCGGTTTTATTAAAATGATGCTTTTAAGGGGATCAAATTTGGTTATGATTTATATTTCAACATTTAGTAAATAATGTCACAACTTACTAGCACCAAATACAAGAGATAAAAATTGTTTTTCAATTGGTGAGTACCAAGTTTCATAATCAATTAAAGTTCAACTAATGTAATAAATACGATGTTCTTTTCCATGATCATCTTGTTGAGCCAAAAATGCTACAAGAGCATGGGTTGAGGCGGCTATGCAAAGGATAAATGGTTTGTTTGGCATGACATGTTGTAAAATGGGTGGAGTGGCAAGGTATTCCTTTAAACTCTCAAAAGCCTATTTACAATCCTCATTCCAATCAAAATGCACATCCTTTTTGAGAAGATGTGTGAAGGGTAATGTGCGATTAGATAAAGATGCAACAGAATGATAAATAGCTTGAATTCGGCCTTGTAATGTGCACAATTGAGAAATATTCTTAGGAGGTGGCATGTCAATAATCACATCAATTTTATTTGTGTCCACCCTAATGCCTCTATAATAAATGACAAACCCCAAAAGTTTCCCACTATCTACGCCAAAGAAACACTTTTTTGGATTTAGTTACATGTTATATAATTTATGTATTCACTCAATTTTTTTTTGAAGAACATTTACATTGTCTTGTCATGTTAGGGATTCAGCAAGGATATCATCAACATAATCTTCCAATATTTTATGTATGTAATCATGAAATATTAATGTCATTGCTCGTTGATAAGTTGTAGTTACATTCTTTAATCCAAAAGGCATCACAACCCAACAAAAAATTCCCCCAACAATTATAAATGCAGTTTTGTATTGATCTTGTGGATTGATAAAGATTTGATTATAACCAGAAAATCCATCCATGAATGACAACAAAGCATGTCTAGTAGTTGAATCCACAATCATTTCTATATTAGGAAGTGGAAAATTGTCTTTTAAAGAGGCTTCATTCAAGTCATGAAAATCCATGGCCATCCTAATACCATTATTGAGTTTAGCAATTGCAACAATGTTTGTGATCCAAGGAGAATAATCAATAGGTCGAATGAACCCTGCTTCAAGGAACTTTTCAACCTATGCTTTAACATGCAAGGCTATGTTAGGATGCATTTTTTGTATCTTTTGGAAAATAGGTTTAGAATTTTCAGCGAGAATGATATTGTGTGTTACTTGGGTCAATTCCTGGCATATCAGAATATTTCCAAGAAAAATCTCAAGAAAATCATGAAGTGAAGTTGTAGTGTCCTCTTGTTCTTCATCGTCAAGACACTTCCCAATCTTAATAACTTTTTCTTTATCATATATGTCCATGGTATATAATTTGTATCTCCTAAGGGGAGTGCATTAGACTTAGAAACTTCAGGATCATATGGTTCTTCAGTGATATCACTATCTTTTTGCTTGGTAATTATCATAGCACAAGTAACCCGTTTCATGGGAGTAGTAGAGGATGTGTTATCATAAAATCCTAACATTTTCTTTAGAGTTTCATCATTGTCAACATACTTCCATGATGGTGGTAAGTCCATATCAAGAAATCCTGGCATATCATAATATTTCCAAGCAAAAATCTCAGGAAAATCATGAAGTGAAGTTGTAGTGTCCTCTTGTTCTTCATCGTCAAGACACTTCCCAATCTTAATAACTTTTTCTTTATCATCTATGTCCATTGGTATATCGATTGTATCTCCTAAGGGGAGTGAATTAGACTTAGGAACTTCAGGATCATATGGTTCTTCAATGATATCACTATCTTTTTTCTTGGTAATTATCACAACACAAGTAACCTGTTTCATGGGAGTAGTAGAAGATGTGTTATCATAAACTCCTAACATTTTCTTTAGAGTTTCATCACTGCCAACATACTTCCATGATGGTGGTAAGTCCATATCAAGAAATTTAGGATGTTTGATTGTCAGGTTGTGTTTTGGTTGACATGTAATAGTGTTGATATTCAAAGATAGTTGTTGAGTGGCTTTTGTCATCTTAGAAAAAGAATATCCCAACCCAATTTTTTTCTCACGTATTAGGTTCTATAGGGACATAAATACCTTGTTCATGCTTTCCACAACCTTTTCCAGTACATCCTAATTTTTCACAAGTTCATAGCTTTTTCCATAAAGTCTTTCCATTTCCTTTGGATTAGGTGGATGTTGATAATATATCTCATCAAAATTTGTTGTGTACATTCTAATTTCTTCCAAAGTAGAGGAGATAGATGCTTGAGAGGAATTTTCTGAATTATGAGTTGACATAATGGTTGGTTGTTCTTGTTTCTCATCTTTTTTATGTTTGATTATGTATTCGCCCATAAATGAAGGTGTGAATTCTAAGGATCCCCAATCCTCACCAAATAATTTAGACATCGCTTCCTCATCTTGTTGTTCAATTTCAAGACGTTCTATATTAGATGTTGGAATTAATGTATTCAGAGGACTTGTGGTTCCTTTTTCAAGGTGTAAGCAAATTTTAGGCTCGGGGTTTATTTCAACTTGACAAATGTTGTTGCTATAGACATATTTCATTATATGATGAAGGGTTGAAGGCACTGCATTCATCTCATGAATCCATGGTCTTCCTAAAAGAAGATTATATAAAATATCATAAGGCATGACATGAACAAGATTTTGCATAGTAGCCACCCCAACCGTAATAGGAAAAGTGATTACACCGAGCGGTTGCTTTGTTGTATTGTTGAATCCTTGAATGGATAAGGAATTAGGTTTTATTTGTGACTTGTCAACACAAAATATATCAAGGAGATTCACACTACACACATTGAGGGAAAAACCATTATCAATGAGGGTTTGTTTGATACCTATTAGATTGAATTGAGCAATTATCATAAAGGCTTCATTTTGTTTTTACAACTCTAAAGGAGGGAGCTCATGGTGATGGAAAGTAATGTATAGATTAACTTTATTCATTCCATGTATTAAAGTTACAACATCATTTGGAGTTGTACCAAGAGGAACCACAATGTGTTGTAAGGCTATCTGAAGAATAGTGTGGTAATTTGTTGAATTATGAAGTAAATCCCAAAGGGAAATCTTTGTAGGAGTATTCTTGAGTTGTTCAACAAGATCGTACTCCTATGTGTAAGGGAAAGTGAGAAGCACTAGGAAGATTAGGTAAAGGTAAAGATGGTGGGGTTGGTTGCGGTGGTTGTAGATTTTTTTAGGTATTATATGTATGTGAAAAAATAGTATTACTTGATTGCTACAACACATCAGGTTTAGGTGGGTAAAGAGTAAACTCAGGTTTATTGGAAGGATGAAGTTTATACAAAGGTGGGTAAAGAAAGAGTTGAGTTTGAATCACATTAACATCCTTAGTTTTAGATTGTTCACAAAAAATATTCTAGTGGAGGACTTAGACAAGACAAAGTCCTGAAGGGATTCATCTAATAGTGCAAGGTCATCATGACTAAATGGTGTGAGGGATAATTTATCATCAATTGGTTTAAGCTTCTCATGGAAAACTTTAGAGACATTAAGGTGTTGTAGATTGGTCACCACAAACATTAGTGGATGACTTAGGTGAGATGAAGTCTTGAAGGGCTTCATCTAACATATCAAGGTCATCACAACTAAAAGGTTTGAGAGATAAATTATTGTTAAATGGTTTAGGCTTCTCATGGAAAGCTTTAAAGGATGAAGTGAATGAGAGGAAGTTGTGAAGGGCTTTATCTAAATTTTCTACATCATCACTACTAAGAGGCTTGGATGAGATGGTGTTTCTAAATTGAATCATTTTTTTGAAAGGTTGGTTTGATTTTTTTGATTTGTTGTTTTTATGTAAATCAATGAATCTATTTTAAAGGAACTAGGAGCTAATGCTGAAAATGAAACTTGAAAAAATATAATGCTAAATGTCATGAAAAGAAATGATGCTTATGCAACTGATTTAGATAGAACAAAAATTAATTGAACTAAAACATAAAAGTAGCTATATAAAATAGAAAAGTGTAAAACAGGAAACTGAATTCTGGAAATACTGATTCACCCAAGGTGGCGAATGAGTCCCAAGAGAGGTGTTTTAAATTTTTTTCTTATTTTTTTGAATTTTATGGATGTATTCAGGTTTGTAAAGTGTAGATAAATGTTGGAAATGCTGAATTTAGTAGTGAATTGATAAAATGAAATGTAATAATGACCTCCAAATGATAGTTCCACTAATGCAATTTTAGTAAGCCCTATGATGCAAAAACAAGGAAAAAGCCAATGCAAATGAGTCCTAGGATGTAAATGGAATGAAAATAAGAAAGATATATTCTATATGCAGGTTCACCAAAATAAACCATCAATTTTAGGGGTGCTATGGACTTCTCTTACACTCTTAAGGTTTTTCACCTAAAAGGAGAGAGATAGAACCCAAAAATTAAGGTGGATCACTCAAACTAAAAAATGTATGATATAATTATGACTAAATACAATGATGTAAGTGTAGATAATTGATAAAATTGATGTAGTATGAATTCAAAACTAATGAAATATGCAATTTTTGAAAACACAGTGATGTTTGCAAAAGACTTAAAAAGATGAACAAAAATGCAAATAGAACTAAATAGAAAGCTATAACTTAGAATGTGTGAACCTGTAAGACTGATGAAGACTGAAAATCACTCTGAAAATCTAGAAAAGTTAACTTTTTGGCTGACTGGGACTCATTCACCACCCTGGGCAAATCAGTCCCAGCTCAGGGTTTTCTACCCAGAATCTGGTTTTTGCTCAATGGGTACTAGAATATGTAGTCAACTTTGATAGGCACCTCTAGTGGGACTCATTCACCATCCATGGTGAATCATTCATTTTTCAATTTTTTGCAAATTCAAATCTCATATTTGTACCTTGTCACCTACACAACACTTCTTGTCTAACACCCAAATCTAAATCTCAAAAAATACCTACAAGATAACTTAAAATTTGTTGTCTAATGGGGGGTTTTCCTTGGTCAAACCCCTAATTGGGTAATCAAACCATGAATGGATAAAACTTTGCATAAAACCCTAGCCTTAAGTGTGTCAAAGACTAGGAAAATATGAGATATGACAAAACCCTATTCTAATGTGCTAGAATAAGATGAATAAATTTTATTTGAATGATGCAAGAATTCAATCCTATAAACCCTACAACATCTAAAATGAATGTAAATGACATGAAAATGTAATGAAAACCTTAATCTAAAGATAGAGAGAGAATGAAAGATGGAATCACTTTGAAAACAAGTCTTTAGGTGTGATTTGATGGCTAGTTGCATCTCCTCAACCTAGATTTCTCCATGATTCACCATAGGAATCCATCATAAAATCTTGGAAATTTTTGATCTTAAATGATAAGTGAGCTTGAAGACCTACAAAACCCTAGTTTGTTGTCCTAAAGCTTCAACTTTGCTATGGAAAATGCTAATGAAACTTATTGTGGAAGACTCTTTATGCTTGACTTTTGAAATTGCTTTGTAAAAATGACTAAGAGATGTGAAAAATGACCTAAAATGTGTATTTATAGGCATCAACACCTAATTTTCCTATTATTTAGACCTAAGAGGCTGACATCCATCGAAAAATTGAATTGAATTTGATTAAATTCTTGCTCAAAATTGATTTTGTCCCCAAAAGGTACTCATTCGCCACCCTTGGTGAATGGGTCCCACCAGAGGGGCCTCATTCTCCCAAGGTGGCGAATGCGTCCACTAGTGGTTTTTAGAGGTGGGTTTTCAAGATGTGAGTTAATTAAGTGTTGTTTGTTAGGATTTAGATGATTTTTAAGTGAAACAGGCCTCTAGATAAAAAATAATGGGTCTTAGGGGCCTATAAATGTTGTTTTGAGGAATAAATAATGAAGGGGTACTCAAAATTAGGTCCAAATTAAGCGTGAAATTGTCTCTTTTCTCAAGAGTGTCCAATTTTGTACGCGACACTATGTAACACATTTTTTCCTCACAAATAACTAAAATATTTTTGTCTCTTTGTGTAATATTTTGTACATTATTTTTGTAAGATTATATATATTTATAAATAATTTAAACTTTAAACTTTTTAGAAATAGAAAATAGAAAAAAAATTCAAATATAATATCTACATTTATAAAGTAAATTAAAAGCTTGGCTTAATTGATTTTTCTTCGAATATTTATTATCAAGTAGGTTTGACCATATTTCCATACATGAATTGTATTATTTTTATTCATTACTAGCTATCATACCTTGGTGTGCAATGGGTACATTGAAGAAGTGTGAAAGGTTAATTAGGGAATATTTTGGTTTATTTTTTGCATGCATTTGTGTAGTATACGTGAGATAAATTAGTAAGCTATTTAGAAAATGATGTTATTTGTGCAACAAAGGTCTCACTGGAGAAGTGATAGCTTCAAATAAAATATGCATTTACTTATAGGGATTGAAACACAACTAAAAGAAAACCTTTGAATTAGGAAGGTAATAAGGCTCCATTATCAATAGGCTCATGTTATTCCCTCAATAGGGAGAGAGGGATAGATAAGGAGATATGGGAATAGAAAGAGGGAGAGATTAGGGGGAAGGGAGAAACAAATAAAGAGGTAAGGAGAAAGAGATTGAGAATAATATAGAGATGGGGATGGAGATTGAGAGAGATGGGGAGTGAAGGAGAGGGAGATAAATAGAATGTATAAAAGGATAGATAGAGATGGAAGAGATAAGTATATTGAGAGGGGGAGAGACAAGAGATAGAAATATAAAGATAGAGATAGGAAGTGACATATAGAGATGGGTGGAGAGAGGGAAATATATAGGGGTAGAGAGAGATGTATAGATATAAAGAGACAAAGATAGATGAAGATATGTAAGAATTTAAATATGGAGAGATAGAGATAGAGATAGAGCTATAGATAGGGAGAGAGAAACAAGGAATGTGTGTGTATGAGTAAGAGAGATATGGAGAGAGATAGTGAGGAGGATAGATATGTATAAATGGATAGAGACGAAGATAGATGAGGGGAGAGAAATAGAGATATGAGAGATATGTAGAGACATACAAAGAAGTGATAGGGAGAGGGAGAGAGGAAAATAGCGATATAAAGGAGAGATAGATAAATATATAATTTGGAAATGATAGAGTGTGAGCGAGAGAGACAGACAAAGACAAAGAAAAAGAGGGATAAATATAAAGGGAGAGATGGAAGGAGAGAGGAAGATGGAGAGGGAGAGATAGAGATAGAAATAGGGAGACAATGAAAGAGGGGGAGATGTAGAGATAAATATAAAGATATAGGAAGTAATATATAGAGATAGGTAGAGAGAGAGATACATATATAAAGAGAGAGTAGGAGAGATGGAGGGAGAGATGGAGTAAACAAGAGAGATAGAGATAATGAGATATAAATATAGAGGAAGAGGGAGAGATAGGAAGATAGAAATAGAGGGGGTAAAAGGGAGAGATAAAGGAGGTGATATAGACAATTAAAAGAGAGGGAGGGAGATCAAGAGAGGGGGAGAGATAGAGAGATATATAGACATATAGATAGAGATAAAGATAGAGATAGAGATAGAGATAGAGATAGATAGAGATAGATAGAGAAAGAGAAAGAGATAGAGATAGATATAGAGAGAGAGATAGGGAGGGAGAAATAATGAGTGAGTGTGTGAGAGTTAAAGAGATATAGAGATATAGATAGGGAAGGAGAAACAAGGAGTGTGTGTGTCTGAGTGAGAGAGATGTTGAGATATATATAGAGAGGGAGAGATATATATAAATAGATAGAGATGGAGGGAGAAAGAGAATTAGAGAGAATTGAGAGATATAGAAAGAGTTATAGGGAGAGAGGAGAGAGTGATACATATGGATAGAAAGAAGAAGAGATAGAGAGATATATATAGTGGGAAAAATAAATGGGAAAGAGAAAGAGATGTAAGGAGAGGTAAGAAGATAGAGATAGGGAGAGAGATAGCGAGGAAGATAGAGATGGAGATGGAGATGGAAATGGAGATAGAGAGAGGGGGCAGAGAGAGAAATAGCGATAGAAAGAGGGTCATATAGAGAGAGAGAGAGAGAGAGAGAGAGAGAGAGAGAGAGATGGAGGGATATAAATGTAGAGATAGGAAGTTATATAGAGAGAGGTAGAGAGGGAGATATATATAGAGAGAGGTAGGGAGAGGTACATACGAGGAGATATTATAGAGAGATATACGAAGAGAAAGAGAGATATCTATTTATTTCTATATCTCCCTCTCTATCTTTATACTTTTTATTATCTCTCAATCTCTCTTTTCCTCTCTCTATTTCTCTCTATATTTGTTTTCCCTTCTCTCTTCCCCTATCTCTCTTCCTCTCATTTCTTCTATCTATTTCCCTCTCCCTATCTTTCTCCCCTTACTATTTTTTTCTATCCCTATTTATCTCCCCCTCTCTCCTCCTTTCCCTCTTTATCTCTTGATCTCTCAACCTCTATATATATCTTTGTATCCTATTTCTCTTTATCTCTCTATCTCTCTCTTTATGTGACTATATATATCTAACTCTCTCCTCTTCTCTTTTCATCTCTCTTTATTTATCTCTCTTCCTCTCTCTTCCTCTCTATCTCTTTGTCTCTTCATATTTATTCTTTTATATCTATACCTCTTATTTTGTATCTCTATCTCTCTTTTTCTCTTCGTATCTCTTTGTCTCCCTCTCTATTTCTCTATTTCTCTCTTTATTCTCTCTCTCTCTCTCTCTCTCTCTCTCTCTATTTCCCTCCTAAGTGTGAAATGGGTATCCTGAAGAGGTTTTAAAGGTTAATTATCATATCCTTAATCAAATTACATGCTACCCTAAGCATAACTCCCTAGGGGCATGCTATCCTTGGATTGTTTGCATGAAATGACTAATCAAAAGTTACCTTCTCTCTCTCTATACATTTTCATTTATATTTCAAGTTTGAAATTTATTTTATTATATAAATTATAAAATAAATATAAAATAAAACTATTCAAATATAATTAAATTTTTAATAAGATAAATAATTATAAACTAAATTAATTCTAATATTTTTTAATTATTATTTTTAATTTCATAAAAATACATAAATAATAAAAGTGAATTTCAAACATAAATCTAAATTAAAAACTAAAATAAAATAAACTAAATGGAAACTCAAAATATTTAAAAATTTAAATATTAATAAACATAATAATTCTTAAAAATTAATAACAACTAATAAACTTATTAAGTTGATAAATAATTAAATAAAAATAAAAATAAAAATTAATTTATTAGAATTGAAATATTAGTAAAATATGTACCTAAAAAACATTAAAATATTACAAATAATATTAAAATAAACTCAATATTAATAAATAAAAAATATTATAAAAAACTATTAAATAAACTAAATTTTAGAAACTAAAACCATATTTCAAATAAAACATTAAATATAAAAATAAATTATATTAAAATTGCTAAAAGTAAAATATTAACATTTCTATTAAAAATTACAAATAACATCAAACTTAAAAAGTGAAAATAAAATAAAACCTATCCAAAAAAAAAAGTGAATTTTTAATTTATTGGTTTATTGTGTTGGCTAGTTTTTGAACCGATTAAAAACTAAAACTTTATGCTCTTCAAATATAATTTAATTTTTTAAAAGTAAACATGTTAAATATTTAACTTTAAAAATTGTAAAAAATATTATTTTTGAGTATAATTGGCTAAGAAGCTTGACGCATTATGTAAGGAAAGAAAGGTCAACTATTTTTTTAATTTTTTTTAAGTATTATTTTTTATTTTTTGCTTTATAAAATCATTTCATTTAATATTTTTAAAATAAATAAATGTTACTTATTTTTACATTTTTTAAGATTGATTTTTTATGTATGCAATTGTTATTTTTTGAATAATGCAAATCTCATAAAAAATAACCAACTATTTTATAGAGATTTGGTTTCACACTAATAAAATAATAAAATTGAACTTAAATTAAAGCATATCCATAAATTAGCATATAAGATAATCTTCATAGGGATTTGATTTCACACAATTAAAATTAAAAATTTAAATTAAATCTTAAAATATTTGACATGACCATTTTTTTATTTTTAAAATTTAATTAACTTCAAAACATAAATAAATACAAATAATAATTAAATCAAAATAACTAAAATTATTATAATTATTAATTAAATTATAATTCTACTCTTATTATTATTAATTATTATAATCTTACATTATAATTAGGATTAGGATTATAATTAATAATAAGGTAAAAATTATGGCTAGAACTATTCAAAAATTAAAATAAATTAAAAACAAAATATTACTAATAAAAACTACTTAAATATAACTCATAGATATAATGCTCCAAAATTTTATTCATCTAATATCTTTATTCCAAATTTTATTCCCAATATTAATTCATATTTTTTTAATTTTACTTTACAATTCTTTGTTATACTAATAAAACTACTTAAATATAACTCATAGATATAATGCTCCAAAATTTTATTCATCTAATATCTTTATTCCAAATTTTATTCCCAATATTATTTCATATTTTTTTAATTTTACTTTACAATTCTTTGTTAAATAATTATTGGTTTGTTAATATTTAATAATTACTGATTTGAATGAAAATATTTAATTGCACTTTTGTTTACTCAAAATCAAAACTGATAAACTAATATAATATATTTTATTTTTTAATATATATATATATATAATTAAAAATAAACAACTTGTAATACCTAATCATTTTAATATATAATAATAATATATTAATAATAAGAGAAGGAACATTGCCAACATATAATATCTACCTTTTAAGTATTTTTAATATATATCATATTTATTTTATTTATAAATTTTTTATAATATATAATAATTAGTAATATAGCATTTATTAGATATATTATTTATTTAAAAGTAAGTAATAAAAGTTAGGTTTATAGCTATGGATAGTGTTACAACCATAGTTAGGGTTAGAGATAGGTTTAGGATTAGGATAATGATTTAGAATTTATTGTTATGGTTAAAGTCAGGGTTAGGGTTAGGGTTATAGAATTAGAGTTAGGGTGTGAGTTAGGGTTGGGCTTAAGTGATGCAAATAATTAATTAATAATACTAAAACACTATAATTAACAAAACTTACATCTATTTCTATTCACACTAATGAAACCTAAAAAAAATAATTACAATAGTATAAAGGCAAGTACTAGCTACTGCGTGGAACTTGTTAATATTATTATTTGAAAAACATATATTTATTAAAAAAATATTATTATTTATCTAAAAATCTAAGTTTAAAAAGTTTAAAAGAATTTTTTTTTATCATATCTTTTCATAACTTAAAGTTAAGACTAGATAAGAATGCAATTATTTTTTCTTTAATTATATATTATATTTTTTAATATTTTAAAAAAATTGACAATTGAGATCATTTCAACAGTATTGCGTTCTTCTCTACAATTTTCAACCATTGATCTTCAAAAGCAAGTCATTCACTTCATATAGGGAACACCTTCCGTTTAATTAAATGTATAGATATCATATTTCTATAATAAAAGGTTTCTTATAAGTGCATTATCACATGTATATTATGAAGTGGTGCAATTTGAAAGAAGAGTGAACACTAAATACATGAGAAACATAAATTCCATAGTCATTTTTCATACATAATAAGGATGGTTGCAAAATATTGTGCATTAGTAAGATTAATACAATTTCATTTTAGATCAATATCATTATCTATTTTTCAAAATATTTGTAATTATATTAAGATTTAATTGACCTATATATTTTAATTCTTTTTTTAAAAGGTACCACTAGAAAATTCTATAAAATAATTTTTTATTTGAAATTAAAAAGAGATAATCAAAAGATTTAACTATTTTGAAATTTATTCATTTTAATATATTTTTTAGATTTTTTCAAATATAATATATTTTTGATATACTCACAATTTATACCAATATAAAATTAGCCTAATTATAATTGAATTATATGTTTTTTTTTCAATTATATATACACAAGACATTCTATATTAAAAACAAAATCAAAATTAAAAATAATAAATCAAATGCACACAATTATAAAGAAAATAAACACATATTTTTATTAATGAACTAAAAATTAATATTTTTGGTTATTACAATTTATAAAACTAAATAATCTCCGAAATCTGTATTTTAAATATTTCCATATATGGTTTGAGACTGACCCACGGCCGACTGACATAAACAAATAACGAAAAAATCTGTCGTGAAGGGTCTGCACAAGACAGAAAAATTTCTGTCCATTTACTTTACCATAATTTAATGGATACCAGTGTTCATACTTGTAATCAAAGCGATTATTTTCTGGAACTTTCTTCAAATCAGCTCCGTTTATTATTATATCTCCTCTAGTCTTTGAGAGCAGTTGGATTTGCTGTCTATTTCTCAGCATTTATGAATTGTAGGGTGATGTTATTGGAGTGTGACTAAACGTAGGGTCGCCGACAAACAAATTTTATTAAGGTCCCCTCCATGTGACCACAGACATTGTCACTTCCTTTATATTTCCGCTTACTTGGAATTTTATCACTTTTGATATAGACTGAATCTATCACCCTTGTCTTCTATACTTGGATTATTTGTGAATATAGTCCCTATGTTATAGTTCCTCATTAGTTAAGTATGTGATTGATGGCATTTACAAAATTTTCTATAATTTGTCAATCTCTAATACATTGCTTATTCTAAATATAATTTAAGAATGCTTTGTATATTTGTAATGATAGAGAGGGATATTTAAAGTAGATTTAGTGATGTGAAGTTTCTTGTTTCATTGATTTTTAGATTCTTACAACTATTATATTCTCATCTTTTGATTCATATAAATTTTTTCTTTGTTTTTCATTGCTGATTTTGTTTTTCAATTAATAGATATAAATTTAGAATATTGAAATAATGAAATCTTCAATCTTAAAATATTTCATTTTGTATTATTATATAGCTGAGGATTATATGAGATTCTATTTTCTTGTGTGATTCATTTAAAAAAAAAATGCTACATCATTTTGAAAGTTCTTGTTGTACATGTCAATTAAGAACCCTTTTTTTAGATTTAATTATTATACATGAAGTAAGGGATGCAAAGGGATTTATCTTAAGTGATGTAGATAAATTATATGGCATTAGTTACATATGCAATCTTTTATTTACTTAGTTATTAGAAGATTTTAGGTCTTATTATCAATAGCTAGTATAATGGAAGCTTAATGACATTTTTTAGGGGTTTATTTGTACACAAGATGCGATATCTTAAAAGCCTATTGTTGTCATTTCTTATCTAATTAGACTTCTTGAATTGCTCTTAATGGTTTTACAAAGCTAAAAATGTAGAGGAGATTCCTAGTCATGCCAATTGACCTCTTAGCTACAATAGTTTGGTTAAATTTTTTGAAGCTCATTGAGGTCAACATAGATCCCCTAACTTAGATATTGAGGTTCTACTTTAGTATTCAAGAGAATAGCTTTAAGTATCAACACCATGAGACAAATTTTATATTATAAGCTATTTTTTTATATAGTAATAAGTAATAGTAGAGTTGCAAAAGCTATCTTTGGTGTTGAAGCATTGAAAAAAAAATGTGGACAAGGTTGAGGAATCTATCGTAGAGAATTTTCATGAAACATAAAAAGTGGCACCTCAAGATAAATAAGATAGATTATATTTCTATGATTTGTTGGTGTAGTCACCTTTTCATTTAGATGATGAAATAAAAGAGAGAAAATAATTTAAAAAGAAAAATATAAAAGATAATTGGGAGATATAACGAAAGCCTTCTTTATAATAGAATTCAGTTTAATTAAAGAGGAAATTTGAAATCTTATGGTGGATGTCTAAATGTTGGAGGATTTTTATTAATACATGTGCATGGCGATATGTAACATAAATATTATGTACAATAATGAATGTTTGAGGTGCTGAGTGGGTATTCTATGCTATGATTGAATAAGTGTTTCATCATGCAAGTAGTAATGAGGATGGAGGTTTTGGATGTCATAAAATTTGAGGCAGTAATTAAAGTTATTGGTCCAATCTGACTAGTAGTAGAGTTGACCATAACTTCTAGCAATGGACTTTATAGTCAAGCCTATGGTTTATTAATTATGACATATATAGGAAAAGAAATGGATTGTTGAGTTTGATAAATTTAACTTGATGATTTTTTTTCCTTAATGTACTGAACCATAGATTTTAAGGATGGTGAATGTTATGTCTCTTTTATTTGAATAGGGTCTTTCACCTAATGGAAAGAGATAGATCCCACACCCAAAATCTAGATGGTTCACTCAAATAAAGGATTGTGTGATGTGATTAAGACTAAATTCAATGACCTAGATGCAACTAATCGATAAAATTGATTGATTAAGTATGCAAAACCTAAGAAAAATAACATGTTTGAAAACACATTATGTAATGCAAAAACACCTAGAAATGAATGCAAATTGCAATATAACTTAATGAAACTAAAAGTGTGCACCTGGAATATGCATGGAGATTGGAAATGATTTCTGGAATGCTGGTGATGCTTATTTTCGAGTCTAGTGGGACTCATTCACCATTCTAGATGAATCAATCCTAGTTCTGCAAAACTATTTTGAAACCTATTTCTGACAAAAGCGTATCTAAAAATGCAAAAAACCAAAAACTTACCTAGAAGTGGAACTCACTCACCACCCATTGCGAATGTGTCCACTTTTTAATTTTTGAATATTCAAAGGTGGAATCTTGACCTCTCAGTCTACACTTTGATTCTCTACAGGTGTTTGCTTTTGAAACACTGATTTCTGAACCTAAAAGTGAGTTTTTGTTGACATTTTGACTTGATCAATGAAGATAATACTTGAACAACCTTGCAACTTGATCTGCAATGAATTCCAAGCCTCTAAGAAGCCTAAATCTGTAAACATGTAATACCCCCATGTTGCTGATACTCTTTGCTACTATTTGTTACTCTTATGTGTTAGTGTGATACTGGTTTGTGATGGTGATTAGTTCACTGACTTGGTGTGTGTGGATGCATAGTTTAGTTGATTGCTACATTTGACATTATTATGATAGTTTATGATACTTTATGTGGTGTTTAGATTATTTGATTATGCAATGGTTTTTCCTTAAAATTATATATGTCGATGTTGTGATTCTATGATGCTTAATTTGGTTTCAGTAATACATTGTGATGCAATGCTTTAGTAATTAGTTTATGATGTGATCAGTTAGTTAGCAATGTTACGTTACATCTAGTGTTGTATTTGTTAGTATAGCTTTAGGTAAGAGGACAGTGTAGCACCACTCATTTACGAGTGCCCTGCTACGCTGAAATTCCTTCTCATGATATCATGTGTTCAATTATATATATATATATATATATATATATATATATATATGTAACTTGACGTTTATTGGTATGCAAGAATTGTAGGAATAAAGTTTCGATTGCACCTGTTTCGACAGGACAGGGCGAGCATTAAATTAACCCAATGGGTACAATGTTGAAAAAAGGGAGTTGATTAGGAAGTGTCCCCGTCCTAAGTCCGTCATTCTTTTGTGAGTTTTGTTGTGTCATGATTTAGATTTTGTCCTTGTATTTGTATTGTTTGATTGTTGATTATTTATTTTATTTATGGTTAGTGGTTAATTAATTAATCTTATTTTATAAGATTAATTAATGTTGTCTTGTTGCTTTAATTAATTGTAAGTTAGTTAAATGTTGAGTTTTAAATATATTGTAAACTTAAAATTTATTTAATTAATTAAAAGTGTATGTAATTAATTAAAATTAATAATGATGATGATAAATATATATTATCTTTTTCCTGATTTTAAATTAGAAAAAATCTATAGAGAATATTTTGTGAAAATAATTAATTTTTAATTAAAATTGTGAGATAAGGGTGTGCTTTTAAAAGCAGGAAAATAACCAATAATGGAAGAGGATTTTTGAGGAAAAAGAGGATGAGCTTTATTGATTATTATTTATTTTTATTATGAGAGAGTTTTACACACAGAAGGTTTTTCTGGTTTTTGTCTGTAAGAGAAAAGAAAAATAGTTTGGTTGGTGCTTTTGGATAAAAGAATTGTTTTGAAGAAAAGACAGATTCAGAAGGGAGCTGAGGACAAGAAATTGAGAAAAATCCACTGAGGGGATTCTACATTGAACGAAGGAGTCCAGGTTCCCTTAAACTTATTGTTTTCTTCTTTTTGAATCTATGAGCAAAATCTTGTAGCCATGTTTGAAAATTAATTTCTCTATGTTTTGAAAGAGGCTTTCTGTGATTGAGAATTTGATTGTTAAACCTTTGAATTCCTCTGTTGAAAACTCCAGATAAACCCTTCAAAATTTCTTTAATAAAATTTGAGTTGATAAATTATTGTTTGGAAGAAAATCATTGTTGTTATTATGTTGAATTTACTTTGGAAAGAAAATCATTTTGTGAATTCATTGAAATTGAATGCCGAGATATTTATTGGGTCTGATTATAAAAAAAAATGATTATATTAATTGCTTTGAATCTCTTGCTGAGAATATATATATATATATATATAAATAGTATATATACAGTTCTTTTTAATATATATATATATATATATATATATATATATATATATAGATCAACGTATATTTTGAATTTCTAAGTTTATAGAATAAATTATGCTACAAAAATACAATTTTGAATTATGTGTTTTCTTTTAGTTGAAATCAGATTTAAAAAATAAAATCATAAATAAAATAATTTAAAAAAAAAATAATTTATATACAAAATTTTGGGGGGGAGTGGTCGCAGGTGTCGTACCACCCCCGACCCCAGTAGCTGGTCACACACAACCACACTCGGCTGCGCACAATAGCCGAGTGGGGCTGCGACCCTGCCAACCCTATGGTATGCAGTACCACATGCGGCTGTGGTACTATGTACCATGGGCAGTGGGGGGGAAAACATGTTAATAATTTTTATTTTTATTAAATAAAATAAATTAAATTCGTTGTTTTTAAAGTTTGTTTATAATTCAATTTTGTTTTATAATATATTTTTATATATATAAATATATATTTATAAAGATAATATTTTATTAATTTTATAATATGTTTTATAAAATGATTTTAAAAAAAATGCTTTATTGTTAAATATATATATATACATGTATATATGCATAAAAGTGTATATATGTATATATATTTCTATATATATATATCTATAACAATTTTGAGATGCTACAAATAAGAATTTAATATGATAATTTTTACAAGTTAAAATATTATAGTTTAATTGAGGAAATTGGGAATAAGCTATGTGATTATAACTAAATTGATTAGTTAAAATTAAAAGATTCAATGTTATAGTGTAATTGTGCGAATTAGAAATAAATTGTGCTTTGAATTTAATCAAACTTTCTCGAGTTATTGATTTATGAAGTTGGTGAAATTTATTGTGCCTTGTAGTTTGTTTGGTGTGGATCTATGTTTTATTCATTGTTGAGATTATTCATTTTATTTAATTTGATTTTCTTTAGTTGGGTTTATGTCTTGTGGAAAACCCTAGAGTTAGCTTATCCTATTATAGGAACTTAAGTTGTTGTTTAGGAAATTCTAGAGGCGGGGATACTGATGTGTATTTGCAATATCATATTTTGATGTTTGGCCTATGTTTTGGCTATGGTCGTGATTTGAGTTATGTGTGGGTTGTACCATTTTGTGGATGTTATTCATATGTTTTTGGGTGAGATGGTTATGCCTCGCGGATGATCCATTGATTGGTTTAGTAATTCTTGTTGGTACAATCCTTTTGTATTGGATATTTTGTGTTGAGTGTCTAGAGAGAGTGGCTCTAAGTGGGGGCCGACGCACAAAGGGGTTGTCAGGGTAACCCACATAGAGTTAGAGTAATCAGTGGTAACCTAAGTAATTAATCATGGGTGGGTGGTTTAAAACATTAATAAGATAATTGTGATGCCTCATCCACCTGTTACTGTTATCACAGACTAAAGTGGATCGAGAAGGCCATGGTTGGCAAGATCATTGCCTTGTCTTCACGAAAGGTTAACGATTCCGCATGAGTAACCCTATGCAGCGAAACCTTGAGATAGGCTATTAGGAGAACCATAGATGGAGGCGACACCTTGAACTAGGTTTTCTGGATAATCCATGTATAGATGGAGGCAACACTTTGTGATAGGTTTTCTAGATAATCCATGTGAAACCATGTGATGACACTCTCCTCTAACATTCCATTTGTGTTGTTTTATTGGAGTCCTTTGGAAGTAGTCTTTTGATATTATGACTTGAGATTTATCGATGATGTGTTTTGTGACTTACTGTTGTAATATTTGGAAAGTGATTTATTGTTATGTCTGTTGGAGAATGATTGTCATTTAGTTTCTATATGGTCTTTTTTGGTTATGTTACCTTGTCTGGAGTTAGTCTTGTGTTTACTGTTAGACGTGCTTGGTCAGGATCCTTCCTTGTCTACTCCCTGCACGAGGGTGGTTGGGTGGAACATGCTTCGCACTCCGTTGGGTTCCCTTTCAACGCAGTTGTATCTTTTATTGCAGGGTTTTTGGAAGATGTTGTTGATCTAGTATTCATATGCTCTAGATGTGCATTTGCACTACTGATGTATTTCATTTATTGATATCTTTCTCCCATGTTTGTTGGGAAGACTTTGATGTAATTTTTTTATATGTTCATTATGTTGTACTATTAGATTGATGTAATGTATATTCAGGCCATGTAATCATTCGTGAACTATCATTGGTAATTATTGGTTATGTTGTGTTGTATCTGTCGAAATATATATACTCTATATCTTTATGATTCATTTATTGTCATATGTAGGTATGGTTGTATTTGGTAAATTCACATTTGTCTTGATATCGTGAATGAATGTTTTAATGATGTTGTGGATGAATGGATTTAAGTTATTGGTTATTTAACCTATTATCTTGTGTTAGGTTAGTTTAGTAATGTCACCTCGTGTACCCCAAGGGATTTAGTTGTGCAACTTAGAACATTGTTATGTTGGAATACTTAATTACAATTATTATGTTCTTTTAAAAAAAAAAATTGTTGCAGTTTTTTATTTATTCCTTTGGGGTTTGCAAGGAAGGGCATTACAAAACACATAAGACAATAGAGAGAAATGTTGAATGTTAGGGAATGGGGGTTTGACTTGGTCAAACCCCTTTTAGGTAATTAAACCAAAATGATGAAAGAATGTAATGAAAGATGCAATAATGGATTTGATTACCTTGTCATGATGATTGACGTTGAATTTTTGCAACAAAACATGAAAAATATTCCCTTGAAGGTCTAAAAATTGCCATCTTAATGACATGAAATGATGAAAACCTAACTTTCTTGACTTGAGATGGAAGAGTGATGGATGAAAATAAAGAATGGTTGTGATTTAGGGTTTAGAGAGTTGATTTTATAGGAAATTCACCTTATTATCTCAAAAATTGGCTCCCTAAGGTTGACATGAATTAAGATTAAACTTAAATTCCAAAATTTCCTTCTCAAATGTCAAAATTGGGCCAAATGGGACTCATTCGCCACCCATGGCCAATGGGTCCCACCTGGATAGGACTAATTCACCATGGATGGTGAATGGGTCCAGTAGGGGTCATTTTGCTAGCTAAGATGCCAAAGATAAGGAAATAAGGTTTCAATTGCAACTTTGTCACGTATTTTATCAAATATTTCCTTAAGATGCTTAATATGGGTTAATAGGGGCCTATTAGTGATGATGTAAAGGTCAATTAGGGCTTGGGACACAAAATTCAATGTGAAAGTGTGATTAAATACACTTTAAAACACTAAATGAGGTCCACATAGCCTAGGAAGGCATAAGAACCAATGTGATTGTGCAAGACACATTAGAACACTAGAATAACATTAAGTTTATATTGCAAGCCTTATAGATTGATGTGAAGATGTTATTAAACATATTTTTATAATGTTGAATTAGGGAGAAATGGGTTTATTAAGTTTAGAAAAGTGTAAAAGTCTCTCTTACAACACTTTACAATACCTTTGCAAGACATTGTTAAATGCATTTGAAAGGGTCCAAGGCCTAGTGTGGATGTGAAAAAAAAATCACAACACTGAGTCAAGGCCTTATTAAGTCTAATTTATCATGAACTATTCCCCAAATTAGGCAAGTTTCCTTTTCTCTACGGTACATTTAGCCCCCACTTTAGTGAGAAGATGAACTTGCTTAAAACTCACACTAAAGTAGACATTCGAGAGAGATCTGAGTGTACAGATGCAGATGAAAAAGAATGAAAAAGATCAAAGGAGATTGTGCAAGCTCTCAGGATGCAAGATCCTACATTAAATCGTCAAGATACATAATCATGCAATGGAAAGAACAAGAAATATGAAAATGAAAGGGTGGATCAATCTTCAATCATTTGTCTAGTTAGTTGTGGATTAGATTTAGGTTGTTTGTTTGAAAACGAAAATGCATACTCACTCTGGGGTGACGAAACTCTTGGTTTTCTATCAAGTGAGAAGTCCAAAAGGGTGAAGTACATACACTAGTTGGTATGCACTCACAAACACATAGGTGGCTATGGGGAAATTCATACTATTGAATGGGCTTCCCACTCAACCATATCAAAGTTATACCTCTTGATAACTTTAACAAGGCACCACAAAGGAAAATTATTTTTGAGCTCTATGAGGTAAGAAAAACTTCGTATTCTTGACACTCATAGACATTGTTAATGCAAAATAGTGGATTGTTCAAAGGTATTTTGCTTAGTTTGTGTGAGATCTCATCTTACAAGACATTGTTATTAACATCTCCAAGATAGGATAAGTTAAAATAAGTATCATGCTCTAGGAGGGAATCAATCCCAATGACTCCACCAAGAAAAGGATGCATTGCAAGAAGAAAGATATCACACAATGAAATGTTAGTGGTGATGTATGCCCCCCACTTTAAAGTAGTTGCTAACACTGGTACTGTGACCAATTGCTTTAAAGTAGAAGAGGTTATGAGAACTTATCCAAAAAGCCCTATGCCAAGTCATATGTTTTCAATAAGCTATGTCATGAAGAAAGGTAGTATGTCACATGCAAGTCAATCTTAAAACATTTCATCCACATCCCAAGCTTTCTCTTATTAATTCATGAAAGGATAACAACTAGTCAAAAGAGATAGCTACAAGTGACATATGAGGACAAGGTCATTGAACCCCTTGACCCCCACTTAGTGTAGGACAAAGGTGAGCCTGGAATGGATGAAAGAAAGTATAAGGTAGAGGAATTAGGTGCTCTAGTGCAAGGAAGAGCACCACACTCCTTTAGATGTTGAATTTTGTTATGCAAAGTCTCAGAGTGGAGATAACAGAGATACCCCTAGATATTTCTTTAAAGAGTATGATATGTCAATTTTTTTCATGTGCTTATTGCATTCATGTATAGGAGGAAGATTGTAACTAATACCATAACAATCTTCCAAGTTAGATGAAGGGGGTGTGTGTTTGTGAGAAGGAGTGGTTTCTTTACAAGAACACAAATCCTTTTTAATGTTATGTGTCGTTGGTTCATGAGGGATGGGAGTTATATTGCCCCCATTACCACCATAGGGTTATTTGGTAGAACTAAGTTGAGTGAATGGGACACAAGGTTGTTTGGGTTGAGATTGTGATATTTCACATTCTCCCTTAAAGGTAGGTGTGAAACCCCAATCGCTACTAGAACTTGTGTCCGAAAATGAATCATTTGTATATGACTCTTTGGACCATGAGGGTGAGATTTTGGAAATATTATGGAAAGGAGGTGTAGAATCTAACAACCGCCAATTATCATGAAAGATTTTTATTGTAGGTGAATAATTAGCATCAACTTGTATAGGTTCAAATTTTTTATCTAGGAATGAAAGGATTAGGGGAGTTAGAAGTGTTGTGATCAGTCAATGTGTAGCTTCACTCATCTACATCAATTGTGTATATCTTGTTGTTGTATTCAAATTTCATTACACAATGAAGGGTATATGAGACTTCTTTCATAGCATGAATCCATGGTCTTCCTAGGAGACGATTGTATGGAAGGGGTCCTTGCATGATATGGATAGAGGTAGGCAACACTATAGGTCTGACCTCAATAGGTAATGTGATAATCCCGAGTGGTTTCCTATTAACATTGTCAAATCCATGAATATGAACATCATTAAATTGAATAAGATTTTTATCCATGCCAAGTTTGTGTAGGAGGTCCATGCTACAAACATTAATTTCTACTCCATTATCGATGAGAGTGTGCCAAATTAAAGTTTCATCAATGATCACCTTTATCATCAGGGGATCATTTTTGTTTTGAATCTCAAGTGAGGGTAGTTAATGTTTAGGGAATGTGATTTTTGACTAGGTGGCTTGCATGGGATGAGAGGAGGATGTTACATGATTCAATTTTATGTAAGATTGGATCTCCTCATGTATTTGCAACATTTTGTGAAAAAGAAGTTTGACTGTTGGTGAGAGTTGCATGAGTTTACATAGAGATATATTAGCAAGAGCCTTTTTAAGGTTGTGAGAACCCCAATCCAAATACCTGCAAAACAATAAGAACAAACACATTAGATGATGAAATGCAAGCAAGAACAAGGATTCCCCATGAAATCCATTCATAAAGTTCAAATTAGGAAAAAAGCAATGAACACAATGAAATAACAATAAAAGAGATTGAATCCTAATTAAACTAGCAAACTCATGATCCCATGGGGGAATTGGTGCCTATTTTATGTGAAAATTGGCCCTTTCCCAATTCATATGATGCAAGATAGATGTGTTGATGAAGATTGATCCACTTTGATGAAGGATGGTGACTACTCCAAGCTAAAACCTGCATAACCTAGCTAAGAACTCAATGGTATTGGTGAAAATGGCTAGAGATTTGAGTATAGTAACTTTGCATAAATTGTGGATGATCAAATGAGGAATGAAGCCTCTTATTTATAGAATGAGAATATGGATGAATTTTCAAAATTGAGCAATGTGGGACTTATATTCAACCAATGGAAAAATGCCACTTGTCAACCTATGAGTGGATGGAGGATGTGCAAGTTTTGAGGATTGTGCCAATAAATGCCCACTTTTGAATTTTAAATTTGTTGAAATGACATTCAAGAGGGAAGGAAAAATGCATTAAATGCCACTTGGCTCAAGGAAAAGGACATGTAAGATGGAGTAAATTCCTTGTTGGATGTACATGTCAACTTAGATTTTGAATTCAAACTTGAAGAATATTCCTTAAAAAATGCCTGTTGAGGAGAATAGAGATTTAATAAATCAATTAAATCTATTTTCATGTGCAAGTGGTAAAAGTTGGAGGATGGGACATGATATGAGATTAAATTAATCAAAGTTAATTAATTTAATGAAGGGGATTAAATGATGTGACCTATTTGACTTAAATTTTTTGATTAATTTAAATCAAATAATGAGAAGAATGTGATAAGGGACTAATTAAATAAAGATTTATGATTTATTTAATTAATAGGGATGATGTTAGATTAAACTAAATAAGGTTTTAATTTATTTAATTTAATAGATAGACTTTAGAGATTTAATCAAATGAAATAAATTATTTAATTAAATAGGATAATTAGATCAAGATGATTAATTTAATTATTGAGAAGAGGTGACTTAATTAGATAACTGGTTTATTTAATTAAGAGAGGAATATTGATGAACTTAATCAAATAGGGGGATTTGATTAAATGGTTAGACTGAAGGATGATTCAGGATGAAATGATGTTAGTGGTTGGGATTAGATGCACAATGTCAATCGGTACATTTTACATGTCTACTCTTTTCCCCTCTTTGAAGCAATGCACTCGTTGCGTTGGTTCAAAGAATAAATGATCTCGATCAAAGCCAAAAAATTTTGTTTTCAAAAATCTTGCCCCACTGCTGCTCGATGAGAGAAAACATGCCAATATATTGCCCCCTCGAGAGATTGGACAAAAATTTCAATTTGTGGGTGATCTCACAAAAAAAGAGGGCAAGGTGCCGATAGGTCCAAAAAGGCTCCAAGAGGCCAAAAACGTGTCTAAATGCAATAAAATGATGTAAAATAGGCCTCAAATAGACAAAACAAGGCTCAAGGGTCCAAAACCCTAGCAGGATAGCCAATCAGGGTGAAAAAACCTTAATTTTCAAGCTTAAAAAGGCTCTGAGGGGTCACATTCAATTCATTTTCACACAGCCATTTAGCAACCTTGAGATTTTTGCTCTGACCTCTTGACGATATGGTGCAACGATAGCTCCCAATGCACATTTTTGACCAAGTCTGAAAGTACCATTGGCCACCTGGCATTGGGGCATCAGTAAGTGATCCTTACTTGAGCTTTATTTTTCATTTTTAACGTTCATTTAATGCTTTCAAAGTCAGTCCTTCTGTAGCGGCGTTATTTAGCACTACTCAAAAATCAAACTGCGCCGCTTGATGTCATATTGTGCTGCGACGGTGGAGTTTGGAGTTTGAAAACAAATCCCAAAATCTGATGCTGAGTTCGTGATTGACGAGGTCATTTCTAAACTGCGACGTGGTGGTTCTTTACTAACAAGAATCTTTGCAAACTATGCCACTGGGAAGGAAAGTACACTGCGGCGGTGTGCTTTCAGCCTTTTATGCCCTAGCATCGTAGTTTGATTAAAAATAAAATTGCAATTCCATCACGGATTGCGATGCTGGAGTGGTTCCTTGGATGCTCAAATTTTTTTTAAAATTTTTTTTTAACATGATGACCCTTCCTAATGCAGGATGTGGTGAGGGAGCTCTATTCCTTAGAGCATAGGTCCCAGGACTTATTCAACTACTTGTAGGACCTGAGCGACAAAGATCGCGATCGGCTATGAGACATGGGGTTGTGGTACATTTCCTATGCAATGCCCATCCACACCCACCTTGGAATGATATCAACATTGCCGAGAGATGGCACAACAAAACCTTTTCTTTCCACCTTCCCACCGATGAGGCCACCATCACCTTGGAGGACATTTGGCACATCTTAAGATTTATGATTCATGGTCAGTGTGTCATTTTTGATATAGAGGGGTGGGATGCTTGCCACAGAGTCCTCGCCATAGAGGACATTGTCATTTGCGAAGGGAAAATTGAGCTTGAGTGACATAGGGCTCTGGCACCTCCCTTCCGCTTAGTTGTTGCAATGATCATTTCAGGTCTCATTGCCTCAGATCAATGAGGCTGGTACTTTAGTCCTAGTTGGGGACTCGACTGGGAGTGCATGGTGATGTGTGACAGGCCTACTCGCTTTGCCTAGGGGCCAATTCTTCTTGCATCATTGTACAAATATCTTCACGAGTATGTCTACCTCGATGGCAGAGCACTTGGAGCAAGCGTGACACTTCTCCATGTATGGGTGTGGGAGCACATTGCTGTCCTTCGGCCATGATTTGTTACAGTTCTGATGGGGGCTGTTGATCCCCTTGTATGGTGCTATAGAGGTGGTGTGTCCTTCACACACATAGGTGAGCACGAGATTCCTTATTGGAGGAGGGTCCTAGATGAGATGCAGGTGTTTATATGGCGCCCGTACCTTGGTCAGCCTAGATGGGTCGACGATGTTCATTAGATTTTCTACGCCCACCAGGACCGTTTCATGTAGGGGCAGGAGCACACTATGATAGAGAGATACCTGCCCGGGCGCATGCAACGTCAATTTGGTGAGCCCCAGGATTAGCCAGACGACTATTATGTGGCCGTATTCTCCCACACCATGTCACAGGTTTCATGGGGGCGATACATTCCTGCCTCAGAGGCCATGGAAAGTTTCAGACAGTTGGTGGCTTGGCCATGGGCTTATGATCAGGGGCTTGCAGATCTAGGCATGACACAAGCATACAAGGATTGGTTCCGGCCTCCCCTACATTTGACAGTTCCAGGAGCACTCCTCGATCTATAGAGGATGAGAGGAAAAGGGGGAGGATGAGGACAGAGGGATGGTGCACAACAGGACCAGCCAGTCAGGTCTCCACTTTAGCCAGCTTAGTTGGATTAGGTTGATGTGTAGATGCAGGATCACCAACAGGTGCCAGCAGGTGCACCACCACGAGCTGGGGGTGAGGATCAGCCTTAGGTACAACCTCCATGAGCATAGCTAGCAGGGTAGGTGGATTCCCAAGATACATTGATTGCACAGTTGCAGGCCTAGGTGTAGACTTTGATAGGGGAGAGAGATCAATTTAGGACTGAGACAGATCAGATCAGGGCTGAGAGGGATCAGGCCACACTATAGAGATAGGCTACAGAGTTACAGGCGGCCGTAGAGATGGGTCGATGACAATAGTTGGAGAGCATGTAAGCCTCCTCCTCTCAGGGTACAATGTCTATTAGATCCTATAGGGAGGTCGTCCGAGAGGCCGAGTATTACCGTATGCATTATCATGAGGTCATACCTAGAGCAACACGGGTCCCAGAGTACTCACAGTAGACCAGCCACAAACTAGCAAAGGGTCATGGTGATAGGGGCGAGGGAAGTATACAAGGGGATAGACCTTGATCAAGATGATACTTTTTGTGCCTTATGGGCTCCTTTTTGATAGCCTGATGGGCCTTTTTGTACTGATTGACATACATGTATAGTGATTTGATTATTTTGTACTATGATAGTTATCCGATGATGATATATATATGAGCCGATGATTTTGATGTGATGTGATGTGTATCATTTATTTATGCATGTATGGATGATTCTATTTCTATATGTTGTGCAATGATGTTATGGTGTTATATGATGTATTTATAGATGCATTTTTTTCCTATGATATATGCATTATGTAAAGATTATGACTAATAGATCTATATTATGTTGTTGACCTATGATATGCAAATGTATTTACGTGATGTGGAATGATGTTACAATCTATATGATGATTTGAAATGATATGATATGTTATATGGAATATGCAAAATGATATGGAAATGATCTATGGTGTATGTGCGAAATGATGTGAATCATGCTTATATATGATTATGGATGGATGTACACTTTGCATGTAATGGATTTTGATGTTCTTATTTATGGTTATAATGATGTGGAATGATTTACACAATGAAATGTAAAAAATTATTGCAATGTATTTATGAGATGATATGGATGATTAGTGGACGATATAATGCAATGTAAATGTGATGGTCATATTTTATATGATATGTATTGATGATGCAAATGAGATGGTTTTTCTAAGATGCTTAGAGTAACAAATCTATATTATCCTAAACATGTTAAATGATAATGTAAATGCATTTAATGTGGTGTGATACGATATATGAAATGATATGTTAATATAAAGTGGTATGATGGTGCTTTATGCAAAATGTAATGTGTGAGATGACTTTATGATGTTATGTGAGTATGTATGCAATGGATTATCTATAATTCTTACATACCTATTATGTATGATTATGTAGTAAATGAAAATATGAAGTGACTATGAAATGTTTATGCACATGAATGTTATGCGATTATTTATGTGATAAATGCAATGTGATGCAAAAAATGGATGCAATGTAATAAAATGGATATGCTAATCTATGAAGAATGCTTATAATAACATGTTTATATGATGATGAAAATGCAATGCATGTGTTTCCTATATGATATGTTGATGCAATATGCTAATGATTTATGGATGCAAGATCGATGACGATGATGATGATGATGACCAACTGTCATAGTACCTTGTTAGCATGATAAGAAAGAAGGGATGAAAGAGAAGAAGTCATTTCAACAAGACACAAGATGATGAATATGCAAATGATGATGATGATTACTTGCCGAGGAGTTGGGATTTTCAAAGGGCCAATTTCCTTATGTTTGATGACACACGTGGTACGATGCATCAAGGTATAGAGAACTAGGACGACATTGTACCCAATGTGATGGACTTTGACTTGACAAATAGACAGGAGTATCCTTGTTCACACCTCAAATACCGAAACCTTGCTAGGATGCATTTTAGAAGTTTCAAACACCTCAGACCAAAACATGGAAAGGTATAACCTATCAATGCAATAGTCAACAAGTTGCCCAAAACTTCCTCCATACATATCTAACAAAGCAAGTATTCGCCAAGTTATTACAAGAACATCCAACAAGCACAATAGACAAAAGCTAATGATCATTGCCCCATTCCTATTTCTCTAAATCCTCTATTCGAATATCAATGAGAAGTCCTTGGAATCAGCGCAAAAAGGATAAAGATAAAAGATAAAGACAGTAAATAAAAAAGTTGATGTTCTTCAATACCGCTAACCAAAAGGGGATGTGTTTTTTAAGGATAGGAACAAAAACTATTGCCAAAAGATAATGCCCATTATAGGAAGGATACATCCTAGGACATGTTAGTGGATGGCGGCACGTCATTTCATTTATCCTAAGTGTTCTTTCAAATGATTGATATGGGACAAATTGGATGATAGGTTATCGATACTAAGAATTGACCAACTTGTTTACGTACTGACTTAGACCTAAGACTTGATGTTTTAAGTTTTCACTTTTCACCTGCTAGACTTGTTCTTGACTGTCTTACCAAAGATTGTGAATGACGATAATTTATTATGAGTGGTGTTATTGCAAGTGTAAGCGAGATGATACAGATGGATTTTCTCAAATATTTGGATGTTTTTGGAGTTTTGCAATGTTTCGATGCTTTTTTTGGTATTTTTTGAGGTTTTCAAATGTTTTGATTTTCAAGTTTTCTAATGTTTTGGGGTTTTATGAGATTTTGACCAAGAGACTAACCTAAAGACCTATCCTAGGGGCCTCGGGGCTGATCAAGAGATTAGCCTTGCCTACGTTATATATGCAGAGACCACGTAGTTCTACTGACAACTTGACTAATTTACAGATGACGATATACATGAAGAAATGTACCTTTATTATGACAGACTCCTAAAGGACTGAGCTAAGTGTCTCGGGGGATGATCAAAGATCAACCTTGCCTACGTTCAAGGCTTAGAGACCTATAGTTTAATGAGACGACTTTGTTTTTGACTTTTGACTAACTTTTTGACCTGTTTTTGGGATTTTGATATGTTTTGATGTTTTGGTTTTTTATGCTTTTTTGATGTTTTTGGATTTTATGATTTTAGGACTTTAAGGATATACACGAATCCAATCCGATGAGAACATGCCCCTAGTGTTATGCAATAGACTACTCTGATAAAGGTAGTACAAGCTGACCTTGAGGATGGGCCGAGTAGTACTAAGAGGGATCATGATACGAACATAGGACCAAGCTATGATGTGGATGCAGGTGGATAAGTGATGGATGGGGATCTGAATGCGATGGATGATGCAGAACAAGCCGAAAAAATCCTCGTGGATGGAAAGTTCTTATTTACACAAGGCGCCTATTTGCCAGGTTTTCACCAAGGTACTTGTCCAAAGTGCCACCAAAGTGGTTTTCACTAGAGGATGATTTTTTTCTTTACTATTTTCAATCCTTTTTCTGATTTTGTTGGATTTTTTGCTTTTTTGATTTTTTTTGTTGTCATCAAGATGCTTATTTGCCAGGTTTTCGTTGAAGTAACCATTTTTCAAGATGTTTTTTGATTTTTGGTTCTATACCTTGAAAGATTTAGGCAGAAAACTTTTTGAGATGAGAGCTATTCATGGGCTCTTGCAAAGGTTCCCCTTCTGGTGTTGATAACTGATATGCCCTTGAATTATAACTTGTGATAACGAATGGTCCCAACCAATTGGGTTCAAATTTTCCTTTGTTGTTTGGGTTTGGGACATTCTTCTGATTATCCTTTAATACTAGTTCTCTGACTTGGAAGGTCTTGGCTTTGATTTTTTTATTATAGCTCCTTTTGAGTCTATTTTGATAGACTTGCAAATGATTCAAATCATCTATACATCGCTCATCTAGTAGCTCCAACTCATTCAATCTTGATACTCGGTACTCTTCATCTGTGATGAGGTTTTGGAGTGATATCCTAAGTGATAGGAGCTCAATCTCAATGGGGAGTACTGCTTTTGATCCATAGACTAGGGAGAAAGGGGTGGCACCAGTGAGTGTGCAAATATTAGTTTGATAGGCCCAGAGGGTGGGATTAAGCTGCAAATGCTAGTCATGACCTGTGTCATTGACTGTTTTCTTGAGGATTTTTAGAATGGTCTTGCTTGTAGCTTCTACTTGGCCATTGCCTTGGGGATAGTATGGGGTGGAGAAGCGATGTTGGATTTTGAATTTTTCACAGAAGTCACAAACCTCCTGATTCTTAAATGGTTTCCCATTATCTGAGATAATGGCTTGTGGAACACCATAGTGGAAAATGAGATAGTTCAAGATGAACTTTGATATCTTCTTCCTAGTTATATATGTCATGGGTATGGCTTCCACCCAATTAGTAAAGTACTCCATGGAAGTTATGTTGAATTTGTGGCCATTAGATGAAGTGGGGGTGATTTTTCCAATGAGATCAAGTCCCCACTGCAAAAAGGGCCATGGTGTGACGATGGGATGAAGCTCTTGAGTTGGAGCATGGATGAGGTCTCCATGTTGCTGACATTGTAGACACCTTCTGGCATAGTCATGTGCCTCCCTTTCCATTGTAGGCCAATAATACCCCATCCTCAATAGTTTCTTGGCTATGGTCATTCCACTCAAGTGTGAAGCACATATACCATTGTGTACTTCAGTTAGAGTGGTCTATGCCTCCTCAACATTTAAGCAACATAGTAGGGTTCCTTCTATGCTTTTACGATATAGGGTATCTCCTAGGATGATAAATCGGGAAGCCTTTTTTACAAAGGTTCATTTTAGGTTTGAAGGTAAGTCGGCGGGTATGACTCCTATTTGAAGGTACGTATAAATGTTGTGGTACCAAGGGTCATTGGAACCAATGATTTCACACACAAATTCTGATTTAGGTACCTCAAATGCAGGTATGAGAAGCTACTTTATCATAAATTCATATTTTAGAACATTGTGGGGGATGTCTAGTAAGGATCTAATTGTTGCCATGGTGTCTGCTGCTCTATTGTTGGTCCTAGGAATCTACTCAAATGTAATTTTGATGAAGGATTCTTTGAGAGTCTCCACCAGTTTCTTGTATGTAGTGAGTTTATCATCCTTGGTTTGGTATTCATCATTCACCTGGTTTATTATCAATTGAGAGTCTCTGTATACTTTGGGAGCTATAATGTTCCACTGCACTACTATTCTAAGACCTATGGTTAAAGCCTCGTATTCTGCAATGTTATTGGTGTAGGGAAATGCCAGTTTGTAGGACCTTGGTATGTAGTCCCCTTATGGAGTAATAAAGAAGACACCGGCTCCTGATCCATGCTGCATTTATGAGCCATCAAAGTATAATTTCTAGTGGTCAGCTACATTGAGATTGAAAATGGATTCATCTGGAAACTATGAGATTAGAGGATTCTCTGAATAGATTGGTGCTTCTGCAAGTTGATCTGCGATGATTGGCCTTTGATTTCTTTCCGCTCCACATATTCGATGTCATATTCTGATAGTATCATCACCCATTTTTCCATTCTTCCCATGAGCATTTCCTTTGACAATAAGTACTTGAGAGGGTCAATTTTGGCAATGAGTTTTATTTTGTGTTCCAACATGTAATGTCTAAATTTTTGTGATGCAAAAACTACCACTAGGCATGCTTTCTTGATGAATGAATAGTTTAGCTCATACCCAATCATTGTTCTACTGATGTAATAGATATCCTTTTCTATTCCATTTTTGTCATGCTGAGCTACGAGATCTCTAAGGGCTGCTTATGTTGCTGATACGTAGAGAATCAATGGTTTTCTTGGGATTGGTGGCATTAAGACTGGTGGTGTTAGTAGATATTATTTGATTTTATTGAATGCCTCTTCGCACTTGTTATCCCATTTGTACACTACTCCCTTGTGAAGTAGGTGAGAATATGGGTTTTGTTTGTCCGCCAACTATGCTATGAACCTTCGAATGGATTGAAGCCTGCCTTGGAGACCTCTCAATTGCTTTAATATTTTTGGTGCTTCCATTTCAAGGATTGCTTCTACCTTTGTTGGATCTACCTTGATACCTCTCATTGACACTATACATCCTAGAAATTTCCCTGATTGTACGCCAAAGACGCACTTCTTTGGGTTTAATATGACTTTGTACTCTTTGAGCCTGTCAAAAATGGCACCTAGGGTTGCTATGTGATCATTTCTCTTTCTGGACTTGGCTAGAATATCAACATAATCTTTGACTATTTTGTGGATCATGTCATGGAAGATTAAGGTCATGGCCCTTTGGTATGTTTCTCCTGCGTTCTTTAAGTCAAATGGCATCATGTTCAAGCAGTAAGTCCCCCATGGACAAGTGAAGGTCATCTTATGTTGATCCTCTTTAGCTATCATGATCTGATTGTACCCTGAGAATCCATCTATTAGTGACAACATTTCATGCCCGACTGTCATCTCTACTATCATGTCGATGTTTGGAAGTGGGAAGTCATCTTTCAGACATGCTTTATTCAAGTCTTTGAAGTCTGTGCAGATTTTGATGTTCCCAGCGGGTTTTGAAATAGGCACCAGGTTTGATACCCATTTTGGATAATCTATCAATCAAATGAATCCTACATCTAATAGGTTTATTAGCTCCATTTTGATTAATAAGGCGATCTGAGGGTGCATTTTTTGAAGATTTTTTTTAACAGGCTTTGCTTTTGGGTATACTGCTAAGTGGTGTACCATGACCTTTGGATCAAGCCCAGGCATGTCAACATAGCTCCATGCGAAGTTTATCTATCTCTCTCTTAGGAAAGTTGCTAGGAGCTCTTACTCTTCTGACAGTAATGATTCAACATAGAATGTCATATGGGGGGTTTCCTCCGTTCCTAGGTTGACCAGATTACATTTTTCTGCCAGGACTACTAATTTTTCTTGATGAAGAGCTCTAAAAGGAAAATTGTATCCCCCATCCTCGGGCGCCTCGAAGATGTTTTCATTGTTGGATGTGTCCTTTCTTTTTACTTTTTTCTGGTCAGAGAGTGCCACAGTGTGGTTTTCACTCAAGGACTTAGATATTATTCTTAATTTTTCACTTTTATGACTGAGGGATTCAATTGTTTCCCCATAATAGGCATGTGTATCTAGCTCAATTAGGAACCCTGCTTTGTGATCCCTACACAAAATGTTATCCCGTAGTCCCATGAATTCTGAGAGTGCCTCATTATTTTTGAATGTATCAAGAATTGGTGGTCCTCATTGGTCATAATCGATGAGTTGGGGGTATACTAAGTTGATCTCATGATTTTGGTGGTCTAATTCAAAAGATATGGTGCTAATCATGAAAAGAGTGGTATCCTCAAATAGCCTAGGTAGATTGGATGTGGGATCCTCATCATCACTACTACTACAGATATCGGTTATATCAAATGTGAAGTTATCTATGACACGACCTGTAGATATTGGTAAGTGTAGTTCTGTTGTGGTTGGATGAGGAGGATTATTAACCATTCTAACTAGAGTACTTTGGCCACGTATGGTTATACTCGAAGGGGTACATCCAATGCCAAGATTTGTTATTGCTCACGTCTCTAGAATGATAGGTATTATAAGCCAATTGTCGTCTCTCCCAAGTCTTTGATTTTTGTCATAGCCCATTGTGAGCATCATTTGCAAACCCTTGCTTCTGTCATCCATTGGTAAATCAGCTATTGGTCCCTCATCTTGGTATAGCATATGAGATGGATCTGCCTCAATAACCTCTTGGCCAAGATCTCCCCAAATTGTAAAGTTGGGATAATCTTCAGGAGACGTTTGAGATGCAGAGGCTTCATTTATTTGTGGACGTCCCCGTGATCTAGGAGATTGTGGTAACTCTCCTACCACAAAATCATTTTTAGGGATCATGTATTTTCCACAACCATTATCTTGGATGATGACCTTAATTTTAGAGATGGTGGGAATGGTGGGAGTGGCGGGTGTCTCTGTCACAGAAGTGGATGTGAGGGTGGTGGGATCAATGTATGGTGTAGATGGACCCTCATCATTTTTTGGTACTTGAGGGATTTTATAGTACTTGATGAGCTTGAAATATGTTCATAATTTGAGTATTATGATGTATTTTTAATACCATTACTCTTATTGCTAATGGTTGTTTTAACTCTTTGATTAAAGACTTTTTATCTAAAATCGGGTAGTATTCTGTAGCCACACATTCCTATATTCCTGTAGCTTAACATCTCTATGTGTCTAAATTAATTTCCCTGTTTGACCTCCCAAATGACTGATATAATGCATATGGTTTTTGAATAATGAAATAGATTTAATATGTGATTAATGAATGTATATCGTGTTGTTTTCCATGCGTGCTTTCTTTCACTTTTGTCACCTTGTGCATCGTATGTTGTTGAAGGAAGCATGAACGAGTCAAGCACAATAGATATCGGCCCTGCAGTAAAGTCCATTTCTAGCATGGTGTCGAGGAAGTTGTTCCAGCGAAGACTCTCTGACCGGGTCGTTGGGAAGAAATCTAAATGATCATTAATCTGGGAAGAGTGGAATGCTAAATTCTCTCTGAATCATGTTGAACGGATATGCTTTCATCTATGAGAAGTTTGTTCCTCAGTTTTAGGATACATTTATATCCATGTCTTTCTCTATTAGAGTTAGGTAGTTAGTTTCTTTTCTGATATAAATAAGTGTTCCTCCTACGCGAGTGAGTAAGCAGAGTATGTAAGAGTTAGTATTATAATAAGAATTAGAGTTTTGTGTTAGTTTTCTGACAATCAGAACAATGTATATCATTCCAAGTTTATGAATAAAAGATGATGAAGTTTTGAGTTCAATTCTTGCATAACTAGTTGATGCTTGCTAAGGGGGCCCACTTAGTAAGTATCTGTAGTTAGTTAGTTAGTTGTTTATTTCCTGTTGATTATAAATTAGATTTTATTCTTGAAGGTTTCAGTGCAAACTCAGTCTTATATTGTTCCTGCAGCATTGGGAATCCATCTCTGTGTTTGTTCCTGTAGCATAAGGCCAGTTCATAGTTTGTTTCTTAGTCATAGTTATCATGATTTTTGATATGATTAAGTTTAGAAGGCTTTGCATTACATTCCTGTAGCATAAGTAGAATTCCTTCCATGCATTTATTTCTGGTAAACTGTGACTGAAACTGGTTCTTAGTGCACATACAGTGCCACTCCATTTCAAGTATACGTTCCCTAGTTTGACAGTGTAAATGAATGACCATAAGAAGATGCTAGTAACCTGCTGGAATGTCCAATTCCTAGGTTAGTATTTCCTATGACTTGTATATCCTTTTATGGAAATGACCATTTTTAGCGTCGTTGCTGGGGATGGTGTCAAGCTAAGAACCTATCATAGTCATTGTTGGTAGTAGTTTAGTCTGTTATTCAAGCATTTTCAAAATTTCTTCAATATACCATTCATTCTATTGCATGCATAGAAGAAGAGACGCTCTGGGAAGATTCCTCCCTGACCTTCCATTCATTTCTAAACCAGCTTGTAATCTATTTGAGGAAGGAGGAGACCAAGATAACAATCCATTTACTGAAAACCTGTTTGTTGAATTTCCATTTGACCCAGCTGACAAAGAACCTGAAGAAAATCCATTTGCTTTGATACTCCATCAAGCAAATATGGCACGAAATCCACCTAATCATCCTCCTATTTTTGAATTCCCCATCATTGCTCAGCAAGATAATGACAACCTTAAAAATATTCCATCTTCATTACTTCCCAAGTTCTATGGACTAGTTACAGAGGACCCAAAAACTTTCTTGTTTGAGTTTGACATCCTCTGTCGCAGCTATGATTACACTTCAGATGCTCACAGGCTAAATTTGTTTCCTACTACTTTGAAAGAAGGAGCTCTTAGACGGTTCATGAGTTTGGGAAGGGGTGTTGTTGATAGTTGGGCAGCCACGCAAACAAAATTTCTTAAAAAATACAAGGAATATTATAAGAGTGGTAGTAAGGGTGATGATATATTCAGAATTCAACAAAAGGAGGATGAAAGCCTAGAAGACTATATCTCAAGATTCTTGTTCTCCCTAAAAAAAATTCAGACCATACTCTCAATGAATAATCTCAAAAACTAATTTTTCTAAGAGGAATTAGTGACACCTATATAGATGCCCTGGACCTGATGGGAGGAGGAGATATAACCTAAGTGTCTTGGGATGACATCAAGAAAATATGTCTCAACTACTCTTGGACAATTGTTAGGAAGGGTAGAGCTCATCAAGCCACAGTGGGAAAGTCTTCTACTAGTGGAGTTTCACAAATGGAGATCACAAATTTGCTGTTTGACTTCAAACAGGATATCATAAACAAAATGGCTACACAGTTGGATACTATGCAAGCTCGGAAGAAACATGAGGAAGTTGAAGCAATCTTGGCTGAGTTCTGTCCACATTGCAGACAAAAGAAACATGACTTTAGATGTAAGATGGTGGCTAACTTGGAGGCTAAATAGTTACCTACTAATTTTAAGATAATAGAAGGTGATGATGATCAAGTATTTTTTGTTGCACAAAGGCGACCATGGGCTCAAAGACAAGGTATGCCTCAAGACCCTTTAACTTTTGGTAATCCTTATTCTAATTACAATAACTAATGACAACCTACTTATGGCCTATCACCACCTTGGAATACTTTTCAACCACACTGGCCTAACTATCAGAGTCCTCAATGGCAATCTCCTCAAGGAGGTTAGCAGCAGCCACAAGGACAATGGACTCCACCCCCAGATAACTGGTAGCAGAATCCTCAATGGAGAGGTTCTCAGCAATGGTAGAACCAACCCCCTGGATCCCTGCAGTTTCAGCAGCCACAACCTCTAGCTCTCATGCCACCTCCTACAATACCTGCAGCAAATACTGGCCCTCCAAAACAAATTCCTATGTCTGCTCAACCATTGCCAAATCCTAATAATAAGTAGCAATAACAACAACAACCTATGTATCTTGCAGAAGCCAATCAGTATCCAACTTATGCCTTGAATATTCATGATATCCATCTCAGGTCTGACACCACTCTTCCTGTTCCAAAGCCACTTGTAATTATAGAGATTCTAGATTCTACTTCTGAACAACCTACTGATCCTGCTGAACATATACCTATGTTAGATACAGTCTTTAAAAAGCCTTTCTTGCAGCATTAGGACAAACTGCCTTTTTCTCAGAGATTGAAAATTACTACATCCAAGTCTATGGAAGAGCCTATCTTTGATATTTTGGATCAGCTAAAGAATGTACACATTCAAATTCCTCTTTTTCAAGCCATTAAAGATGTCTCAATTAATGGAAAAGCCATTAAGGAGGCCTGTTTAAAGAAACTAGGAAAAAAGAAAAATGATTCCCAAACTATCCATGTTTTAGGACAGTTGGCTAATATTATGTTAGGGAAGATAGTCATTCCAAAATATACTGACCCTAGGAGTCATGTGGTACAAATAAATATTAATGGTTAGATAGTAAAAAATATTTTAATTGGCCTTGGCGCAACCATCAATGTAATGACCAAGCATACTATGGAGTATTTGAATATCTTAAACATTCGGTCTACACCTACCATCTTGCAGCTTGTTGATAGTTCCATAGTAACACCTGATGGAGTGGTAGAAGATGTTATTGTCATCCTTCAGTCTTGGGAATACCCAACAGATTTTACCATATTGTCCACTAAGAAAACTTTGGGAGGATATCCTATCATCCTAGGTAGACCATGGTTAGGCACAACTGATGCTCTTATAAGATTTCGTTTAGGAGACATGACAATTTCTGATGGTCAGTCAAGAAAGAAATTGACTTTATATCCACCTGCCCAGCCTCAGCCAGACTTGTTTCAACCAATTTGGCCAGATTTAGGAGAGGAAACTAAAGAAGTGTATTCATTGGCTCAGCTAATGATGCTGCAAGCTGATCCATTTTCACAGCTTCAAAGTGAGGATGACCTACTTTTACACATTTTGTAGTCCAACTCTGATCTGAGTAGCCCAATATTCTAGATAGCTGTCATCAACAGTGTTTCCTGCAACAACTAAATTCTGAGAGCCTGCCACCTAAGTCTCTTGCAGTTTATCACAATTTGCTTCCATATGAAATACAAAGACCACCTTTATCAGCAACCTCCATGAATGATCTTACCAAGCAAGTTGAAGTGTCTCCAGGCCACTGTCTGAACATCAATAATAAGCTACCTCAATTTCAACAAGTTGCCCTAGTCACAATGTTGCAAGAACAACACAAAGATTTTGCATGGAACTATGGGGATATGAAGGGAATAGATCTTCAACTTTGTACTCATAGGATCTACATTAAGGAAGACTGTTCACCTGTTAGGTAGCCTCAAAGAAGAATAAACCCAACACTCAGGAAAATATTTAAACAAGAGCTCCAAAAATTGTTTGATACTGGTTTTATCTACCCTATTTCAGATAGTCAATGGGTATCTCCATTGGTGATTGTTCCTAAAAAATGTGGAAAATGGAGAGTTTGTGTAGACTACAGGGAGCTAAACAACAACTAAAAAGGATCACTTTCCATTGCCATTTGTTGACCAAGTACTAGACTCATTGTCTGGTAAAAAGTATTTCTCCTTTTTGGATGGATATAGTGGGTATAATCAAATTAGAATTGCCCCTACGGATCAAGACAAAAAAACTTTTACTAGTCCATGGGGCACTTTTGCCTACTTTTTCTTACCTTTTGGACTATGTAATGCACTTGCAACATTCCAAAGGGCAGTGATCAGTATTTTTGTTGACATTTCTCATGATTCTATGGATATCTACATGGATGACTTCACTACTTATGGAGTTACTTATGAAGAAGCATTAGCCAATTTAGAAAAAGTGTTGAAAAGATGTCAAAAGAAAAAATTGTCTTTGAATAGTGAGAAATACTTTATGATGATGCAAGAGGGAATTGTTTTGGGCCATCATATCTCTCAAACAAGAATTCAAGTTGATCTTGCAAAAATAGAAGTTATTCTAACTTTTACAACACCTTTAAAACAAAAGGATGTAAGAAGTTTCCTAGGACATGCTGGATATTATAAAAGATTTATCAAAGACTTCAGCAAAATAGCCAGTCCATTATATGCCATATTAACTAAGGATTCTGAAGTTAACTAGACTGAGGCCTATGCTAAATCTTTCCTATAGCTTAAGAAGTTACTTACTCAGGCACTTGTTCTTCAAGGACCGAAGTGGAGTTTGCCCTTTCATATACACACAGATGCTTCTGATTATGCCATTGGGGAAATTTTAGGACAAAAAGAGAATTCCATAGAGCATGCTATATATTTCATTAGCAAAAACCTTCAAGGCCCTGAGTTAAAATATACTGTCACAGAGAAAGAATTGCTAGTAGTTGTGTATGCCCTGAATAAGTTTTGACATTATGTCATTGGTTACCAAATATTTATCCATACAAATCATGCAGCAATAAGGTACCTCATGAATAAGCTTGCCATATCTAGCAGATTAGCAAGATGGCTCCTATTGTTGCAGGAATTTGATATCACAGTTATTGATAAGTCAGGTTGAGCTAATGTGGTGTCTGATTTCTTGTCAAGACTTCCAACAACTACACCTGCCACCCCTGAGGTAATTGATGATAGTTTTCCTAATGAACATCTATTTTCTATTGCTGCTCAAACTCCATGGTATGCAGATATTGCAAATTATTTAGCAGCCAACAAGATCCCAGCCCACTTCTCACCAAAGGAAAAACAAATTGTTGGTAGAGAAAAGTTTTAACTTTTCATGGATTGCAAATTGTTTATTTTATATAGGACCTGACCAAGTCATGAGAAGATGTGTTAGGGAAGATGAGAACTATGAAATTTTTCATTCCTGTCATGATGAGCCATGTGGTGGGCACTTTGCAGCCAAGAGAACATCTATGAAAGTGCTTACTATAGGATATTATTGGCCCACATTACACAAAGATGCTACAGCCTACACCAGAAAATATGATAGATGTCAACACATGGGGAGACCAACAAGGTTTAATGAAATGCCCCTGTATCCTCAAGTGGTAGTTAGTCCCTTTGACAAGTGGGGCATGGATTTTGTTGGGCCTATTGATCCTCCATCTAATGGAAAATCATACATTTTGGTTTGTACTAATTATGTAACCAAGTGGGTGGAAGTGAAAGCAATGACACATTCCCATGACAATAAAGTTCCTGAGTTCCTATATGAGCAGATTTTTACTCAGTTTGGAGTCCCAAGGGAACTTGTTACTAATCAAAGAGCTCAGTTTATATCAAACTTAATCACTGCATTGATGAATGATTACAAAATATGGCACATAAAGTCTAGCCCCTATCACCCTCAAGCGAATGGTTAGGAAAAGGTTACCAATAGAGAAATTGAGGCAATCCTTACTAAGACAGTCCAATTACATAAGAAGGATTGGAGCAGTCATCTTCCTGAAGCAGTTTGGGCCTATAGAATAACATGGAAAACAACTATAGGGTTCACTCCTTTTGAGTTACTCTATGGAAAAACTGCCATGTTGCCAATAGAGTTTGAGCATAAGACCTTGAGGATTGCTCTCCAACTTAACATTGATATTTCAGAAGCCCAAAAGGAACACCTCCTGTAGCTGAATGCATTGGATGAGATAAGGAAAGCTTCCCTCCAGCATACTGAAGCTATCCAACAACAAATAAAAAAATGGCATGACAATCATATCCGAACTAAGCAATTCTCTACCAGTGATTGGGCATTGCTCTATGACTCCAGGTACAAGAAAAATCAAGGTAAACTCACCACAAGATGGCTTGGTCCTTATGAAATAGAAAATGTGTTTGATAATGGTTCAGTTCAGCTAGCTACAATAGATCCTATCTGATTCAAGCTACTAGTTAATGGACACTGTCTTAGGTTGTATCATAAGCCAACATCCGAAGAAGAATTTATGAAGCAGTTTGTTTCGGATGTGGCCACTGGTCCTCCTGCAGCAAAAGGCTTTGGCCTTTCTCCTACGGTATCTCTTTAAAATTCCACGTTGCATGCTCATAATAAAGGTTTCCTTTTTAAGGAAGCCACGTTCTCCATTTTTTATCCATCACCACCATTCATTCCCTTTTCTTCCACGTCATCCATCCTACCATACCACCCTCATTTATGATTTCACTTCCAGCCGTCATTTCATGCTGATGCTGTGATCTTTCCCAGCATGTACGTGCATTTATTACAAGGTACATGATATCTTTTATGGTCACATCGTTTATTTATTTCATTTATTCACTAAATTGCTATGTACATATCAGTCATTATTGCTTGATCTTCGCCTATCCTTTCGCACATGTGTGGACACATGTCAAATTTTTAGTAGGGGGCGGGATAATCCATTTCAAACTTTTTCTTATGCCGCTGTCACAATTGTTAAGATATTTTTATTTTCTTGTACTTTCCAAATATGACTGCGTGTTTTTATCCTAAACAACAATTAACTACTTGATTTGGGTAGTTCATAACAATCATTTCATGCAAATATTCTTTGAGTCATTCTTGGAAAAGTAAAGGAGAGTGACGACAAAGTAGAAAGAAATAGAGCAGAAAAGTTCTTTTTGAATTTTCAGAAAAAGTTTGAGTTTCAGGAATCTCAACTAGGATAAATTGTTGAATGTCTGAACCGTTTGAGGATTTTTCGTTAATGAGCTACAGGATCATGTCTTACTAACTGGCCACCCTTACAGAAGCCATTACAGAAGAGGGGATTGCTGAGGTAACTGGGCTTCCGGTGGTAGAAGAGAATTTTTCTTCAGATGCTATCTCTGCTAGGGTAGAATTTACAGTACCAATAGATGGACCCTTGGAGGTTTCCAAACAATGATGCAAATGAGTGTCACTACCTCCTCCATACCCAGAATATGCTACCTTCATAATTAGGTACTTGACTTGTGAGGGACGTTTTTCCTATTTACATTTCTATCATTTTAAATTATTGAGTCACATGAGGCACGGTTTAGCTGTCAATGTTCCAATTTTTTTGTTAAAACTTTTGAAACAATGTGCCCATGAAACCCAGAGGGGTAGGGACAACTCTATCGCCCATCATTCCCTCATTAAACTCTTGATTGAGCATTCCCTGAGGGATGTATCACCCCTTTCTTGGCAAGAATTTTTTTTCCAAAAGGGTCTACAACTTCCAGAGCCTCCTAGAGCACTACCTACACAACCCAAGAAAAAGAAAACGAGAACAAAATCTACAAGTAGGGAAGCAGAGTAAGAATCATCTACTCCTTCAACACTTAGTCCTACAACCTCCACACTAGATCCCTCTACCCAAGTACAAACCAGGTCTGCTAGTAGAAGAGAAAAAGGAAAAACAAAGGTAGGACAGTCATTGAGGGAAGAACAAATCCCATAATTTGACCCTCATGCTCAGAAGTGAAAATTTTCTACTCCACTCTTTCCTGCAGCATCCTCCCCTATAGCAGTTTCTCCTACAACAACGCCTATTGCCACTGCAAGTTCACCATCATCTTCTTCTATTGAGTTTGAATCCTCTAGGAAAGTTAGAAAGAGGAAAGCCACGAGAGTGCCTCCTACAGTTGCAACATTGCCAAAAAGAGTTTAGGTAAGGAAACAACATAAAGTCACCTCAACATCTGCTCAACCTGAAGCTATAATAATTCTTGACGAATTTGAAGAATTTAGTCATGATATTTCTCAGAATGTATCTGAGAATGTTTCACAAGGTCCCTCTGGTATTCCTGAGGAAGCACAACAGGATAGTGGTAATAAAAGGGGAATGCCAAGTCTTGATGACTTGGCTGAGATAGCTAGGCAAGTTTCAGAGTAAGTACAATCTCCTCCTGTGCAGCAACAAGAATTCATCCTGCAACAAGAGGAAGAACAACCTGAACAATTAAAAGTGTCCAATGACACCCCATTACCCCCTGCAACTTGTTAGGCAATGGTTTTTTATAAAATAACATTGTTGATTGAATTTTTGGAATATCTTAGGACCACATGGAGGCCTGTCACATTTCAAACCTTGAGTTTCCACCATTTAGCCAAGACTAAAATTCAACAAAGTCTTTGGGAAGAAGAGAAGAAGAAATTGAAAAGAAAAATTGAAAGGAAAAAACAGGAAATTCAAGAACTGAAAGAGAAAATGGATGAAATGATGAAGGTAACTGGTAAAATCATGGAATGTAGACCACCACCTAGAGTATATGCCATGTGCCTTAAAGAGAAATTCCTTTCGTTTCAATTAATGAGAATTTCAAGGAATTTAGATCTTGTTATTCATACAGCCAAGGAATTTTATGATGCATATCAAGTAGCCCCTAGTTGGCTGAAAAATTCTTTATGTGAATTTTATTTGCATGGTTTGATAATTCCCTCTGAAATAGAGTGGAATCCACTTCTTTACATTGGTGATATTCATTTGAGGTCACTCATGTCTTGTGCAGCTAATGAAACTAATTATGGCAGACAATTAGAGGCTTATGAAGAGGCTGAGAGGAATGAACCTATTCCACTGCAACCTGAAAACTCAGATCCCTACACAATGCTGAAAACTTGGCTTACTGTTGCGTATGGGTTCAATGATCAAACAAAAAGAATAAAAATATTTGATATCAGGAAGCAAGTGTATGAAGAATTCAAATGCCAACCATATATGTTTTGGAAGCTTTCATCTTCCAAAATTGAGACAAGATGGGAGAAACTGATTGTTGGTCTGAGGAAATTTGATCCTCATAGCCCTCTAAACTTTAAAGCAACGCTTAGAAGGACATAGAAGTACATGTAGCTTGGTCTCCAGAAGAGGTTTGAGTTATGGTTACCGTTGACATTTCGAACTCCAGTTTTGATGTGGCCACTTTACCCTTATCGGGCTACAGATGTTAATGAGGTTACAGAAACCTACAGGTATGAGAGATGGCAAAATTTTAGAGGTTTCTACTACAAATTTGGAACTTCATTACAGGGCCATGCCACTCCTACTGATTTCAAAGAAACAACCAGGAAGATTAATGTTGGAGGACCATCATTAGGATAAGTAGGGGGAAAATGATGAGCTTGAAATATGCTCATAATTTGAGTATTATGAGGTATTTTTAATACCCTTACTCTTATTTCTAATGGTTGTTTTAACTCTTTGATTAAAGACTTTTTATCTAAAATCGAGTAGTATCCTGTAGCCACACATTCCTATATTCCTGCAGCTTAACATCTCTATGTGTCTATATTAATTGCCCTGTTTGACCTCCCGAATGACTAATATAATGCATATGGTTTTTGAATAATGAAATAGATTTAATATGTGATTAATGAATATATACCGTGTTGTTTGCCATGCGTGCTTTATTTCGCTTTTGTCGCCTTGTGCATTGCATGTAGTTGAAGGAAGCATGAACGAGTCAAGCGCAGCAAATCTCGGCCCTGTAGTAAAGTCCATTTCTAGCACGGTGTCGAGGAAGTTGTTCCAGCGAAGACTCTCTGACCAAGTCATTGGGAAGAAATATAAATGATCATTAATCTGGGAAGAGTGGAATGCTAAATTCTCTCTAAATCGTGTTGAACAGATATGCTTTCATTTATGAGAAGTCTGTTCCTCGGTTTCAGGATACATTTATGTCCACGTCTTTCTCTATTAGAGTTAGGTAGTTAGTTTCTTTTCTAATATAAATAAGTGTTCCTCCTGCGTGAGTGAGCAAGCAAAGTATGTAAGAGTTAGTATTATAATAAGAATCAAAGTTTTGTGTTAGTTTTCTGATAAGCAGAACAATGTATATCATTCCAAGTTTATGAATAAAAGATGATGAAGTTGTGAGTTCAATTCTTGCATAACTAGTTGATGCTTGCTAAGGGGGCCCACTTAGTAAGTATCTGTAGTTAGTTAGTTAGTTTTTTATTTCCTGTTGATTATAAGTTATATTTTATTCTCGAAGGTTTCAGTGCAAACTCAGTCTTATATTGTTCCTACAACATCGAGAATCCATCTCTGTGTTTGTTCCTGTAGCATAAGGCCAATTCATAGTTTGTTTCTTAGTCATAGTTGTCATAATTTCTACTTTGATTAAGTTTAGAAGCCTTCACATTAAATTCCTGTAGCATAAGTAGAATTCCTTCCACACATTTATTTCTGGTAAATCATGACTGAAATTAGTTCTTAGTCCACATACAGTGCCGCTCCATTTCAAGTATACATTCCCTTGTTTGAAAATGTAAATGAACGACCATAAGAAGATGCTAGTCACCTGCTGGAATGTCCAATTCCCAAGTTAGGATTTTCTATGACTTTTATATCCTTTGATGGACACGACCAGTACTTTGCTTCAAGGTTTTTGCAATAAGAGAAGGGTTTGGGATCTCCATGGATGGTGACTTCGTATCCCCTGTGTGAATTTCACACATTGATGGAAAGTTGATGCTATTGCCTTCATTGCATGAATACATGGACATCCTAGGAGGATGTTATACGGAAAGTCAAGGTCCAACACCTGACAAGTCATTTCCATGATAAAAATCCCTACTTGAATAGGGAGTTTGATTATGCCTTGGGATACTCTTTCTTGATCATCATATGCTCTTATTGTGATACCCTTTCCTTTGTTGATAGAATATTCTGAGATTTTTAATTGTTTGATGAGCTTGAGAGAACAAATATTCAAGCCCGCACCTCCATCCACCGATACCCTTTTGACTTTGCTCTTATGTACTATGACTTCTAAGTGGAGCACGGTTGTGAGATGGTTGAGCAGGGAAATCCTGGTTAGAGAATGTGAGGAGATTTGGTGTAATCATTGATGAGCCCAAAATGTGCTCATAGTTTGGATATTATGATGAACTTTTAATACCTTCACTTTTGTTATTCATGGTTGTTTAAACTCTTTTGAAACCTTTTGTGGGGATATTCTGTAGAAAAACACTTTCATGTTCCTGCAGCCTATTGTGTTGTCTTGTCTACATTTATTACCCCGTTAACTCCCTAAATGACTGGTATATCGCATGTAGTTTTTGAATGATGAAATAGATTTAAATATGTGATTAATGAATGGATATTGTGTATGTGCCATGCGCCTTTTCTTTCGCATCTGTTACCTTGTGTTTCGCAGGTTGTTGAAGAAAGTATGATCAAGTCCAGCGCAGCCGATCTCGGCCTTGTAGTAAAGTCTATTTCCTGCATGACTTCGAGGAAGCTCTGGTGAAGACTCTTTGACCAAAACCATTGGGAAGGATTTTTAATGGCAGTCAATCTAGAAAGAGTGGAGCGCTAGATTCTCTCTGGATCGGGTTGAATGGATAAATTCATTTATGAAGTTTGTTCCTTGATTTTGGGACACACTTTACTTCCACATCTTTCTTTGTTAGGGGTAGTTAGCTAGTTGTTCTCCTGATTTTAAATAAGTGATCCTCCTGCATGAGTGAGCAAGAAGATGGTTAGAAGTTAGATAGAAGCATAGTGATAGGGAGATAGTAGATATCATGTAAGAGTCAGTATGATAGTAATAAAAAGTAGAATCTATATGACAAGAGACAAAGTTTGTTGCTAGTTTTCATATCAACAAAGCGATGTATACCATTCTAAGTTTATGAATAAAGTTTGATGAAGTTCTGAGTTCAGCACTTGCGTAATTAGTAGATGCTTGCTAAGGGGGCCCACTTAGTAAGTATTTGTATCTAGTTAGTTAGCTATTCTTTTTCTGTTGATCATCAATTAGATTTCATCTTTTAAGTTTTCGTACAAACTCAGTCTTGTATTGCTCCTGCAGCATTGGGAATCCATCCCTGTGCCTGTTCCTGCAGCATAAAGCCAGTGCATAGTTTGAGTCTCAGTCGTAGCTGTTATGATTTCTGTTTTGGTTAAATCATGGTTGAGTTAAAAGAACTTTACATTTCCTTCCTGTAGCGTAGATAGAATTCTTTCCAAGTATTTATTTCTGTTAAGTTGTGACCGAAACTAGTTCTTAGTACATATATTGTGCTGCGCCATTCAAAGTATACGTTCCCTGGTTTGACAAGTAAATGAACGTCCATAAAGAGATATTGGTCACCTACTGGAATGTCTAATTCCTAGGATAGGTTTTACTATGATTTTCATATCCTTTTGTGGGCGCGACCATTTTTGGTGCCGTTGTCGGGGATGGTGTCAAACTAAGAATTTGTCAAAAGTCATTTTTAGCATTATTTTAGTTTGTTAATCAAAAAATTTCAAAATCCTTCAAATCACCATTCATTCTATTCCATGCATAGAAGAAGAGACGCGTTGGGAAGGTTTCTCCCTAAAAACTTGTTTGTTGAACTGCCATTTGACCCAGCCGACGAAGAACCTGAGGAAAATCCATTCGCTCTGATATTCCAGCAAGCCAATATGGAAAATAATCCACCTAATCCACCTCCTGCTTTTGAGTTTCCCATTGTTCCCTAGTGAGATACTGATAATCTTAATAATATTCCTTCTTCACTACTTCCCAAGTTCTATGGCCTAGTTACGGAGGACCTTGAAACTTTCCTGTTTGAGTTTGATATCCTTTGTCGCAGTTATGACTATACTTCAGATGCTCACAAGCTGAAGTTGTTTCCTTCCACCTTGAAGGAAGGAGCTCTCAGATGGTTCATGAGTTTGGGAAGAGGTGTTGTTGATAGTTGGGCAGCTATGCAAACAAAATTCCTTGAGAAATATAAGGAATATTGTAAAAGTGGCAGTAAGGGAGACGATACATTCAAGATTCAACAAAAGGAGGATGAAAGTTTGGAGGATTATATTTCAAGATTCTTATTTTTTCTCTGAAAAGGAACTCAAACCATACTCTCAATGAAGACTCTTAGAAACTACTTTTTCTAAGAGGGATCAGTGATGCCTGTATAGATGCTCTGGACCTGATGGGAGGAGGTGATATAACCCAACTGCCTTGGGATGATATTAAGAAAATATGTCTTATTTACTCCCGAGCAAATGTGAAGAAGGGTAGAGGTCATCAAGCTACAGTGGGTAAATCTTCTTCTAGTGGAGTTTCCCGGATGGAGATCACAAATTTGCTGTCTGATTTCAAGCAGGAAATCATTAACAACATGGCTACACAGTTGGACACTATGCAAGCTCGGAAGAAACATGATAAAGCTAAAGCAATATTGGCCGAGTTCTATCCACATTGTAGACAGAAGAAGCGTGACTGCAGATGCAAGATGGTGGCCAACATGGAGGCTAAACAGTTTCCTACTGATTTTAAGATGATAGAAGGTGATGATGATCAAGTCTTCTTTGTTGCACAAAGGAGGCCATGGGCCCCAAGACAAGGTATGCCTCAGGACCCTTTGCAAAATTTTGGTTCATATAATAGTCAATGGAAAAATCAGTACCCTCTAAACTATGGGCCATACTCCCAACCTCAGTGGCATAACCCTTGGCCAAATACCCAGCAAAAACATTGGCAAGCCTCACAAGGGAACTGGAAACCACCTCAGCAAAATTAGTGGCAGCCTCCATAAGGGAATTGGCAGCAGCCTAACCAATGGAGAGGAGGCTAGCAATGGTCAAATCCAACCGCAAGTTTCCTGTAGCAACCCCAACAACAATCCATTATGCCACCTCCTGCACCTAATCAAGGTCAAAATCCAAAATCAACCCAACTACTAGCGACGGCAACACCTAATCCAAATAACCAGCAACTGCAGCAGTAGCAAGTCTATTTTGCTGATCCTAATCATCAGCCTGCCTATGCTCTTAACCTGAATAATATTAATTTACGTTCAGGAACCGTGCTGCCCACACCATCTCCTCCCATAATCTCATAATTACCACCTGAGGAGACTGACCAAGAAGAAGAAGATATCAATTACCAAGCCCAACCAAATCAGCCAGTTCAGATTCCATCATTACCTAAGTCATCTGATAAGGTGCCCCCTCCTTTCCCACAAAGATTGGAAGGTGAAAATGTGAAGAAACAAGAGGAAACCACCAATGATATTCTTGACCAGCTAAAGCATATATGTGTGAAAATTCCCTTGTTCCAAGCAATCAAAGAAGTACCTATCTATGGCAAGGCCATCAAGGAGGCATGTTTGAAGAAACCAGGGAGGAAAAAGAAAGACCCTCAAACTATCCATATAATAGGCCAACTCTCTGACTTAATGCTAGGGAAGCTTAGCATCCCAAAATATTTAGATCCAAGAAGTCCTGTTGTGGAGATAAATGTTAATGGGTTGCAAATTAAGAATGTCTTAGTAGATCTTGGTGCAGCTATCAATGTCATGACAAAGGACCTGGTTGTAAAACTTAATATTTCAGAAATAAGGACTACACCTACAATATTACAGCTTGCTGATAGCTCAATTGTCAAACCTGATGGGGTAGTCGAAGACCTGGTAGTCACCTTGGATTCCTGGGAATACCTCGCTGATTTCATGGTCTTATCTCCAAAATCATCATTGGGGGGATACCCTGTCATACTAGGAAGGCCTTGGTTGGCTACTGCTGATGCTTACATTGGTTGTAGGCTGGATAACATGACAATATCTGATGGATATAGCACAAAGAAACTTACCCTCTATTCTCCAGCACTGCCCCAACTTGAGTTTGGAGATGTTGCTTGGCCAGATTTGGGAGAAGAGGAAGAAGTGAACTCTGTGGCCAATTTAATGATGATTACTAGAGAGCCTTTCATTGCACAGCAGGAGGAAGAAGATATATTGTCCAATATCTTGCTGAATAACTATGGTACTGAATACTTTTATTGTGAGAGAAATCCATGTTCCTTATAGACAATTCTTTCTCCATCCACATCAGCTCATTATCCTACAGCAACTGATTGCTTGCACACCTTACTACCCCATGAGGTAGACATGCCATTTCTATCTGAAGTATCTATGATAGACTTAACCTCCCAAATTGAGGTAGCTACAGGAAAAACCTTGTGCATTAATAAAAACCTCACATGTGAGCAACAAGAATCTATGATCAAAATGCTTACTAGTCATAAGTCAGCGTTTGCATGGGACTATGGAGATATGAAGGGCCTCAACCCAAAACTCTATACACATCACATATATATTAACAGTGACTTCAAACCTGTTAGGCAGCCTCAAAGAAGAATCAATCCAGCTTTGAGAGAGATTGTTAAAGAAGAATTGTAGAAAATGTTGACAGCTGGCTTTATCTACCCAATCTCTGATAGTCAATGGGTTTCCCCATTGGTCATTGTTTCTAAGAAAGGAGGAAAATGGAGGGTATGTGTAGATTACATAGAACTTAACTTAGCAACAAAGAAAGATTACTTTCCTCTTCCATTTATTGATCAAGTTCTAGAAAATTTAGCTGGAAAGTACTTCTCATTCTTGGATGGCTTTAGTGGATACAATCAAATCAAGATTGATCCTGAGGATCAGGAAAAGACTACTTTTACATGCCCTTGGGGAACGTTTGCCTATTCTATTTTTCCTTTTGGTCTCTGTAATGCTCCTGCAACTTTCCAGAGGGCAGTCATAAGCATCTTCTCAGACATCTCATATGATTGCATGGAAATATACATGGATGAATTTACTGTTTATGGTACAACATTTGAGGAAGCTCAAACTAACTTGGAAAAAGTACTACAGAGATGTGAAGATCACAACCTATCGCTGAATAGTAAAAAATGCTTCATGATGATGCAAGAGGGAATAGTGCTCGGTCACTATATTTCTGTTGCAAGAATTTAGGTTGATCCTGCTAAAATTGAGATCATCTCTAAGTTACCCTCTCCTACTAAGTAGAAGGAGGTACAGAGTTTTCTAGGCTATGTAGGATACTACAGAAGATTCATCAAGGACTTCAGCCAAATAGCAGATCCCTTATACAATTTGTTGAAGAAAGATGCAGAGTTTTCTTAGACAGAGGAATGTGAAAAAGTATTTCTTGACTTGAAAGTCGCCCTCACATAGGCACCTGTTCTAAAAGGACCTGATTGGTCACTCCCATTTCATATTCATACTGATGCCTCAGATTATGCAATTGGGGCAGTGCTAGGGCAGAAGGATGGATCAACTGAACATGGACTCTACTACATAAGCAAAAATCTGCAAGGGGCTGATTTCAACTATACTGTTACAGAAAAAGAAATGTTGGCAATCATCTACGCCCTCAATAAATTCAAGCATTATATCACTGGTTATCAAATATTTGTCCACACTGATTATGCAGCAATCCAGTATCTCATGAACAAAAACTCAATATCTGGGAGACTGACAAGATGATTATTGCTGATGCAGGAATTTGACATTACAATTGTGGACAAGCCAGGTAAAGCCAACGTAGTTGCTGATTTCCTTTCTAGAATTCAAAGGCAAGATGACTCTGCACTCATTGAAGACTCCTTTCTTGATGAGCACCTATTTGCAATCAAGGTTATTCATCCATGGTATGCTGATATAGAAAATTATCTGGCAATAGGAAGAACTCCTCAATTCTCTCCTAAGGAAAAAAGATTATTGGTAGAGAAAAGTTTTAACTTTTCTTGGATTGTAGATTGCATGTTTTATACAGGGCCAGATTACGTTATGAGGAGATGTGTACTAGAGGAGGACACTCATGATATACTACATGCTAGCCATGATGAGCCGTGTGGCAGACATTTTGCTTCCAAAAGGACAACAATGAAAATTTTAAATACTGGTTACTATTGGCCAACCTTACATAGAGATGCAGCCAAGTATACAAGGAGATGTGACAAATGCCAAAGGATGGGAAGACCAACTCACTCTAATGAAATGCCTCTATTTCCACAAATTGTAGTTACACCATTCGAAAAATGGGGACTAGATTTTGTGGGACCAATTGACCCACCTTCCAATGGTAAGTCCTACATTCTTGTGTGCACAAATTATGTCACAAAATAGGTAGAAGCTAAACCTATAAAACATGCTAGGGATAATAAAGTGGCTGAATTTCTATATGAGGAAATATTTACTAGGTTTGGTGTTCCTAGGGAGATAGTGACAGATCAGGGAGCACAATATACTTCTACACTTATCACAACTTTAGTCAATGAATACAATATACGACACAGGAAATCAACTCCTTATCATCCCCAGGCCAATGGCCAGGTTGAGGTCACCAATAGGGACATAGAGGCCATTTTGACTAAAACTATAGATTTGCATAAGAAGGACTGGGCCGCCAGGTTACCTGAAGCTATATGGGCCTACCGTACTACCTGGAAGATTGCTACAGGACTTACACCTTTTGAAATGGTGTATGGTAAAACAACTGTGATGCCAATAGAATTTGAACATAAGACTCTCCGAACAGTACTAGAGCTGGACATGGATTTAACAAATGCACAAAAGGAAAAAATCATGTAGCTCAATGCTCTGGATGAACTTCGAAAGCATGCCCTGCAACACACTGAGATGATACAGAATCAGCAAATAAGGTGGCATGATAAATACATTAAGGAGAAGAAGTTCAAAGTAGGAGATTGGGCTCTGCTTTATGACTCAAGGTATAAGGACAATCCAAGAATATTACAGACTAGATGGTTGGGGCCATATGAAATTGAGAATGTATTTGCTAATAGTATAGTTCAACTTGTTACAATTGATCCTGTTCGATTCAAGCTGTTGGTTAATGGACACCGCCTCCGGTTGTACCATAAACCAGTCTCAAAAGAAGAATTCATGCAACAGTTTGTTCGGGATCCTACCGCTACTCTTCCTGCAGTCGAAGGCTTTAGCCTTTCTCCTGCAGCTTCACCATAATTTTGAAAAGCATGCTCATAATAAAGGTTTTCTTTTTAGGAAACCCCTTTTTCTTCATTTTCACTTATCGCCACAACTCACTTCTTTATCTTCCATCCATCCATCCCATCCATCCATTCCATCCATTCATCTCGACCGCCCACATCACCCATCCACCTCATTCATCCACATCACCCTTAATTATGATATCATTCCCAACTGTCAATTCATGCCGAAGCCATCATCTTTCTTCACATGTACATGCATTTATCAAAGGTACGCCATATATTTTGTTATCGCATATTTGATTTATTTTATTCTATTCATTTACTGCTATGACTGTACCAGTCATTATTACCCGATCTCTGCCTATTCTTTAGTACATGTGAGGACACATGTCATACTCTAAGTAGGGGGCGGGGTAATCCACTTTTAAAACCTGTCTTTTCGCCGCTGCCACAATTGCTCAGATAACCTTTCTTTATTATTTTTCTGGTACTTTCCAAATATGATCACATGTCTTTTTCATTGCATGTTTTTCCTGTAAATTACAATTAAAACTGTTTGTTCAAAAAGTTTATTTTTGGAAAAGAGAGAAATTTGACGGCACGAAAAAGAAGAAACTAGAACAGAAAGGGAAACAAAGAGGAAATTTTTGTCTAGAAAAGTGACGGCACGACAGAGAAGAAACTAGAACAGAAAGGGAAATAGAGAGGAAATTTTTGTCTGGAAAGGGAAATAGAGAGGAAATTTTTGAATTTTTAGCAGGGAGTTGAATTCAACTGGGGAAAACCTGTGAACATGGGTGGTCAGCTGGTGCGACATGAGCTTATAGCTCATGAGTTATTATTGCAAAATCCTCAAACAATCCAGGCATTCAGCCTCTGTGGGTGGTTAAACTACTTCTTGAGTTTAAATGCTTTTATTGAGGAGGCTACTGGAAAATTTTTGAGAACCTTTTCTGAAGGGGAGGCTACTGTATGGGGTCTAACGGTTGTTGTAACTGAAGACAAAATTGCTGAAGTAATCGAGCTTCCAGCTGTTGGAGAAAAATTTTCTTCGGATGCTGCCTCTACAAGGGCTGAATTTTCAATACCCACTGATGGACCTTTGGAAGTCTCCAAGCAAGGATGCAAGTGAGTATCGTTGCCTCCTCCTTATTCAGAACATGCTACTTACATAATTAGGTATTTAACCTGTGAAGGTCGTTTCTCTTACCTGCATTCTTACCATTTCAAATTATTAAGTCATATGAGGCATGGGTTAGTTGTAAATGTTCCAAATTTCTTGTTAAAATTTCTGGAACAAAGTGCCCATGAACCCAATAGGGGAAAGATAATTCTATTGCTCACCATGGCCTTATAAAATTATTGATTGAACACTCTTTGAGAGATGTCTCACCTCTTTCCTGGCAACAATTCGTTGCCCAAAAGAGCTTGCAAATTCTAGAACCCCCTAGGGTACGTACCCCACGACCTTAGAAAAAGAAAGAAGAAATTGCGTCTACCAGTAGAAGAATAGGGAAAGGGTCATATACTCCTGTAGCACCTAGTCCTGCAACTCTCACACTTGAATCCTCTGCTAGGGTACAAACTAGGTCTGCCACTAGGAGAGAGAAGGGAAAAACAAAGGTAGAAGAGTCCCCAGAATCTGACCCTTGTTCTCAGAAAAGGAAATTCCCTTCTCCTGCAATATCTTCCCCTGCAGTTGTCTCTCCTATAGCAACACCTGTTGCTATTACCAGTTCACCATCATTCTCTAGTAGGGAAAAACCCTCCAGTCAGACCAAGAAGAGGAAGGCTACAAGAACACCTCCTATAGCTGCACCAGTGCCAAGAAGAGTTTTCACAAGGAAACAATGTAAGACCTCCCTTGCTTCACCTCAAACAGAGGTTATTGTAATTTCGGAAGGGTCTGTAGAGTTTGAATTTGATGTTTCTTAAAATGTGTCTGAGAATGCTACACAGAGTTTATTCGTTCCTGAAGAGGAACAAATTGAGACAAGGGAAATTGAGCATAATGAAAAAGGGGTACCAAGTCTTGATGACTTGGCTGCCGCTACTATGCAGATTTCAGAGGAAGCACAGTCTTCTCCACTGCAGCAACTAGAATTCATTGCAAACCCTGACTTTCCGGCACCTAGCCTAGACTGACATGCAACAAAGTCTATGGCAGGTAGAAAGGAAGAAACTGAAAAAGGAAATTGAAAGTCAGAAATAGGAAATTCTTGAGTTACAAGGAAAAATTGATGAAATGTTAAAAGTAACTGGTCAGATTATGGAATGCAGACCACCACCCAGAGTTTATGCTCTGTGCCTTAAGGAACAATTCTTATGGTTCCAACTAATGAGAATTTCCAGAAATCAAGATCCTATACTTCACACTGCTAAAGAATTCTATGACGCATACCAGGCAGCCCCTAATTGGTTAAGAAATTCTCTGTGTGAATTTTATTTGCATGGATTTTTAATTCCATTTGAAACAGAATGGAACCCTCTTCTGTATATTGACGATATCCATTTGAGATCATTTATGTCGTGGGTAGCAAATGAAGCAAATTATGGCAGACAATGGGAAACATATGAGGAAGCCGAAAGGAATGAGCCTATTCGATTGCGCCCTCAAAGTTCAGACCCCCATGCAATGTTAAAAACTTGGTTTACTCTAACATATGGCATTCACAATAATACAGCTAGGACGAAAATATTTGATCTCAGGAGACAGGTATATGATGAATTTCAGGAACAGTCATATTCGTTTTGGAGACTGTCATACACCAGAAGTGAGAAAAGATGGGAAAGATTAACTATTGGGCTAAGAAGGTCCGAGCCTCACAGTCCCCTAAATTTCACAGTAGCTCTTAAACGATCAAGCAAATATATACAGTTGGGACTTCAAAAGAGATTTGAACTATGGTTTCCATTGACATTCAGACCTCCTGTGCTAATGTGGCCCCTCTATCCTTACCAGGCTACAAATCTTAATGATGATTCAAAAGCCCGTAGGTATGAAAGGTGGAAGACTTTCAAAGGATTTTATTACAGGTTTGGAGCTCCATTTCAGAGTCATGCCGCAACCACTAATTTCAGAGAAACTACCAAGAAAGTTAATGCTGGAGGACCAACATTGGGCTAAGTAGGGGGCAGATGATGAGCCCAAAATGTGCTCATAGTTTGGATATTAAGATGAACTTTTAATACCTTTACTTTTGTTATTCATGGTTGTTTAAACTCTTTTGAAACCTTTTATGGGGATATCCTGTAGCAAAACACTTTCATGTTCCTACAGCCTATTGTGTTGTCTTGTCTACATTTATTACCCCATTGACTCCCTAAATGACTAGTATATCGCACATGTAGTTTTTGAATGATGAAATAGATTTAAATATGTGATTAATGAACGGATATTGTGTATGTGCCATGCGCCTTTTCTTTCGCATCTATTACCTTGTGTTTCGCAGGTTGTTGAAGAAAGTATGATCGAGTCTAACGCAGCCGATCTCGGCCTTGCAGTAAAGTCTATTTCCTACACGACTTCGAGGAAGCTCTGGCGAAGACTCTTTGACCGAAACCGTTGGGAAGGATTTTTAATGGCAGTCAATCTGGAAAGAGTGGAGTGCTAGATTCTCTCTAGATCGGGTTGAACGGATAAATTCATTTATGAAATCTATTCCTTGATTTTGGGATACACTTTACTTCCACGTCTTTCTTTGTTAGGGGTAGTTAGCTAGTTGTTCTCCTGATTTTAAATAAGTGCTCCTCCTGCGCGAGTGAGCAAGAAGATGGTTAGAAGTTAGATAGAAGCATAATGATAGAGAGATAGCAGATATCATGTAAGAGTCAGTATGATAGTAATAAAAAGCAGAATCTTTATGACAAGAGACAGAGTTTGTTGCTAGTTTTCATAACAACAAAGCGATGTATACCATTCTGAGTTTATGAATAAAGTTTGATGAAGTTCTGAGTTTAGCACTTGCGTAATTAGTAGATGCTTGCTAAGGGGGCCCACTTAGTAAGTATCTGTAGCTAGTTAGTTAGCTGTTCTTTTTCTATTGATCATTAGTTAGATTTCATCTTTTAAGTTTTCATACAAACTCAGTCTTGTATTGCTCCTGCAGCATCAGGAATCCATCCCTGTGTCTATTCCTGCAGCATAAAGCTAGTTCATAGTTTGAGTCTCAGTCGTAGCTGTTATGATTTCTGTTTTGGTTAAATCATGGTTGAGTTAAAAGAACTTTACATTGCCTTCCTGTAGCGTAGATATAATTCTTTCCAAGTATTTATTTCTTTTAAGTTGTGACCGAAACTAGTTCTTAGTGCATATATTGTGCTGCGCCATTCAAAGTATATGTTCCTTGGTTTGACAAGTAAATGAACGTCCATAAAGAGATTTTGGTCACCTGCTGGAATGTCCAATTCCCAGGATAGGTTTTACTGTGATTTTCATATCCTTTTGTGGGCACGACCAATGATATTTCTGACCATAGCTTGGAATTGTTCTACATCAAGATCTGCGGGGACAGTGGATGAAGCCAACTCTTCCTCAAGGATTTTCTTATGGGACGATGAGATTTTTAGCAACTCCATGATTGAGATTTGTGTTGGCATTATTTTGAGTTGATCAAGGATGTTATATTCATTAGGGACAAATCTAGATGCAGGGACTCTGTTTGGCTAGGATGATCCTACAATGGTGACTTTGCCGCCTTTTATGGTGACTCCAAAATCGGCATGGGTGCCTTTGATGGTGATGACCATGCAGTTTTCATCTAAAGAGGTGACGACAGTTTCATACAAATGATTCACATTTGTGTGGGTGCCTTTCCCTTTATCAGTGTTATTATTATTCCCTTTATTGCCATGATTAGGCATCGGATTCATGTATATCTTAAGGTCTTAGTTTCTTGTTGGTTGTTCCAGGTTTATAATTCTTTCATCGATGAGATCTTGAATTACGTTTTTTAGCCTCATACAATTTTTCGTGGTATGCCCTTTGATTTTATGGAAGTCACAAAGTTGATTCTCATTATACTAAGGAGGTTTCACATCTGGTTCTTGGTAATTCTCATAGGTGGGAGCTTTGATGAGTTTCTCATTTATTAGCTTCTTCATGATGACTTCTAGTGGTTCCCCAAGAGTGGTGTACTTTTTCTTGGGGTAACTCTTGTTCTGTTGGGGTGGTCCCCTTTGATCATTTAGATTGTTAATTATCAGATTGTTGTTTGGCTGTTGTATTGCTTGATGATTGTTTTCGTGTTGGATTTGTATTTGTGGTGCAGGGCACTGATAACCACTTTGGCGTCGACGACACCATCATTAGTAACATTTTTTTTCCTTTCCCACGTGTGAGGTTTATCATTGTAATTGGTGGGTGGGTGGTTTTTTTGTTGTTCAGGGTATGAATTTGATCCTACGGGTTGAGTCATAAGGGCTCATTCGATGTTGAGCGCCTTGGAGATCAACTAATCATATGTGGTAATCCCTTGCACCTTGAGATGAAATGCCAAGAGGCCGTCAAGGTTGGATATAATGGTGCAAACTTGTTCCTTAGGCATGGTCCATTTTCTCCGATTGGCCTTGAATCGCCATCATTGTAAGAATGAAGTGAATGATTCACCCTTACCTTGTTTCATAGTTGAGAGTTCTTCTAGACTGACATCCATTGCAATATTGCATGCGTAGTTTTTAATGAGTGCATCTATAATTTCTTGGAATGTTTTGATACCTATAGGTAGGCGAGAGAACCATTCCATAGCATGGCCAACCAAACTCCTAGGGAATAGCCGCATCAGATAAGTATCATCGTATGTGACTTCCATGCAATGAACCTAGAATTCCCTAATGTGATCTTCAGGGTTTTCCGTCCCTTGATATTTGTCAAACTTTGGGATCTCAAATCTCTTGGGGAATGGTTTCATCACAAGGCTCATGTCAAATGGATAGGGACACAAGTTGCTTGGTGTTTTTGTGGTTCGCCCTGATTGAAGATCGAGCACTTGTTGTGAGAGCAACCTGATTTGTGCCGTTACGTCATTTTGTGGATTAGGGGGTGGGATGAAAGTGTTCTGGGGTGTTTTGATTATGGGTTGGTTGGTGTGTTATTTGATGGGATTTTCACATTGTGCCGAGCTAGGTATGCTTGCACTTACTGCTGTATAAACAATGCTTGTTGTTGTTCTTGTTGTTGCACTAAAATTGCCTGTTGTTGAGCTTGCTATTGTGCTTGTTGTTGTTCCAACAATGCTTGTTGTTGGGCTACTAATTCAGCTACTTCTTGTTGCTCTTGATATTGTTTTATTGCTTGTTGATATGCTTGTAATTGCGTTGCTTGTTTTTGTGCAAGAAGTTGTGCTTGTGCTTGCATTTGTTGTCCTTGATATTGGGCATGCACTTGGGATTGGGCTTGGGCTTGTGCCGCTTGTTATTGCAATATAATTTGGGCTTGGGAAGCCTTTTGTGCTTGTAATACGGCTTGGGCTGCTTGGGCAGCTTACATAGCTTGAGTAGCTTGCTGAGCAGCTAGTTGCATGACTTTTTGTTTTTGCACTTGTAGGAATCCCCTTTGATAAGAAACTTCCCAAGCTTCTTGCAATGCTATGTTGTATTGGCTTGATACGCTGGAAGTTGGTGGTGGTGGGGGTGGTGAGTGGTGATGTCGTGTTGATAGTTTGAGTGGTGGTTGGTGTTGTTGATGTGATTGGACCTTGAGAGACCATGCTTTGAGATGTTAGGGGGGTGGTTAATGATGTCGTGGTTGCTTGTGTAGTTGTCATCTGTTGTTGTGATGTTGATGAAATTTTTTGAGAGTTTGGAATAATGCTTTGATTGGTGTTCGAGATGTTGGTTTGATTGATACTTGGTAAAGGGGGAATCCCTAAGCCAAGGAGTTGTGTGGATGATGATAGAAAAGGTGGAAGTGGTGGAAATGTGAGGGGTGTGATTTCTTGAGAAAATGATGTGGTGTCGAAAATGCTCTAAGGTCCGAACATGTCTCCTTCCTCTTGTGAATTTGTGAGGAGAGAATTTTGAGGTGTTGCGCGGAAGGATGATGATGATGATGGATCATTAGGATTATGGAAAGTGAGAGGAACATACTTATGTAATGGATTTTGGGGTATGTTTTGTTCCAAGATGTTATTTGCATCCAAGTCTTGATTATTGACAAGACGGTGTGTTCGAATAGCATTAAGAAATGCATTTCCCTTATTAACACTAAGTTGAGTTGGAGCAAAAGATGTTGTGATTTGCGGAATGTTTTGGGTGATGCTTTGGGATGGGGGTGTGGATGAGATGGGAAGTGTGGATGAAATTAGAGGCATGACCTCCAAAGATGGTTCTACTATTGAGCTCGTGTCGAAATCAAAAGGTAATTTGGCCCCTTGTTTTGCTAGTTCAAGCATGTATAGTAAAGGGTTAAGCCTCATCATGATGTTGACGATGTTATGATTTTATGGATTTTGGAGCATTTCAGTTATTTCTTCATGCGACATCCCAAAGGTAAGGTCTTCTGCTTGGTTTTCTTCTTGTGGGTTGGCTGATGATTAGATAATCAAAGGATTGTTTGATTCAACAGAATTCATTTCGACATTTGTTTGGCTTAGGTCACTTGAAGCGGGTGTTTCTTTATTGGCTTCCATGTTCTTCTTGTATTGAGATCTAGTTTAAACCATAAAACAAGGATCAATTTTCAAGAATAGGGGAGATGAATCTCTTAATTCCTTGGATTAATCTTTACTTTATGCACAAAAGAGAAAATTTTAGGATATATTGAGGATCGAAAGGTGATATGATGATGATGTAAGAGATGGATGATGTGGATGTTTGAGATATTGATAAATATTGAGAGGAATGCTAGACTTTTGGGACTTTTGGATATTTTTTGGATTTTAATTTTTTGATTTTCTTGGATTTCCCTTGACTTGATTAATTTTGGTTTGCTTTGATCGAACAAATAGACCCTAAGATGTTGGATGATTATCTAAGGGGTAGATTTTCTCAAAGGATGATGATTTGAATATGTGTAGGGAGAAAGATGCATCTACCCACACCTATTCAAACAAGTTGATAATTTAACCAAGCATATGAAGAAGGATGCATCTACATATACCTAGCTAAACAAGATGGTTTGATAACTTTGACTAAGTATATGAAAAAGGATGCATCTACACATACCTATCCAAAGATGATTTGATAAATATTTCAAGGATTTTGTCTCAATGATTTGATGATTTTTTATTTTTGCCAAAAAAGCCTAGTATGAAGGATGATTTCAAGATTTCTCAAAAGGTGATGGTGAGATGATTTTTGGTTTGATGTTTGAAGGATGGGTGAAAATAGATTTTGATTTCTTTTGATCCTAAGATGAACCTAAAAAAGACACTTTGTTTACCTAAACCTCGGTATTGAGGAACATGCAACGCTTTTATAGACCTTTATAACCAAGAAGTGATTCAATTTGAGCATACATTTCTATATTTTGAATCAAGGAATTTTGTTTTGGGATTTTGACTTCTTAGAAATCATGAGGTTTCAACACATATGAAAGTTCATTTTTTTAATCTTTTCTTAGTGGCTTTATTTTACCAAAAACACTTCTTTGATTAAGTTTCCAAACTAGATGTCCAATGTCTTAATTTCTTCAAATCCCACAAAGTATGTCATGTGGAGATTTGATGAATTCAAGGCAAGGGTTACCTATTTTTTAACTTTAGCAGACAAATTGAGAGGTAATTCAAGTGTTTAGAAACCTCTAAGGATAGAATCCCAAGGGCAAGCAATAACACATGAATTGGGTCAATTGTATTTATCTCCTAAAGGGTTTGAATTTTTGATGATGAAGTTTAAGTGTTTGTTTCCTAGATGTTTTCGAACAAGCAAAGCATTTTGTAACAAAAAATAAGTACAACCCTATGGATATGGAAGACAATATTTGTTGAGTCCCCACTTGGACAAGTCTAGCTACGCTTATATTTTGCAAATGGTTAGATGCTTGACCCCACTGGCTCCCCTCCACAACTCATTAACATCATTTAGGGCAGCCAAGCATCAACACCCATGAAAATACCATGGCATGCTTTCCATTTCTACTAAAAGACCATAAAAGTGTGGGGCGGCTTTAGAACAACCGTTCTTGCACCAACAAATAGATCAAGGATTTTGACAATTCTAAAACATGGGTTTTAATTAGGACTTTCCATTCATGGAGATTGACCCATACGGCGGGAGTCCCTATTCAGATCCATCTTGTCGAAGCCAACCATGTGATATTGGAATTTATTCCAATACCCACATTTATATCCCAGCTGGAAATACTCTTGGGTTCAGAGTGTTACTGGTTGAGTCATCTCCTTGGGTGAGTACTTTTTCCCCAAGGTAGGCCCTATAAGATAAACAAAAGTGAGTATGCAAGAATGCTCTACTCACACTCTTCATAACTTGCTCAATCTTTTTTTGCAAAAGAAAGAGAATGTATGAAAGAATGCTCTACTCACACTCGCACAATGTTTTGTTCAATTTTAAACCCAAAATGATTTGTGGAGGTGATTTTTTTATCTCAACCTAAAATCACAAAAAAAGGCCTTTTGATTCTCAAGATTTCTATAAAGCGTGAGAGAAGCACAAACATCCTTTTTCAATGAAGTTAGTTTAAGTAATCCCTCACAAAGGAAAAGTTTCACTTGTTCATTTTAGAGCCACAAAGCAATTGTAGGTTCTTGTTAAAACACCAAAGGACAAATGAGAGTTGTTTTGTTCAATTGTTAACCAAAAAAAAAAAAAATCTAGTAAGTTGTAGTCCTAATGTTCATTTTAAGCCTTTGCAAAAAATTGAAAAGGTTCTTTTTAAAAACCCAAATGAAATTAGTGTCCTAAGAAAGAAGAGATAATAGTTTCCTAAGAGTGTTAAGTAAACACTAAAGTGTTTAAAAACACTTTGATTTTGTGAACTACTATCCTCATGCTTCTCTTTCTTTTGTTTTCAATTGATCCAACCTACAAGAAAGAAAACCAGTCAAATTCTGTAAAACACAGAGGTTAAAAAGCAGAAAACAAAAGGTAAACTCATCATTTGACAGAAAGCACGTGCTAAAATGAAATTTCAACTTTTTACTCCCTTCCAGCGGTGCAACCCGTGACTGTGTCGCAGCTTGATTTCTCAGCGGTGTTGTATACCCAGACCAGTGAGCTCAAATGCGTCGCTCTTTTTCTCAACATCGCTGTTTGATTTTTTTGAAAATTTCTGCGAGTTAGATTGGTCAAGCGGTGCGGTTTGAAATTGAAAATATTGGGCGACAAGACTTCAGTGTCGCAGTTTAAATTTCTAGTTGTGCTATATGGCGATGTTGGAGAGTCAGCAGTGCTATATGGTGACACTGGAGTGTCAGCAGTGCTATATGACGATGCTGAGCTTCTAGCATTGGAATTTTCTTGTGCACAAACAAAAACGTGGAATTTTTAGAAAAAAGTGATTAAAAATGAGATTATGCCCTCCTTCTAGCGCCAAATGTGAGAACCCCAATCTGAATACCTAAAAAACAATAAGAACAAACACATTAGATGATGAAATGTAAGTAAGAACAAGGATTCCCCATGAAATCCATTCACAAAGTTCAAATTAGGAAAAAGTTAATGAAGAACACAATGAAATAACAATAAAAGAGATTGAATCCTAATTAAACTAGCAAACTCATAATCCCATGGGGGAATTGGTGCCAATTTTATGTGAAAATTAGCCCTTTCCCAATTCCTATGATGCAAGATAGATGTGTTGATGAAGATTGATCCACTTTGATGAAGGATGGTGAGTTCTCCAAGCTAAAACCTGCATAACCTAGCTAAGAACTCAATGGTATTGGTGAAAATGGCTAGAGATTTGAGTATAGTAACTTTGCATAAATTGTGGATGATCAAATGAGGAATGAATCCTCTAATTTATAAAATGAGAATATGGATGAATGTCCAAAATTGAGCAATGTGGGACTAACATTCAACCAATGGCAAGATGCCACTTGTCAACCTATGAGTGGATGGAGGATGTACAAGTTTTGAGGATTGTGCTAATAAATGCCTATTTTTGAATTTTGAATTTGTTGAAATGAAATGCAAGAGGGAAGGAAAAATGCATTAAATGCCACTTGGCTCAAGGCAAAGGACATGTAAGATGGAGTAAATTCGTTGTTAGATGTACATGTCAACTTAGATTTTGAATTCAAACTTGAAAAATATTCCTTAAAAGATGCCTTGTTGAGGAGAATAGAGATTTAATAAATCAATTAAATCTATTTTCATGTGCAAGTGGTAAAAGCTGGAGGATGAGACATGATATGAGATTAAATTAATCAAATTTAATTAAGTTAATGAAGGGGATTAAATGATGTGACCTACTGACTTAAATTTGTGGATTAATTTAAATCAAATAATGAGAAGAATGTGATAAGGGAATAATTAAATAAAGATTTATGATTTATTTAATTAAGAGGGATGATGTTAGATTAAACTAAATAAGGTTTTAATTTATTTAATTTAATAGATAGACTTTAGAGAATTAATCAAATAAAATAAATTATTTAATTAAATAGGATAATTAGATCAAGGTGATTAATTTAATTATCGAGAAGAGGTGACTCAATTAGATAGTTGGTTTATTTAATTAGGAGAGGAATATTGATGAATTTAATTAGATAGGGGGATTTGATTAAATAGTTAGACCGAAGGATGATTTAGGATGAAACGATGTTAGTGGTCGGGATCAGATGCACAATGTCAATTGATACATTTTACATGTCTACAAAGGTCTTCAACGCTAGGAACTTTTTGAGGAAAAGGTAATGGTGTAGGAGTGTTGTGTGGGCCCATAGATGTTTGAGTCACTAAGTTACAACTTAGTACTGCAAAACATTGTTATGAGTAGATTGCATCATGGATTTCAAGACATCTCTAAATTTTTTGTGTGATTCGCTAATGGAAGGTGACTTAGGAAGCTCACTAGTTAAAGGAGATCCCACTTGTGTTGTCATAACCTCAATAATTTTGTCTTCATTGGAATGATGTGTTGATGAAGGGGATTCAAATGTCACTTTATGATTGTCTTGCATTATGATAGTTTTCCTAGGAGGAGAGTTTTTTGGAGAACAAGAAGCCAAATATTTTTGACACTCATAGATTGGTTCTTCTAAAAGGACTTCATCACAAGTAGGGGAATGATCAATGGTTGAATATTGTTTAACTCAAGAGTGGTTTCACGAGGTGAAGGGGAACAACTAAAATATTCATGACCTTGATTAATTGTGTTGTCTAACATCAAAGTATCTACTTCACAACTAGGAGAGATACTAGAAGAAGAAGAAATGTTGTTGTCATGATTGCCATATGGTTGTATTTTCTTATTTATCATTTTCTTGTCCACTAAGAGAGGTAAGAGGAGAGAAACAACTAGGATTATCAAAAATCTCATGAATTATTTCATCTACCAAAATATCTTCATCACCAATAGGAGAGATATTAGAAGGGGAACAAATATGATCATTAGGAATATCCAAGGTTGTAGTCTCTTTCACAAAAACACTCTCATAGGGAGGGGATAGGAAATTTTTCTTGTAGCATGTCTAAATATGTAAGGTACTAGCATTGTTTGAATAAAAATGAAAAGAACATGTAACCATTTCATGCAATGTTTCAACAATATGAAAAATGTATATGCAAAGGTACAAAACATTCTTATCCAATATATGCAAGATTTGAAGAATGCAAATAATGTACATGCAAGAATAAAAAGCACTTGTATCAAAATTATGCAAAGTTTTATGAATAGAAATATTTTAGATGCAAAAGTGAAAATTACTTTTATCAATGTTATGCAAAATTGTAGAAATGGAAGCATTTTCAAATGTAAGGATGTTTGCAATTAAAGTGATTTGAAGAATGAGTAATCTAAAATGGTGTTTTTGAGCTAAATGCATAAAAAAAATGTTCCAGAAACATTCTAGAATTATAATATCTAATACTAGGAGGCTTAGGAAGCACAAAAATGAGGTTTGTGATGTTGTAATAGTTAGTCAAAAATCTAGACAAGGACTAATTCGCCTAGCATAGCGAATGAGTCCCAGTACTGGTTTTTTGCAAAAAATTTAGAAATTTTGAATTATTTTTTATATGTTTGATGTTGTATGATGTAAACCTAAGATGGAGATGCAAAATTAAATTTTTTTTTAAGGAAAGTATATGGAAAAATGTAAGCTAAATGACCTTTTCACTAATGTGAAAATTGGAAACCCTAGATGCAAATTAACCAATGCAACTCTAATGAAAATTCAATGCAAGCTAGGATTAGGATGAAAATGGACTCCAAATCAGAAAATAAGATGTTCAAAAATTATGTTCATGAAAATGAACCATATATTTTTGAGAATGAGGTCTATAGGCTACTCTTGCACTCTTAGGATGTTTCACCTAAAAGGAGAAAATAAACCACACCAAAATCAATGTGCTTCACTCAAATAAAGGATTGTGTGATGTGATTAAGACTAAATGAAACTAATAGATAAGATTGACTGATTAAGTATGCAAAACCTAAGAAATGTAACTTGTTTGAAAACACATTATGTAATACAAAAAACATAGAAATGAATGCAAATTGCAACAAAACTTAACGAAACTGAAAGTGTGTACTTGGAATATGGATGGAGACTAGAAATGATTTCTAGAATGTTGTTGATGCTGATTTTTAGGCCTGGTGGGACTCATTTGCCATTCTGGGTGAATCAGTCCCAATTCTGCAAAACTGTTCTAGAACTAGTTTCTGACAAAAGGGTATCTAAAAATGCAAAAACCAAAAATTGACCTAGAAGTGGGACTCATTCTCCACCCATGGTGAATGAGTCCACTTTTTAATTTTTGAATATTCAAAGGTGGAATTTAGAGCTCTCGGTCTACACTTTGATTCTACAGGTGTTTGCTTCCAAAACTTTGATTTCCAAACCTAAAAGTGAGTTTTTGTTGATATTTTGACTTGATCAATGAAAAGAATACTTGAAAAACATTTCAACTTGATCTTCAATGAATTCCAAGTCTCTAAGAAGCCTAAATCTACAAACAAACAAGACAAGAGAGAGAAATGTTGAATGTTAGGGCATGGGTGTTTTCCATGGTCAAACCCCTTTTATGTAATTAAACCAAAATGATGAAATAATGTAATGAAACATGCAATAATGGAGTTTATTACCTTTTCATGATGATTTACCTTGAATCTTTGCAACAAAACGTGAAAAATCTGCCCTTGAATGTCTAAAAATTGCTATCTTAATGACTTGAAATGATGAAACCCTAACTTGCTTGACTTGAGATGGAAAAGTGATGGATAAAAATGAAGAATGGTTGTGATGTATGGTTTAGAGAGTTGATTTGATTTTCAATTCACCTTATTAGCCCAAAAATAGGATCCCTAAGGCCAACATGAATTAAGATTAAACTTAAATTCCAAAATTTCTCGCTCAAAGGTCAAAATTGGACCAAATGGGACTCATTCACCACCTGTGGTGAATGGGTCCCACATGGGCCATTTTTCCAGCTAAGATGTTAGGAGATAAGGAAATAAGGTTTAAATTATAACTTTGTTAGGTATTTTTATCAAATATTGCCTTGGGATGCATAATATGGGTTAATAGGGGCCTATTAGTGATTTTGTAAAGGTCAACTAGGGCTTGGGACACAAAATTCAATGTGAAAGTGTGATTAAATATACTTTACAACACTAAAATGAGGTCCACATAGCCTAGGAAGGCACAAAAACCAATGTGATTGTGCAAGACATATTACAACATTGGAATAACATTAAGTTTATTTTACAAGCCTTCTAGATTTATGTGAAGATGTTATTAAACACATTTTATAATGTTGTATTAGGGATAAATAGGTTCATTAAGTCTAGAAAAGCATGAAAGTCTCTTAGAACACTTTACAACACCTTTGCAAGACATCGTTAAATGCATTTGAAAGGGTCCAATACCTAGTGTGGATGTGAAAAACACCTCACAACATTGAATCAAGGCCTTATTAAGTCCAATTTATCATCAACTATTCCCCAAATCAAGCAAGTTGCCTTTTTTCTACAGTACATGTACATTCTTTTGTTTAGTTATTTTTCTCATATTGGTGTTGGGAATTGATTCATAGATATTTTACTTAGTTTCTTAAAGATGGTTGATTAGTTCCCTACTTTACCCAATTTATGATTGGTTAATATAGTTTATATATTATGTCTATATTTTCTATAATTTTATAAAATTTAGATATGCACACAAAACTCAAATATACTATAATGATTTTTTTTTATGTATTTAAAAAAAAAAAAGATTTTAAATATTGCACATCAAGGATGGAGAGTGTGTCTCTCTAATTAAATAAACAGTAATTACTTCAACGATAATCACGCATGAGGTAAGAATGCAAATGATTTCTTATTGGAAAACCTCCAAAACAGTAGAAGCTGTAGGTTAGACTTGAATTTAAATCATGAAAACTGATTATGAACATACTCTCTGCAACATATAAGAAATGATTATTCGTTTTCTTTCAAATTCGTGTTCTCTACCATGATAGTTAAACATATTACACACAACATGCCATGATCCAAATAGTTGCTGCAAACAATCAGCTAGTCTTATGGCGAGAAGTCATTTGGTCCAAAGTTTGATATTTCTCCAACGAGACTCCATGCAAGATGAAGAATTAACACCAGCGTACACTCCACACTTAAAATAATGGTTGGCACGACCTCTGTCATCAGCCACTACTTTCTCTTCGCTATCCACGAACACATACACTTTCCCTTCATCTGCATTGTGATAACGTTGAGATGAATCCATCGATCATAAATATCAGACGCAACCACTTGCTCAATGTAACGCGTTAGGTTTCCGTTGGAAGCTAGCAGCATTAACGACGTGGCGTGTTGAACACCGCCGAAAACCTGCATCACGCACACTCCCGACGTTCCCCGCGGGACACACACGTCCCCCTCGAACTGCCACACTCCGTTTGTATAGTCATATCCCTGCACCGTATAACACCATTCAAATTACACAAACACATAATATCTTGGTGCAGTTTATACAAAATTTTAGAGGAAAATGATTGATAAAAAAATTAACCTCGATGCGGATTTCTGTCCTGGGCCTGGTTTTGCTCTCAGGAGTGTGTGGTTTGTCACCTTTGTAAACCCACATGGAATGGACGCCATGGATGAAGCTGTAACGCTCGTATTCCTCCTTGTCATATGGCTTTTGTATCATAAAATTTGTCGCATTTAAAACCACTTTGGTAAATCCTTGAGTTGGTGAGACTGTTGGATCTGCATATATAGTTCCAATCCAAATGAAAATACCACCCAAAATCGCTAACGTCCTCGCCATTAGTAATTCTGTAGATGCAGATCAAGTGTCTGTCTACAACATGTAACTCTCTCAAAATTTATGGTGATAAAAATGGCTCAAAAACATTATACGTTATCTGTGACTTGTGTATTTTTTATGTTCGAAGATATTCCATGAGACTGGCGCGCGACCGATAGATTTGGATAAATAACGAAGAAATCTGTCGTGATGAAGAAGACGTTGCACATTCACGGGCTCGAAGGGCCCACAACACAGACAATAATTTCTGTCATGGATACCTGGACTTATACTTGATATCAAACGTATTGTTTTTCTAGCATTTTATTCAAATCAGCTGTATTTATTTTTGTTTCTTGTCTTGCTCTCTGAGAGCAGTTAGATTTGTGGTCTATTTCTCGGCATTTATCAATTGTCGACTGATGTAATTGAACTATGACTAACGTAGTGTGGCCGACAAATTAATTTAATTAAAAGAATTAGCAAATAGAGTACATGTAAAATGAACTCAGATTAAGACGTTACAAATCCAATCGTAATGGTAGTCGCTGTGAGAAGAAGGCAATTAACTTAAAAATACATAAACATTGGACTACTGGTTTCGTCCGTTTGCTTATTTCAATGTCTAGTTGTTTCTTGTACAATCTTTGTTCCAGATTAGCGAAGATAATACATACTCGAGTTGCTTTTATATAAGAAAAACAGTGCACAGGTGGCACTCGTCGAAACACCCGTGACACAAAAGAAAACGAAAGATTCTATGAACAAATGCAATCCTCTAAGGTAATAGTGACCCCCATAAAATGGAAAGTGTTTCACTAAAGAACATACTTAATGTCTTGGTCTTTGTTGATAGCTTTCAAAAGCACCTCATGCATGACGTTACCGTTGGAGGACATTTCTTCTCGTCGCCTTGTTCAAATATATATATACAATTCTTTAGAGTATTTAATGGAAAAAACTTGATAAATATATTCAATTTACGATAAGATTATGTTTACTCTTTATCATAAAAAATTATGAAGAGAATAAAACATTATATTTTTCCTTATATCTTTGTCAAATAAATATTATAATTTTAATTTTATTTGTAAATAATATCAATATTGAAATATATAAATAAGATAAGAGGGTGAGAGTTTTGTTAAGGTTTTTGTTTTTTAACAATTTGTTTGTCACCATTCTTATGTTACTCTTCACCTTTTATGTAAGAAATATTTTACTATTCTACATTTATTGTAGATTTTTTGGGTAGTCAATTTTATGGCCTTAAACTACTCAACCTAGCAATTCATGTTGGTGTTGATGGTTGGGTGTCTCTAGGAAATGACACTAGTGAACATGCATCCTAAAAATTTGTTCCAAATATTTTTCACAAGGTAAACTTTTTGACCCTTCAATAGATGTAGTTTTTCCCATCCTTGAATTTCATAATGCATGCAAATAATTATAATATTTTAGTTTGATAAGATATTGTTTGGGAAGAACCCCCTAGAAAGCATGTTTTGTGAATGATTTAACAAGCATTGAGCCTCACATGAGGTTCAACTTGATGCTATTAAGAACACTACCAAAGGATTCTTTCTTTTTTCCTTGCTAAAGCTATCCTCAAACATGACCCATAGTATACTTTTCCATCTCTATTGGTCTTGTAACCATGGATGCATGATTTTACCATTTTGGATGGAAAGATGCTTCATGTGCCAATTTGGCTTGATTTTTTTGGTTTTCCCTTATCATATTGGAACTTATTAACTAATATTATTATTTTTCTTGAGAAAGTAATATTTTTTGAGTATGATAGGTTTTATTCATCTCATGCTTAAAATTACATCTATGTTTAGATTGATGTTTCTAAAGATCTAAAAGAATATATGGATATCTAGATTGGCATCTTCACTACACCCAACATGTTTTATACCTTAACTTACCCAATAGTTTCTTTTTTTATGTTTTTTTCAGCATAAAATTAAATACTATCTATTGGTTGCTCCCTAGGTCTAATTATCTTCCCTACCTATTGATGACCCTCCTTTGAAAATAGAAGAAAAATGGGCAACAATTACAAATCATAAAAATAGAAAACAATTTTAGAAATCCTCAAGTAAAAATCCAAATCAATTCTAATTACCCAACAACTAAAGTGTAGCTAGAAGAGGTTTCAAACCCATCTAACAAGGAAAAATAAGTTATTCCATCTAGGGGCGAGTCTACCTCTAGCCCAATATTCTCTTAAATATTTTCATTGGAATTCATTATATCTTCTTAGCTAGAAGCTATTGTTAATTCTCTCCCCCTTAAGTATCAACAACATTTTCATAGTCTACCTAGAGTGTTGGAGGAGATAAAACACATTACAAAAATAAGGAGAAATTCAATTCTCAACATCCAATTAGGTAGTCTTTCATTACATTTTTTCGTAAAATTACTATTGATCTCTTACAGTGTTAAATATGGATGAGACACATCTTGATTCTCATCAATAAATTTAATCTTGTAGAATGTTTGGTTTTCACTAACCTCCCAAACAAATATATAGTGAGGGATTCTTTTTAGAATTATTTAGTTCTAGATTTTCTTTATTTACAAGAGGTTAAACTTTTTATTTTATTTTTCCACTACTTGCCATGTTTATTAGAAAAGTAAATCCTTTCTTAATAACAATCATAATATTTTTCATGAAGAAATTGTCACCTTTATCCCTCCTAGGTGGCTTCAAAATTTTATCAACCACAATTTTGACCTCATCAACTATGTAATCTAGGTATTCTTAAATTTCAAGAATCACTTTCAATACTATATAGTTATGCTTTAAGTGATATTTTGAGGGATCCTTATTTTTTATAAAAAAACTTCATTTATTTCCTACCACAACTTAGGCCATGTGTAAAGATATTAATTTGGTCAAAATGGAATAAGATAAAGATAATACTCTATATTTCTACTAGAAATATGGTAAGAGGTATAAAAATTAGGAGATCATGGATATTTAAAAAAAAGCACAATGGACCATGCAATTATTGTATTTAGTTGACCTGAATGTACAAATGAGGAAGCCTTGCATATATAGGAAAATAAGAGGCAATCCACCTATCATGTGCATTGACAAGTACCTCATTATGTGTCACAAATGAGTACATAAGTATGCTATAAGCATCAACCTTTGGATCACTTGGAATGTGAAACCAACAACCTATTTGACCAAGTCATCAACCTTGGTGACAAGTGTTGAATGACTAAAAAAGTGACCTTTGAGGTGAGATGGAAATTCTGCCAACCTCAAAAGCTAGCACATGAGGTTTACCAAACAACTTGGTAACCTCAAGAGACCTAAAAGGTTGCACATTCAATTAGACAAGATGTTGTCTAAACTCAACCTAAGTACACTTAAGTATAGTGAATAGATAAATTATTCACTCTATTAAGAGGGAGGTGTGACACTTTTATTAGATTAAATTAATCTGGCATAAAGAACATAAATCTTTCAATATTACCATTCACGTAATATTCTATGATGAGTCAATAAGTCCCAAACTATTTAGGTTATATTCTTACAACTATTTATAACTAGAAATTACAAATAGAAAAATAAAACAATCAATTAGAAATTGAAATATCTAAATATAAAGAACAATTTAAATTATATCTCTAGGCAATAAAAAATAGAAACTAATTTATACAAAAATAGAGAGAATTGATCTTAATGAATATTTGTCAGCCTTTTGGAAAACTCATCCATGGGAACCAATGCATAGCACAAATGTCTTCCTTTCACATTATCAGTCAATGTAGACATGAAACAAAATATAGAGAATATCTAAAACTTATTCCTACATACACAAAAATGCAAATGGCAAATTTATGAAGATAAGGAAATATCTTATGTGGTATAAATTATTATAAAATTTACTTTTAAAATGAAAATAAAATAGAAAAGAGAAGTTTGAAAGATAAAACTGGATTACTTTTATCTTCTTAACTAGTAACCTACATACTCAAAAGAAAGAGAATTTTTTTTTGGTTGTTTGAGGGCTTGCATTAGTGAAAAATCTATTTTGGTGTTTTTGTCTCCATGACAATCATGATTTTTGAATAATATTTGAAGAAATACAAATATGTAAGGTTAAAAATCAAAATGCAATAGCTTGAGATAGAAATGATTTAATAAAAATATGTTAACACTTGATATTTCCAAATGCTAACATAAAATAAGAGATAAAAGAAAGAGAATTGTAATCAGGGTTATAATACTAGCAATCACACCTTTGGGGTGCAATGGGTACACCGAAGAAAATATTCTAAACTTTGTGTTGAGTTTGATAATTAGAAAGAGGGAAAACTCATTTACAACTGTAAAGGTGAAGTCCAGTGAGTTGAGAAAAGCAAGTAAAAATGTGTCAGGAAATGTTTAGTTTTGGCAACCATTGTATTTACAACTTAAGCTGAAGATGGTAGACATTAAATATCCAAAAATTAGCCTTTAACAACAGTTTAATCTTTCAAAATAGCTCTGGCAACCATTGCATTTACAGCTTCAGCTGTAGCTGTTATACATTAAATAATAAATAATATATGGTTTGTTTCACGGCAATCCCTTGAATTTGGACAGTTGATCTGAAAAGTAGAAGCACCAAGAACAAAAAAAGTAATTTAGATTATAAAGGTGCCCTTAACACATCAATAAAGAGTAATTCAGATAATATAATGATATTAAAATAGCCATAAACAGTAATTTATATTATGAGTGCTATTAAAACAACAATATAAATCAACTGAGATTATATGAGTGCTATTAAAATGATAATAAACAATAATTATATTGATTTGAGTGCTATTAAAAAAGCAATAAAAAGTAATTTAGATTAAATGAGTGCTATTAAATAGCAATGAAAAAAAACTTAGATTAAATGAGTGCTATTAAAGTGCAATATCAATCAATTTAGAGTGTATAGATTTTCTTCAAACAATAATAAATGGTAACTGAAATAATACAGTTGTGAGCATAAGGTCTATGCACATAATTTCGCCATAAACTTCTTTAGTGTGGCTTTTGAGATTCATGTGTTAGCTGTGGATGCAGAAAGTTGTGAGCCACTCTAAAAATAGCTCTGCCAACCATTGCATTTACAGCTTCAGCTGTAGCTGCCATACATTAAACAGTAATTAATAATGTCAAAAAAATAGTGTTAAGAACAAGGAAAAGAGAAAAAACCAAATTTGGATATGTAAGAAAGAGTAGAGATGGGAATTGTGATTAGAAACACTGTCTGAAATCTAGTAAGTAAAAACCTAAATGACAGTTTTGAAATAATAACTTTTTACAGTAATATTTTGGCATTAGTATGATAGATAACAAGAAAATTGTTTAGAAAGAAATACAAAACAACACAAAATGTTCTGGCAAGTGACTTACTGCAAGAATTTGCACAAGATGTCCTGTTGGCAACAATGTAGTAGAGATAAAGCTAGTAGAAGTTGCTCAAAAGCAAGACAAGCCAAAAAAAAATCTCCTTAGACCTGTTGTTTCTATCTATTCACAATAAAAGAAAAAGTAGATCTAAGTATATCAGATTTGAGAGCTTTTGTTGTTTCTATCTATTCATCAGAAGAACTTAAACAGAAATATAGACATATGAACCATTTCTTAACTACAAGATTCATTTTATACAAATCAAAATATAACAAATTTCATAATATTTAACTCGACAAGAGAACTTAACGAAAAAATAGGCATGCAAAGCATTTCTGAACTACAAGATTTATCCTTCTGACCATACATACTAATGAAGGTATTTGGTCTTTCATATCTATCTTTATTTAAGTACTAACATTTCTAGTTAAATATAGAAATCAGGCAATCTAAAAATAGTGAAAAGGAGAATGTACATTTGTCAGTCTTGATATATAGGAATAATAAAATCACAATAACTATTACAAAGACATAAAATTCAAATTCAGGTAATCAGGCAGCAATGATAGTTCACAGTTGTAGGCACAAGCAACCATACAAATTGCAAATAATATAAGAATATAGAAAAGAGAGAAACAGTAGCAAAACTGCTATTAGAAAGGCATAAAATTGCTTCTTTAAGATGACGGCAAAACATAGCACACACCTTTTGTGGCATTCACCTCTTCACCGCTATCTGAGCTATCTTCACTCTGGTATCTAGATTCTACAAACATAATAAACAGGAAAAACTGAATAAGAGAACATTCCTCCAATACTCAAAAATTATACCAAACATTGCCACAAGCACCAAAGATCCAGTTTACACCAGATGCATTATTTTTCTTTTTTTCTAAAAAGCCAAAACCAAATCTTTTTAGGTTAAATAATGTTTCTTTTTACAAAATTTATCTTTTGGCTTGCCAATTTATGCCTAATAACGATTTTTGTTACACAACTATAGCCTGGTAACATTTTTTGTTAAACAACAATAGCCTGGTATAGTTGCTAGCAATATCGTACAAGAGACATAAATATGAATCCCCAATTGAAGGCAGATAGAAAATCCCAATTGTTTATGCAAAAAGTTTACAATCAGGGAAGTGGACTTGTTAATTTCAGCATTACAGATCCTTTCTAGTTGACACTTAAGCCAAAACACTCTAAATCTTCATCTTCAGTTTGAATCAAAAAATTCATAAAACACATAAAATAAGCATATATGCATCCCCATCAATGCAGTCTAATCACCAGAAAAGAAGTGTAAGTACCTTCTAGAGCATTACGAAAACATGCAGATTGGCAATTTGAGAAAATGACACATAGAATACAAAATATTTATCCTAGCACAATCATCTTAGAATGACCCCTACTATTATAAATTAGATTTATAATCACCAGAAAAGAAGTGTAAGTACCTTCTAGAGCATTACGAATACATGCAGATTGGCAATTTGAGAAAATGACACATAGAATACAAAATATTTATCTTAGCACAATCATCTTAGAATGACCCCTACTATTATAAATCAGATTTATAATCACCAAAAAAGAAGTGTAAGTACCTTCTAGAGCATTATGAAAGCATACAGATTGGCCCACTGCCTTGTGTATTTTATTATCACATTCGGGGCTTCTAACAAACAAGAAATAATGAAATGGCCCACCAATGCGCCAAGCATTTCACCCAACCCAACTCGTTGGTAGAATGACATTCCTTCAGTCTGGTGAAGGCAGTGTTGTACACACTTGGAATGTGGTGTGTAAGGTCTTCAACCAAGTTGTTTACTTTCTCCCGCTCTTGTGTTGTGAGCTCGCTCTCTACTATCTCTCGCTCATTCAACTCTCTCTCCTCCTCGAGCATTACTACTTCAGACTGTATAATGCTAAAGAAGCCATGGAAATTAAATGTGCCAAAGATGTTGAGGGGGTACACAACTATGTTGGTAGGGAGGGTGCTAGCAAAGGTTGCAGAATTTGACTTTAAACCTTACAATTGCATTTGCTTGGAAATTTCTAACAATTCGTTGAATATACTAACATATGTATTCTTATATACAATTGGAAAAGGAGAGGATTTTGGATTGTACAACCAATAAATAACCAAAATTTACAAGAAGCAAAACAATTGGGAAGAAAGGTACTTAGAAAACAGTGACCTAGAGCATCCACTAAAATTACAGGTTCCGAAAAAATGCAAACATAGCATATGAGAACAGTGAGCTATAACGCTTACTTATTTACAAGAAGCAAAACACAAAAGGAAGAATGAAACTTAGAAAATAGAGACCTAGTGTATTGATGTCCGCTTTGAAACTTTTTCATTGTCTTTGTAGTCTATAAATTTACTACTCACAATACTTTAATTTAATATTTATTTGAAAATTATATATTTAAATACAATTTTAAATTATAAAATAATAATAAATAGTTAGTTCTTATCATACAATCTACTTAAATCTTCATTATTTTAATAAAATTGTATATCTCATTTCCATCAAAAGAAAAATATGAAGCCCTTAAAAAAATACACTTAAATTTTCAAAGAGGGTATTAATTATTTCAAAACGAGGATGGATACAATATCTGAGAGCATGATATTGTGACAACCACTCCAACAAGATTCAGAAAATCTGTACAATTTGTTTTGACAACACTACAATCAGTTTTCTTAAATAAGTGGATCATTAGCATATGGAAGAACAAAGATGTTTCAAAAGAAATTTGCTGCTATTATCTTATTTTAAGAGCAGGATCATTTTAGAATACGATGAAGTTTAGATGGTAAATTTAAATAAAGTTGAATACCAAACATTAACAAAAGGATTTTTCTCCTTACTCACACCACCTAAAATCCTTTTCATCAACCCCACTTTGGCGAACCCAGCTAAAATGTAATTTCTATAGGCATTTTCCCAAACAGTTCCCTTGTCTGGTCTATGCTTCTTATTTTGTGATTAAGACCACCTATGTATGAGAGGTGAGAGAAAGAAGGCAACAACCATTTCTACTTGCAATGCTTATGTGGATACAGGGAATCTTTACTTGTTTCTACACACTTTCTTTCTACTAGTATATTATGTGCAATAACTCCCACATGGCAGCTAACATTCTTTGTTCATATTGAAGAAAAGCAGTTTGTATTAATAAAAAATATATTGAAGAGAAAGATAGAGATTCAGTGGTGGGATATCACTTCTTTGAAGGTTACCTATCAAGACAATAGACCTAGCACTTTAGATATTGAAGTAATCATTTCTTTAAGTGTTTTAGACCATGCTTATATTTTCTTGCTTTCTGTCTTATATACTAATATAACTATTCTGTAAAGTACTAAACACCTTATTAATTCTTTGATGGGATAGCCATTGTAGAGGTTTGATTGGAATGCTCATTTGGTTTTTGATGATAGGCAATAATCTTTTTATTCTTTAGACATTAGCTAATTGCAATAAAGATTGCTACAACTTTATCTTTGATATTAGAGGTATAACAGAAACCTGTAACTGGAGTTGATACTGGCAATTCTTCTTCGTAGTATGCCAGACTAAGATTCAATTCTATTGTTGTATACTATAGAAGACATATATTGCATGAGATCAATTTGTAGTGCACTTAGAAAATGATGGTGTTTGTGCAATAAAGGTCTTAATAGAAAAGTGGCAGCTTCAAATCAATATTTGTCTATTAATTTATCTAGAAAATTGTGTCAAAAAGGAAAATACTTTGCTATGCTTAAGTTAGCATTTTTTTATTTAATTTTTATTTGACTTAAAAAATAATAGATATTTCTTAATTGACTTATGACTATTTTCTTTACAAAATGGAGAAACTTTGATTTAAAATATTGCAAAAAGATTGTGCCCAAAGAAGATCAAGATTTAATCATTCCTAGTGTTCTTCAAGAAAGATCAAGATTTAACCATTCCTAATCAGGAAAAATTATAGAAATAAAAACATTATAAATCATTTTGTTTTAAATTATTTGCAAATTATGGTATGCAATCAGAATTTTGCTTGCCAAAAATTAGTCATTTGTAATATTAAGGTGGACTAATTATGAACAATGGCAATATAGTTATTTGATAGGTGGTGTTGGTGGCTGGCAATTCCGCTAACTCATGATGCCATGTCTCAAGACAACAGAGCTGCATGACCTGCATGGAATTTTGGCTGTAAAGAATGCAGTCTGCTATTAGATGCTATGATTTGCAAAAATGAGCATTGCTTTCCCCACAAAACCAGTGATAGTACCAAACAAATGTCAGATTAATGACATGCAATTTCCATAGTCCAAGGGAATGAGTTGGAATATTTTTGGTGAAAACTTGTGTAGAGTTTTTTGTATCATGCTACAACGAATCATGCTTCTATCCAAACTACAGCGACTCTACCTAAGAAATCATGCTTGTATCCAAAATAATCCTCCAGAAACTCATTTAGTGGTTTGGAACCTTCACCAATCACTTCTAATTTCTGTGACATCTCCATACTGTGAGGCAATTAGACCATACACAGTCCAAGAAACATGGCATATTCAGTAGTACCAGAACCACCATTTTGGAATTTTCTGCATCAAATATAAAAATGAAAAAAACACAGTTCTATTCTGCATACTATTCTTCTCTAACAGCTTCTATTGTTTGTCAACGTTGATAATAAATTCTTCAATGACATGAAAGCTCAATTACAATCTATCATAGAAATAGAAAAAATAGAGATTCAGATTTGTTATAAATTAACAATAACCATATATTTTCCTTGTTTTAATATTGTGTTGTATCCACAATATTCACATCATGGTGAGGTTGGGCACCCACACATATTTCAACATGAGTAAACTAACCATATAGATAAAGTGGTCTACTTGACATGAAGAAACATGAGAATTGGAAGAAAATTGCAGATAAAAAAGGGATTTATGTGGATGGAAAATTGAATTGGCTATAGGTATATATTGTGCTTTGCATGTGACTACGAATTTTGATGAGCATAGGGTATTGCAGAGTACATTCCTGCAGCCCTCTCTCTGTAGAACACAGTTCTCTCCACTGCAACTATAGGCTGCACAGTTGAACAACTATTGACTCCTAGAAGAAGATTACAAAACCATATAAGGCACCCGCAACAATAAAAAGATTGGTGTTGTTGGTCCTGATGTTTAAAAAATGTCTAGTTTAGCTAATAAGGTAATCAGCAGCTAGGTATTGAGTAGGGCTAGAAACAGGGAATTTGATATTTTGGTAGTCTGTGTAGCTAAAATGTTTGGAAAGTAGGATTTTCATATTCATAAATTCTGATATTTAAATTTCAATTGAAAATTATATTTGATGAATTGACAAGAATGGATAAAATTGTGTTTTCTCTTTTAACTGAATGTTGATTTGGGATGATAGTTTCATTCACTCTGCTATTGATTGAACCTAGACTGTGTGCCACAAATTTTGGGGTGAGGTTTTGAGTTTTGCTTTATTATTAATATGCCCCTGTTGCTACTACTTATGGCTTAGCCAATGCTGTGGAAAAAAATCAAAAGGATAGCCAAAGCTTTAAAAACTTTAAAGCAAATGCAATTGGCAGGCGTAAATCTAGACTCTGCAACCTCCATTACCATTCTCCCTACCTGTGCAAAAATGGGGGCGTAGAAGAATATATAAGAGGTAAATGCATACAGCTAAGATGCCCTACACTTATAAATTTATCTGTAAACTTCCATTATCCTAAAAGATACAAATTAAAATGCCAAAGAGAATGGATTTTGAAAACTCGTCATGCTGTTCAATTTCAATGGTAGCGAAGATTATGAACAACTTTATCTGTATTAAAGGGAAAAACTCGATACTAGTCAATTATTAAATATTAGAACAATCTAAAACTAATTGTAGGTAAAAATTGGAAGAGGGAAAACATCCATCAAAGCATGATGAATAAGGGATTTCATGGATTGTTGTAGCTGCAAATGCATCTGTGGTTTCTAAGTTAATACATTTTACTTTACGTCTTGTGTTACAATTTCCAAGTGCATGTTAATAAATTTTCTAAAGCCTTTTCAACCAATCCTACTTGTGCATGCCCTGCAATCTTTATAATCAATGTGGGCAAGTTTCTTTAAGAAATTTTATCAAAGGGTTCATAATTGTGGGCTGTAGATCCAAACAAAGTACTTTTCATGTTCAAACTTTCTATGAAATAATAAAACCGTATACCCTTGCCATGAGGAAGATTACCGAATAAATTCAGTGCATCACGAACAGGATCGCCTAAAAGGAGACATGATTTATCACGCTTTCAAGGTAAAACTATTAGTAAAAGCTAGTAGTACTGTAGAATATTGGAAAATAAAGCTCATTCATTTTGATAACAGAACACACCATAGAAAACATTTCCATTTCACCATGGAAAGTAAAACACTAAATCAGGGTTGAGTATGCTTATTCAGATGTAGATTCATTAAATTCTTTATTTGTCCTAATCATAAAAATCCTCACCTGTCACTCATGTACGTTGTGCCAGTCATGCTTTATCAGAGTTTCTGCCCTTTATAGTATCACCATAGGGAAAAATGTTGCAATTGTCACCCTTTCTATGATAAATCTAAAATACCTTAATTTACATCATAATTCAACAACGCGACAAGTCACCGAGTACTCACCAACTATTTTGTCTCCATAATTTTCACAAGGTTTACTCACCAAGTCTGCCAGCCAAGTTTTTCCAAGTTTTTTGTGAGTTTTTTGCCAAGTACTCACCCAGTCTAACTCTACCACTCACTAACTCTGTCGTACAGTGAATATATGTGCCAAAAAATGCCTCAAACACTACAAAAAACACATTTTGATGGCTTTATAAGCACTTCAAATGCTGAAAAAACTTGGTTTTTTACTCTCTTTTTTAAATTATGAAAATAATGTGCACCATGAGGGTCTCTGTAGTTTTAAAGGTCTTCATTTGGGCTCAATGGCAAGGGCTCTGCCCCTCAACCCCACAAGATGCATTGCCCCCAAACCCCACCAAACTCATTTGATGCATTTTGCAATTGTATTTTGTATAAAATTTATGTTTTTTTAAAAAAATTAAGTATTTTTTAAGTAGCCAAGTTTCACCGACTCAGAAATTTTTGGTCTGCCAAATCTAAGTTTGCAAACTATGACTTACATGTCATCTATTAAGTCATTTTGGACATTATAATCTCATTCATCCCAAAAAAATATATTTTTAATTTTGGAGTAAATATATGGAATGACGTAATTCTTCATATTCAAAATCCTAGGGCACCTCGAAAAAACCATTTTCCAGACATTTAATATTAAATCAAAATTCAATCGATTTACAAGTAGTGTTTTTTATTTTAAAAATGCCAAATCTAAAAATCCGGTCTTGTCCCAAACTTCAAGAAGTGCACACACAAGCATACAAGATACCAAACAAGTGGGTTCAAGGATTCTACAATAGTAAGTGAGTTTATACATTCCATTTGTCCACAGAGTCATCTTATCTCAAAAAGGTCTGTTAGGGCCACTTCCCTAGACTAAAATGCTATTTCAATGCAAACTATAGTTTGAAGTAATTATTTCCTCGACATCATTTGGTAATTGGGTCATTTCCAGTTAGCACAATCTAGCCGGAACGTTATCATTATCATTTTTTTTAGAATTCTGTTAAAAATAATTAAGTGTTTGTGGGTGATGATATTTTGAAAACAAAAACAAAAATGGAAAAATGGGTAAAGCAGTAGAACCTCGAGCTTGTTTGATGACTCGATGGTCCAAGGCCCATAAACACCCTGATAAACTGTATCTGTTCCTATCCCTTGGCTGCCATCTCTGAAATAATTTAACAATGGGAGACAAAATAATTCAACGTCACTGCAATATAGATTTTACTTCAAAAATAAAATTACAAATAGTGGGATTGTAAGAAAATACCTTGGAAAGTGACATTCATTTCAAGTGCAAAATTTCTTCAAGACCAGTGGTAAAATGAATCGAGGGTTAACAACCATTTTGCCTTAAAATGAAAGGGTTTGCATTGCAATAGGTATCGCGCGGTGAAGCAACTTGAAATTGATAGAAATAATTGCTTGAAGGTTCACTAAAAGAAATAACCATACGTCATTGGTAAAAGCAATAAAAGGTTAGCAACCATTGAGTAATAATGAAAGGGTTTAAATTAAAATAATGCATGAAGCATAAAAGTAGAAATTAACTTGACCCTTCTGATGTTTCCTTGCTCTCCTCCTATCACAACCGCCATTGCCATTTCATTCAAAACAAAAGCTGTTTGAAAAAGAAATGGAAATTGGTAAATAGTGATTACACACAGACCCAAAGTATTTTAACTCACCTACAAAACCCCAAAAGTTGAGGAAAAATTAATACAGTGCGCAGGCTACAGCTGGTACGATTTTTATCGATAAGAATTGATCTTTTTATTTATAGAAATGACTGACCCAACATACTGATGGAGTTAACTATGAGGCTACAGACACAAGGGATGCAATACTGGTTGCCTTAAGTTTCACCAAGTTAAACCGTGCTCCATCCATTGGCTGAACGAGGCAAGTGGCATTCTCTACAACCACAAGTGGTTGTACTATCTGCAACCGACGGTGAACCTATTATGACAAGAAAATGACCAAAAATGATGAACGGATGAGATTTGTTACATCGTAGTACATTACCTGTTACTCAATCTGCACCGTTCGACATCAAAAGGGTTGGAAAAGCTTAGCATGGGGATTCCTGCTATGTTCCATTTGGGAAAAATGGTGAGCGGCTAGGATGAATTTCATCGCAGGCGATTGCCTATCCACCAATCCACACCGTCGGCGGTAAAAGTGGCTCGCAAATACTAAGTGTAGGACGCCTTCGGCGTAATTAAATGTTAGGAAATAAATCATATAAATCAAACCCTAATAAACAATGAAGTACAAATAAGCATAAAGACATAAAACATGGAACAATATCACCAAATCTTCATGCCACCATTGATTCACCTTCATTTTACTTCTCCATTTTGCTTGATATGAATAATTTCCCTTAGATTTTTGAGTATGCAAATAGGCCTAATTACAATGACAAATAAAAATATTGAAGATTCTTAATGACTATGGATGCACTTGACTTGATGTTGATGAACTTAATAACAAGATGACTCTAGATAGCTTGTTGATAGAGTGACAATAACAAGGACAAGGTCTTTTATAGGAAAGAAAATTTTGAATGAAGGGCTAAGATTGAATGTCGATAATCAATGGCCAAGAATGAAAGATGAAGTATAGACTAGGGGTATGGAAAAATTAGGGAAAAGGATAAGGATTAACAGTCAAGATTAAATTATAAATAATTTAATCAAGGGTGGAGGTTAATTGAGACATGGATAGATAAGGACTCACTGTGGAAGATAAGATTGGCACTAATAAATAGGTGAGAGAAAATTAAATAATAATAAAAATATTTAATCTAGGTGGCCAATGAATAATTAAATAATTAAATTAATTATTTAATTATAGTAGAAAGTGGTATAAAAATTAAATAAATAAGAATTTATTTAATTTTAGAAAGAAAGTGGCTCAATTAGTGACATAATTAAATAAATAAAATTTATTTAATTAATCATGGAGGAATAAGGATAAATATGAATTAATTAAATAATTAATTTTTTTTAATTATCAAAGACAAAAGAGGAAAAGATGGAGAATTTAGAAGTTGTAGGCCTAGGACAATTTTTAGTGTCTACAAGAACAAAAAAATAGAACAAAATCACTTGTAAGCTTTTGAAAAAACTTCAAGAGAACATATGTTTCTTCGAGGTTGTTATTTTTCACAATTCTATGAAGATGATAAATGAATAGCTTCAATAAAATATCATGAAAAGCAAGAAAAACTTGTTTTGTAATCAAAATGGAAGAACTACTTAAAAAATTATGAGGCTTGAATGTGTGAGAGAAAATTAAGTTTAGTTTTTCAAAATAGTACCTGTCAAGTTTATTTTGTTCAAGGTGACTATCTAAATAAAAAATTCTTGTAGGACATTAGCATGCCATATAGACATATGTGAGGAGCACTCCCATTCCAAAAAAATGGACTCAACAAATTGGAAATACCATAATAATTAGAAATAGAGAATTCAAGTGTTAAAATTTTAAAATTAAACATTTTATATATTAGAGTAACAAATAGAGAATATTATGCAATTTATGACACTATAATATTATATACATAATAAATTGAGTATGTTTTATACTAATATGGGTTGTTGTCATAATCATTTCATTAGTATATGTGGAGATATTTTTGGTATGGCATTGATAGAGTCTTTAAATGCCTGAATCATGCTATAATTTATGCATAATCCTTTCTCTCCTTTACAATTTTTTTTTGACTTCCCATGGAGCCCTTGCTATATTTAACTTTGTTTGATCATAGTTTTGTCAAGTTCAAAAGTTAATTGCAAGCGGGTATGCCTCAAGGTGGAAAATATATATTTTTTAATTTAATTCTCTACTAACTCATCAACTCTTGTTGGCCCATATTAAATGGCTATAAAACATATAATCCAAATATTTTCTAACAATTGGCTATATTTCTAGGTTAAATAGAGCCATCAATAATACGTTCTACATCTATTAGTGCTAGTTGGCCATTTTTTGATTCCATACAAATGAGGCGATAACATCAAATATTCATTAGGATACTACAAATCTTGAAGTTCACCTTTTTTCTCATATATTATAGGTTATGGTTCCCAATATTTTCCGCTATAAGTAATTTTTTAATAATTATTCAACCAAAGGTACTCAATTCAAAGCTAGATTGTATTAGCTTAAATTTTGGGATAAAGCCTCCAAAGAGTTCTTGCAAGCTCTTAGAGATCATCATACTTCACATAGTACTAAATATATCAAAGATGGGTGGAATTTTCTTAAGGAATTTATTGATATTATTCAATATTATATCAACACATTATAAGAAAGTTTTAAAACTATAGTAATGTTATCCTAAATGTGACCTCACCTTACAAGAGTGCCTCAAGGTTGTTCCCTTTCAAATTTCCTCTACTCATTTTTTTTATGATCAATTGATCCACATCTATAATATCAAGGAAGTGGTCAATACCATGACAATTGACAAGGCATCTAATTGTGATGGTTTTGTTGGAGTACGAGAAACACTAAGAGGGAGGGTGAATTAGTGTTTCAATAATTTATTTCAACTTAATGATTCTTCAAAACACTTAAACTCTTTGAAAATAATAAATGTTCAGTTTCAAGCATATAATCATATGTGATAACTGAACTTTAGATTCTTAAACAAGTAAACTCAAATGCTACAATTTAAATAAATGAAGTAGTAAGACCAAAAAGCATCCAGAAAAGAATCATAACACAATGCTTTCCATGAGTCAAAAACTCTCATAGGGATGAAAAATACTCATAAAGTGCCTCACTAGATTACCAAAATGCCTCACAGGTAGAGCCTCACTGGAAAAGCCTCATTGGCTACAATTTATGCCTCATTGGCAAAGCCACACTGGCTACATAAAATGTCTCACTGGATAAGCCTCACTGGCTACACAATTGCCTCACTAGAAAAAGCTCCATGGTCTTAATGACCAAACTCCAATGAAATAAAAAACACTATTCCAGGGGGTTACCCTGTTACAATACAATCCTTTGTGCATATGATTTATCTCTGCAACATCAAACCTACAATCCCTATCTCCCTCTTTCAAATTCAAACAGTTAACATTTAGTCCTTCTTTACAAAGCTGCTCTTCAACACACTATGCACCTTGACTAGAAATCTCCTTTGTATGTGCAGATAGATGACAAAAAGAACATTTATAAAATCATGTCTTCTGACATTCACATGGAAATTAACATATACAAATTCAAACTCCAACCTTACTACAAACCAAACTTAAGAGCCTTGTGATGTCATACACATTTCATTGACCTAAACATGAAACCGTTCACAAGAACTTCCCTCATGCAACTAAAAAATAAGCTAGTGTAAATTAGAACATAGACTTCTTTTGCTTACTCATAGACTGAAGCCTACTTTGAAAGAACATAAACGACTCCTTACTGTATTGTAGAAAAATGAATCATTGACATTTTCATGGTCTTTTAGGTCTTTCTCTTATGATTTTTGAATTATTTTGCTTTGATTTAATTTTGCAATGTAACTTATGCATTCACATGAGGTCCTAAATATTCAAATTATGGTGCCTTGTGAAGGTGTTGTGAAGTGTTATAACACATTTCTACACTTTTCTAAACTCTTTTCATTCCAATTCACCTAAAAATCACCTTTTTATCCCTTGTCAAGTCCTATTTTAAGGTGTTGTAAAGTCTTGTAACAAGATTTCACACTTTTCTAGGCTTAATTTCACTATTTACACCTTTCTTATGCATTATTTGACCCCTTTATGCACTCATAAGGCTTAATCAAGTGTATTTTTAATGTAAACCCAACAAAAAACATTAAATGCAAGTTTATTCCTGACATCCACTTATGGACCCAAGGTGGGACCCATTTACCATGGGTGGCGAATGAGTCCCTCTTGGCTCCAAATTCAAAATAATTCAAATTTTCTTTCAAGTTTTTATATAAAATACTTTATGTTAGCCTGTGACGAGGTATCATTGGGTTACTAGGGCATATATGTGTATAAATAAGTGTTTTTCACCTCATTTTACATCTCCCAATCATCAAGTTCACTTGCATTCATCAATTAGAATTCAAGTACTTTGCATCATTTAATCAAGCATTCATCAAGCATCTTGGAGCAGCCATTGATATATGTTCAGATTTCTTCAACAAGGTTGTGGTGAGTCTAAGACATTTGCATGTTATTTATTCATCTTTCCTTGTTCATTTCATTCCATTTCTTCATTGAGGGTTTGATTACCAAAGTGGGATTTGACCAAGGAAAATCCCTATACTCTAAACCTTAACCATTTTTTCCCTTTTGCATGTGTGTTTACAGACTTTTGTATGCATAATTGTCAAGCAATTAGGTGTTGAAATGTTGTCAACAAGTCAACAAAGTATTTCAAGTCAAATCAACCCTATGTCAAGCTTGGAGACAACCTACAAACTGGTTTCTACAGATTTGACTCCGTCAACCTGACAAGAAGACAAGTGCGGATCTGGAGCTACAGAATTGACCTTTGATTTCATAAAATTTTGGGAGAGGACTTATTCACCATTAGTGGTGAATGATTCCCACTTTAAGGCTAAAAAAGGTGATTTTTTCAAATTTTAGTTCTCGATAGTTAGAAACCTGTTCTAGGAGATTTTACCAGTAGCAGTATTGATTCACCATTAGTGGTGAATGAGTCCCACTGGTGATTTGAAGTGATTTTACTAGTATTCCAAAATCTTCTCAAATCTTCAATCTACCTCTAGTCCAGGTGCACTCTGATCAACCTCTTTCAATTCATTTTTGCATTTATTCATGTTTTAGTTCATTCTTGTATATCTCACCGTGTTTTCAAATATTACATATTTTATAGGTTTTATATCAATAGTCAATCGATTTCATTTGTTAGTTGCATTTATAGCATTACATTTAGTCATATTCACATCATACAATCCTCTATTTGAGTGAACCACTTCAATTTTGGGGTTCTATCTCTCTCCTTTTAGGTGAAAAACCCCAAGAGTGCAAGAGAAGTCAATAGCCAACCACAAAATTGTTGGTTCATTTTCGTGAACCTGCATATAGATGTGCCATAGAAAAATGGCCCCTTGAAATTTTCATGGTCTTTTAGGCCTTTCTTCACGATGCTTGGTCTATGTTGCTCTGATTTAATGTTGCAATGTGGCTTAAACATTCACATTAGGTCCTTAAAATTCAAATTATGGCTTCTTGTGAAGGTGACATTATGAGTTGTTGTAAAACATTTCTACACTTTTCTAGACTCTATTCATTACATTTCACCTAAAAATAACTTTTTCATCACTTATCAAGTCCTATTTTGAAGTGTTGTAAAATCTTGTAACAAGATTTCATGGTTTTCTAAGCTTAATTTCACTATTTACACCTTTCTTATGCTTTATTTGACCCCTTTATGCCCTTATAAGGCTTGATTAAGTGTGTTTTTGAATGTAAACTTGACAAACAACATTAAATGCAAGATAATTCCTGACACCCACTTTCAAGTCCAAGGTGGGACCCATTCACTACGGGTGGCGAATGAGTCCCTCTTAGTTCAAAATTCAAAATATTTCAAATTTTCTTGCATGTTTTTTATTTAAAATCACCTTATATCAGTTTATGATGAGGTATCTTTAGGTTACAAAGGCACAAGTGTGTATAAATAAGTTTTTTTACATCCATTTTAACTCTCATTCATCATGTTCACTTATTCACTCATTAATTCAAGCATTCAAGCACTTTGCATCATTCAATCAAGCATGAATAAAATATTTGGAGCATCCATTATTATATCTTCAAATTTCTTCAACAAGTTTGGTGAGTTGAAGACATTTTCATGTTGTTTATTCATATCTCCTTGTTCATTTCATTCCATTTCTTCATTAAGGGTTTGATTAACAAAGTGGGATTTGACCAAGGAAAATCCCTATAACCTAACCCTTAGCCATTTTCCCCCTTTTGTATGTGTGTTTGTAGACTTGTGTATGCAAAATTTTCAAGTAATTAGGTTTTGAAAGGTGGTCAACAAGTCAACAAAGTGTTTCAAGTCAACTACAACCTATTTCAAGCTTGGAGACAACCTACAGTCCATTTTATGTAGATTTGACTCTATCAACCGAACAAGCAGACAACCTCAAGTATTGTGCTACAGAATTGGTCCTTGATTTCATAGATTTTTGGAAGAGGACTGATTCACCATCAGTGGAAAATGAGTTCCACCTTAAGTCTAGAAATCCAGATATTGTTAGATTTCAGATCTTGACACTCATAAACCAGTTTCCAAAAATTTGCATCAGAAGTAGGATTGATTCACCATCAGTAGTGAATGAGTCCCACTGGTGATTTTCACTAATATTTTTCAACCTTTGCGAAACTCTATATTCCTCATTCTTTGCCCAGGTGCACTTTGGTTCAGCCTTCTTCTTTTCTATTTTTTATTTGTTCATGTTTAGTTCATTCTTGCATATTACATTGTGTTTTCAAACATTGCACATTTTTTAGGTTTTGCATTCATAATCAGTCAAATAGTTCATTTAGTTGCACTTATATCATCTCATTTAGTCTAAATAACATCATACACATCCCAATTTGAGTGAACCACATTGATTTTTTGTGAGGTTTATCTATCTCCTTTTAGGTGAAACATCTTAAGAGTGCAAGAGTAGCCTATAAGCCTCACGCCCAAAAATATATGGTTCATTTTCATGAACCTGCATATTGAACATCATATCATTTTCATTTATATTTTCATCCTAGGAATTAATTGCATTTCCTTTTGCATTACATTTTCATCCTAGGGTTTCTTAAAAGTGCATTAGTGAAAGACTCATTTAAACTTCATTTTTGCATAACATATCATTGAAAAAACTGAAAATATGCATTTGCATCCTTAGTTTGCATTTGAAAAGCATTAAAATCACTTTAATTTTTTTTGAAAACACAAAAAATATCATACTTGGACTCATTCACCACCCTAAGTGAATTAGTCCACTTGCACATTTCATATTACATTTTCAAACATTTTCTGGGTATTTCCTGCATTACAGTTTTATGTAGTTGCTTTCTATTTTGCTTTCCAGAATCTTCATTTTCTTCTATTTCTTACATCTTATTTTACTTGCATCCTGGCATTTCCTTTTAATAATTTTTGGAATTCATTAAAATCCTTGGTAGAAATGTCCAATTGTGCATTTGGTTGTGACCCTAATGAACTTGAGCTTCCTCATGCTCCTTCAACTCCTCATGATTGTCCTCCTTCTGATGTAGACATCATTGAAGAAGATGATGATATAATGAACAAGTTCTTCAATGAATGTCTTGATAACCTTTAAGCCAATGTAGCCTTTTACCCATCCATTAAACCACCAAATCTTCCTACTGTTGCACCTCCTAATCACTTCGGATACCTACATCCAAAAACTCAAGTGGGACCTAAGATCTCTCCATCAAGTGGACCTAGTTCCTCTCAACAACCACATCCTCAACCATATTATGATCACAAAGTTACAAACACTCCCATTAACCTTGAAGAAACATATGGAAAAGGTTTTACTATTCTAAGTAAACAAGGTTGTGACACAACACATGAGCATAACATTCACCAACTTCTTGAATAAACACCAATAGAAGAAAACACAACAAGATTAGGATATCAAGATCCTCCTCATACTGATGAACCTCCTTTTGAATATTGGAGACTTCGAGATGATGGTACATTGATCTTTGATTCTCCTCCTAACTTGAACATTCTTGTTTCACGTTAACAACCATTACTTGATTCTCATGAAAAAGATACTAGGATCCCCATGGGTCTTCCTTCCCCTTCCATTCATGAGAAAGGAGAATCTAGCAAATGAAAAAAACTCAAATTTCCTACTCATCCTCCACTTGAATGTGAAAGGAGACTTCAATTGTTTTTAAACAAAGGCCTTATACTTTTACCACCTGTGAATATGTTGGCCATCCATCCTAAAGATTATAGCATACCATAATGCAAATATCATTGTGTTCTTGGACATTGAACTGAAGAATTTCAGACACTGAATGGAATATTGAACAAGTATCACTTCATTGATACTGATTGCTTTCCCATCATCCCTTAAAACAAAATCCTTTTAACATGCCATAGTTGTAGAATTTTTCATTCTCCCTATTGCTTGATCCCTCCCATCACCTTTCTTGGCCCACTCTTTCCTCACATTTAGTGGGAGGAAATAATTTGGTAGCCTTATCCTACTACTGCATTTGTTATTGTCTCTTAACTATGTTATTCACCTTCCACTTATACTACTTAAGATTGAGAAGCCAATAACTTCATTAATGGTTGGATTACATTTTCTTTACTAGATCCTTTACATGATTTTTATGTGTGTATTGTGTTCTCCTATAATGTGCATTTGATGTTCTCTCTCTTTGTACACTTCTATTTGTACCTCTATTCTTCTATATGTCGTGCATTGCCTTTTTTGCCTTTGTTTTGTGTTTTCCTTTTGGGGATGATGCAAATCATTGAGATGCCCTATGTCTCTTCCATGTTGACCCAAAAGGTCCTTTTTCCCTTTTTATTTTGTGTTTTCCTTTTGGGGATGATGCAAAGCATTGAGATTCCCTATGTCTCCCATGTTGACCCAAAAGGTCCTTTTCTTTTGTTCCTTTTTATTATGTATTTTCCTTTTGGGGATGATGCAAGGCATTGAGACCGAAATGTCTCCTTCATGTTGACCCAAAAGCTTTTCCTTCTCTTTTTCCTTTTGTTTTTTCTTTTCACTTGTGTTTTCCTTTTGGGGACAATGGAAAGTGTTGAGACTGTAATGTCTCTTCCATGTTGACCCAAAATAGACTTTGTTTTTCTTTTGTTTTTTCCCTCTTTGTGTCATTCTTCCAGTTCTATGTGCTTTGGGGAATTTTGAGCTCTTTCATAAAAACATTGCAACAATGAACATACTGACCCAAAATCCATAGATCCCTTATGTGTTTGGTGTGTTCTTTTATTGGGGACAACCTCCTTTTCTTTTTCTTTCTTTTTCATTTACATGGCGTAACCTTACTCAAAAACATATGACTTGGAATAAGGGATTTATGAGTTGGCTCTCATGTCTTGTTTACTTTTTTCATTTTCTCCTTTTCTAATTTAAAGTAATTTCTCACAGAATAGTGTGTAGCAATTCCTTTAAAGTGGGGGGCATACATTGGCATCATTTCATTTTTATTCTTGGTTCCTAGTGTAGCCTTGTCACTTTATACGATGTGTTTGTCACTTTGTGGATGACATTGGGTATGATGTCCTTCATAAGTGTGATCTATCTTAGCATATTACATTCATCTTAGTGGCCTAATTTGACACACTACATCACCTAAGTTGCAAATATTTTATTCTTTGATTGGTCCTCTCTTGGAGACATTAGACACAATGTTCCCTAAGTGACAGACCTTGCATGAGCTTATCTTTTACATTTTACATATTACATTTTTTGCCACCTTGAATAACACAACTTGCATGCCTATGGTACCTTTCTCTTTGTTTATGAGTTTATGAGTTCTAAGCATATGAAGCTTTGCTTGTCTCATGAAGCACAAATTGACCATTTTCCTTTGTGGCACCTTGCTAAAGTTATTAGGAGGTATAACTTTAACTTTAATATGGTTGAGTGGGAAGACCATTCAGCGACATGACTTTCCCCATAGCCACCTATGTTTTTGTGAGTGCATACCAACTAGCGTATGTACTTTACCTTTTTGGGTTTTCTCACCCAGTGGACCGCCATGAGTTCCATCACCCTAGAGTGAGTATGTATTCTCTTTTTCTCACAAATAGCCTAGATCTAATCCACAACTAGTTGGAAGACGATCAAGGCTCAATCCAATTCTCCCTTTTCTTCTTCTAATCAACATGTGTGTTCCTTTGTTATTATGCTTAGTTTTTCATGGGATATTCATCCTAGGGGCTTGATCATCCCTCTTAATCTTTGTATTTCCATCCTTCTAACATAAGTGCATTGGGATCTCTCTCTCGATATGCATGGCTACTTTAGTGTGAGTTTGAAGAAAGTTCATCGTCTCACTAAAGTGGGGGCTAAATGTGCCATAGAAAAATGGCCCTTGAAATTTTCATGGTATTTTAGGCCTTTTTTCACGATGCTTGGTCCATTTTTCTTTGATTTAATGTTGTAATTTGTGGCTTAAACATTCACATTAGGTCCTTAAAATTCAAATTATGGCATCTTGTGAAGGTGTTTTGAAGTGTTGTAAAAAAATTCTACACTTTTCTAGACTCTATTCATTACAATTCACCTAAAAGTCACCTTTTCAACACTTATCATGTCCTTTTTTAAAGTGTTGTAAAGTCTTGTAACAATATTTCATGCTTTTCTAGGATTAATTTCACTATTTACACCTTTCTTATGCTTTATTTGACCCCTTTATGCCCTTATAAGGATTAATTAAGTGTGTTTTTAATGTAAACCCAAAAATCAACATTAAATACAAGATAATTCCCGAAACCCACTTTCAAGTCCAAGGTGGGACCCATTCACCATGGGTGGTGAATGAGTCCCTCTTGGCTCAAAATTCAAAATATTTCAAATTTTATTTTGAGTTCTTATTTAAAATTACCAAGTATGTCGGCTTGTGATGAGGTATCTTCAGGTTACTAAGGCACAAGTGTGTATAAATAAAAATAAGTGTTTTTACATCCATTTTAGCTCTCATTCATCAAGTTTACTTATCAAATCATTCATTCAAGCATTCAAGCACTTTGCATCATTCAATCAAGCACCAATCAGTATTTGGAGCAGACATTGTTATATCTTCAAATCTCTTCAACAAGATTGGTGAGTTTAAGACATTTTCATGTTATTTAAATTCATATTTCCTTGTTCATTTCATCCCATTTCTTCATTAAGGGTTTGATTACGAAAGTGGCATTTGACCAAGGAAAATCCCTATAACCTAACCCTTAACCATTTTTTCCCTTTTGCATGTGTTCTTGTAGATTTGTGTATGCATATTTGTCAAGAAATTAGGTTTTGAAAGGTGGTAAAAAAGTCAATGAAGTGTTTCAAGTCAACTACAACCTATTTCAAGCTTGGAGACAACCTACAATCCATTTTTTGCAGATTTAACTCCATCAATCCGGCAAGCAGACAACCTCAAATATGGTGCTACAAAATTGCTTCTTGATTTCACATAATTTTTGGAGAGGAATGATTCACCATCAATGGTGAATGAGTCCCACCTTAAGGCTGGAAATATAGATTTTGTCAGATTCCAAGTGCTGACACTCAAAAACTAGTTTCCAGAAGTTTTCATCAGAAGCAAGACTGATTCGCCATCAATGGTGAATGAGTCCCACTAGTGATTTTTAGTGATTTCTGTTAGCCTTTAGGACACTCCAGATTCCTCATTGTTTTCCTAGGTGCACTCTAATTCAACCTTCTTTTCCATTTTGCATTTGTTCATGTTTAGTTCATGCTTTCATATCACAGTGTGTTTTCAAACATTGCATATTTGTTAGGTTTTGCATTAATAACTAGTCAAATAGTTCATTTAGTTGCACTTATATCATCTCATTCAGTCTAAATAACATCATACACATCCTAATTTGAGTGAACCACATTATTTTTTTGTGAGGTTTATCTCCCTCCTTTTAGTTGAAACATCCTAAGAGTGCAAGAGTAGCCTATAAGCCTCACACCCAAAAATCTATGGTTCATTAGAACACTTTATATTTTTGATTTTTATTTGCATCTTACATCCTAGGTGTCCTTTTCATCAACATTAAATTAGGTTTTGCATTGTTTTTGCATCCTAGGGTTTCTCAAATTGCATAAGTGAAAGATTCATTTATACTTCATTTTTGCATATCATATCATTCAAAAACTAAAAATTTTCATTTGCATCCTCATCATGCATTTGAAAAGAATTGAAATAATTTTAAATTTTATGAAAAACACAAAAAATATCATACCTGGACTCACTCATCACCCTGGGAAAATCAGTCTAGTTGCATTTTCACAGTTTTTCGTACATTTCTATTTCCTGTTATTGCCTTCTTGTTTCAGTTTATAAAATTTCTGTCATTCACATCTTGTTGTTCCTAGTTTTTATTTGTATTCACCCCATATTTTTGTGGTACTTGCATGAGTTTTTGGTGCCCTATTGATAATACTTTAGTGAGACGAAGTTCTAGACTCATGGCTTCCCGCGATAGCACTTTCATTGTGGACCTTGGGATCTTAAGAGCTCCTACTCCTAGTATGGAAAATGGTACATTAAGCATGGATACTACCACTAGTATGCCTTTAAATTCACATCCAATGCATGTTGAAACAAAAATTAGTTCCATTCCACAAGAAAAACTCATTAGTATTCATTAGGATTTTGCACATTTGCAACAAGATTTAAGTCTTGAAAACATTTCCACCACTACTATACTTGTGATAGAAAACCTTCATTACTTGATTGAAAGTGATGATGGTTTACAAGTTATGAAAAGAATAGCTGAAATATACAATAAGCATGTTCCTTCCACATCCCACTTAGCAAACATTGTTGTGAGCCAAGGAGGATCTCATATTCCTCCTCCTTCAACCATAGCATCCATACCAACCTATACCACTCCTCAAGTTACAAAAACTATGCAAAAATTTATTCATGTGACTCCTTTCATTATTCCAACTAGCATTTCTAGTTCTTTTGTGGAATCAAATGTTCCATCTTCTACCTTCACCCCTCTAAGCGTTCCTTTGACCTCCCCTAACATTACATACACCCCATCACCATTTTCCCTTCCCCCTCATACCATTTACACCTACCCCATCATTACACAACTCTTTAACACCGTTTCATCCATGCAACAACAAATATCGACCATTAGCCAAATTCAAAATGATCCACCCACATAACATGTCCGCAGTAGCCCATTATCTCTAGAGGTCTTACAAACACATATGCCACATGGAATTGAGATTACTAGGTTTAATAAGTACGAAGGTAAATGAGACCCTACTAATCATGTTAATGCCTATATAGCCTTGTGTAGTGACTTTTTCCTAGGACCTTAAAGGACACTACATTAGAATTATTTTCAAACCTACCCAATCATTCCATTTGATCATTTAATGAACTTTTGGGTGCCTTTATAAGCCATTTCCAAGTTCATATGACTCCCAAAAAGATAATGGCTATTTTAATGTGATGTAAACAAAATGCAAATGAAAAAGTAACTAATTTCATTTCACATTATCAGTCATTGTATACTCAAATTAATGATAAGATTCCTGATTCACATCTACAAAAGATGTTTATGGAAAAAATGCACACTCACCTTCAGGATAAGTTGACTATCACAAAATTTCCTTCATTCATGCATTTATGAATGACCCTTTGTGACTATCACAACTTGGTTTCTAGTCATGATTCAAAGTCCACTTCCAACCAAGCTGAGAAGTTTGAGAAAAACAACCAAAACAACACACAAAACTTTAGAAAAACAAATAGAGGCTTTTCATAGTTCAATCCACCTTCTCTACAACCAACCCAACCTGTTGTAAGCCAAGTAGCAACTATTAAAGCAGTGGTGCCCTTTACCTATGGGGTCCTGAAGAGACAATTTACCCCCTTACCTGATACTCTCCATAACACAATGAACCAATTTCTCCAGCAAAAAATGATCACTTTGCCTACCATTAAACCACTTGATACCACCAAACCTTTACCACCTACCTTTAAACCTGATGCTTATTTTCATTTTCATCGCCAAAAAGGGCATGATATCAAACAATGTAAGCATCTCAAACACTTAGTTCAAGACCTCATTGATTATGGTCGTTTGTCCATAGTGGGTGTCAATGATCAAGGCAATAAGTCTGTTGCACCACCTAACTAGAATTTACAAATTTTCACCAACCCTATGCCTAAACACAATGTTTCATTTGTCAAGGCTAGTGAACCTTCAAACACTCATGTGATGAACAATGATACAAATAATCGACAACATTATATAACTCCAAATGTTACCCAAGTCAATCCTATGGATGAACTTGTGGGTACCATAGATGTTATCCCTCGTAAGGGCCCAACTAACAAATCTCTTGATATTATTTTTTCTTCTCATGATATGTACTTAAAAATCTTCCCAATGGTCCTCTTTACATAGCCGACAAAATCTATGATAAGCCCACCAATGGGATATTAATAGATCCCACCTATCACAAGAATCTAATCATGGAAGATTTTTTAGTATTACATGATCTCCATCAAGATGATTGTAATAAACTAACTGCATGGATTAAAAAATATACTAGTTTTAAATGCCCTACGATTGGATCGATCGTACTCCCATTACAGATAGGACCCAAAACTTTGGAGGTAACATTTTCTATTATTCCACAATCATATCAGTTTCATCTATGACTAGGTCATCATTGGCTTCGCTAGATGAATGTTGTTCCTTTAGTTGTTCACAAATGTTTGAAGTTTCCACATGGCAATGAAATATTTACCATACACCATAGTGAATTTAATCCATTTTCCTCTAAAGGTAATTTTTCCTTAGAAGCCTTTTGGCCTGAACCTATATAACCTAGCACCCCTCGAAAGGACTTCTTTTTTATAACCTATCAAGAGTTTAAAGCCAAATAGATAGCCAAATTGTCTCTTCATAACATGTCCCCATCCACTTCCGCTACTCCTATCCTTGATGAAACCATGCTTCAACCTAAGTCTAAAACTAAAAAAATAATACAACCTAATGAGCACCCAACCATAGACACTTCCCCTTCCTCGTTTAAACACCCAAGAGAAAATGAAACCAATCCTATCATGCCTCCTTGCATTAAACAAGTTTATAAAGCTAAAGAGAAAGTGATTGACCCATCTTCTTTAGTTTCTTTCACTCTTCCCCCTCTAAAAGAAAAGGAACCTATGGTGGATCAACTTACTCTTACACCTCAACAACTTCAAAATAAAATTAAGTGAACCCATGGTGCTAGGGAGTGTAAGCATCATCATCGTCTCCTTTATTGTCAAATGCAAGCTGAAAATAACAAAGAAAATCAACCTCTGCCTTTGGTAGAAGTAATAAATGATCACCCTCATCCTCTTGACCCGCCACAAGATAGTTCAACCCAACCCTCACAATAAAATGATATGATCCAACAACCATAGCTCCTAATACATTCTTCCTTTGAAATTACCCTCTGTCCTCCCGTCGTGATTAACCTAGATGATGATGAGGATGAGGAGATCACTAAAATCGATTAAGAAATGCATAACGATTTAAATTATTTATTTTCATCGTCCATGAGCTTAAAAGATAAATCTGCTAAACCAAGTGAAGAACCTAGCACTTCCCCTTGTTCGACACTTGCAATTCTTTGGATATTCAACCTCCCTCAGATTATACTGAACATGATTGGGAGGTAGATGACTTGTTAAATGGTTGACTTGCTTCACCTTGCTAGTAGTTTTACATTTTCCTTGATTTGATTGTATGTGCATAACATGTTCCCCCATAATGCGTGTTTGACGTTCTCTCTTTCTTTGTGCACTTCCTCTATGTGTATCTCTATTCTTCTATATGTCATACATTTTGCATTTACTTTCTCACTTTTGTTTTGTTTTCTCCATTTGGGGATGACAAAAATAGTTGAGACACCCTATTGCTCTTCCATGTTGACCCAAAAGGTCCCTTTTCCTTTTCCTTTTCCTTTTCCTTTTTATCTTTTCTTGTGTTTTTCCTTTTGGGGATGATGCAAGGAATTGAGACTGAAATATCTCCTTCATGTTGGCCCAAAAGCTTTTTCTTTTTCTTTTTTCCTTGATGTTTTCTTTTCATTTGTGTTTCTCCTTTTTGGGGATGATGCAAAGTGTTGAGATCACAATGTATCTTCCATGTCAACCTAAAACATATATATTTTTCTTTTGTTTTCACTCTCTTTGTATCATTCTTCTGGTTCTATGTGCTTTGGGGAATGATGACAGTTCTGAGCTCTTTAATCAAAACATTGCAGCAAGTAACATACTAACCCAAAATCCATAGATCTCTTATGTGTTTGGTGTGTTCCTTTCTGGGTGGAAACCTCCTTTTCTTTTGTTCTCTTTTTTTGTTTACATGAAGTGACCTTACTTAGAAACACATGAATTTGCATTGGAGCTTTCCAAGTTGGCTCTCATGTCTTGTTTTCTTTTTGTATTTTTCCCTTGCTACTTTAAAGTAATTGCTCACAGAACGATGTGTAGCAATTCCTTTAAAGTGGGGGGCATACATTGGCTTAATTCATTTGTATTCTTGGTTCTTAGTCTAGCCTTGTCACTTCATACGATGTGTTCATCACTTTGTGGATGAATTTGGGTGTGATGTCCTTCATAAGGGTCATCTCTCTTAGCATATTACATTCCTCTTAGTGGCCTGATGTGACACACTACATCCCCTGAGTTGTGAATATTTTATTCTTTGATTGGTCCTCTCTTGGAGACATTAGACACAATGTTCCCTAAGTGACAAACCTTGCATGAACTTAACAAGATTTCTTTGAACATCCTTTACATTTTGCATTTTTTCCACCTTGCATAATGCAATTTGCATGCTTGCAGTACCTTGCTCTTTGTTCATGAGTTCTAAGCATACAAAGCTTTACTTGTCTCATGAAGCATGAACCAACATTTTCTCTTGTGGTGTTGTGTTAAAGTTATCAAGAGGTATAACTTTAATATGGTTGAGCAAGAGGCCCATTCAGCGACATGACTTTCCCAATAGCCACCAATGTGTTTGTGAGTGCATACCAACTAGCGTATGTACTTCACCTTTTGGGTCTTCTCACTCGGTGAACTGCTGAGTTATGTCACCCTAGAGTGAGTATGCATTCTCTTTTTCTGACAAACATCCTCGATCTAATCCACATCTAGTTGGAAAAATGATCAAAGCTTCATTTGAATTTTCCTTCTCTCTTTCTCTTTCACTTGTGTTCCTTTGTTCTTATGTTTAGTTTTCCATGGGATCTTCATCCTGGGGGCTTGATCATTCTTCTTGATCGTTGTCATTCCATTTTGCTAACATGAGTGCATTTGGATCCCTCTCGATATGCATGGATACTTTAGTGTGAGTTAGAAGCAAGTTTATCCTCTCACTAAAGTGGGGGATAAATGTACCATAGAAAAATGGATCATTGACATTTTCATGGTCTTTTTTGTCTTTCTCTTATGATTTTTGACTTATTTTTCTTTGATTTAATGTTTCAATGTAGCTTATGGATTCACATTAGGTCCTAAATATTCAAATTATGGTCTCTTGTGAAGGTGTTGTGAAGTGTAGTAACACATTTATACACTTTTCTAGACTCTTTTCATTATAGATCACCTAAAAATCACCTTTTTATCTCTAGTCAAGTCCTATTTTAAGGTGTTGTAAAGTCTTGTAACAAGATTTCACACTTTTCTAGGCTTAATTTCACTATTTACACCATTCTTATGCTTTATTTGACCCCTTTATGCACTCATAAGGCTTAATTAAGTGTATTTTTTAATGTAAACCCAACAAAAATAAATAAATGCAAGTTAATTCTTGACACCCACTTACAAACCCAATGTGGGACCCATTCGCCATGGGTGGTGAATGAGTCCCTCTTGGCTCTGAATTCAAAATAATTCAAATTTTCTTTCAAGTTTTTATTTAAAAATACCTTATGTCGGCTTGTGATAAGGTTTCATTGGGTTATGATGGCATACCCAGTTTAGGTTTCCCAATCATTAAGTTCACTTGCATTCATCAATTAGCATTCAAGCACTTTGCATCATTTAATCAAGCATTCATCAAGCATCTTGGAGCAACGATTGATATATCTTCAGATTTCTTCAACAAGGTTGTGGTGAGTTTAAGACATTTTCATGTTATTTATTCATCTTTCCTTGTTCATTTCATTCCATTTCTTCATTGAGGGTTTGATTACCAAAGTGGGATTTGACCAAGGAAAATCCCTATACTCTAAGCCTTAACCATTTTTCCCCTTTTGCATGTGTGTTTGCAGAATTTTGTATGTAGATTTGTCAAGAATTTAGGTGTTGAAAGGTGGTCAACAATTCATCAAAGTGTTTCAAGTCAAATCAACCCTATTTCAAGCTTTGAGACAACCTACAGTCCATTTTTTTAGATTTAACTCTGTCAAGCTGACAAGAAGAGAAGTGCAGATCTAGAGCTACAAAATTGACCTTTGATTTCATATAATTTTGGGAGAGGATTGATTTTCCATTAGTTGTGAATGAGTCCCACTTGAAGGTTGAAAAAGGTGATTTTGTCAGATTCCAGTTCTCAAGAGTTGGAAACCTGTTTTAAGAGAATTTTACTAGTAGTAGGATTGATTCACCATCAATTGCGAATGAGTACCATTGGTGATTTACAGTGATTTTACCAGTTTTCCAAAATCTTCTCAGATCTTCAATCTACCTCCAAGTGCACTCTGATCAACCTCTTTCAATTTTTTTTGCATTTATTCATGTTTTAGTTCATTCTTGCATATCTCATTATGTTTTAAATCATTACATATTTCATAATTTTTTTGTATCAATTTTCAATCAATTTCATTAGTTAGTTGCATTCACAACATGCATTTAGTCATATTCACATCATACAATCCTCTAGTTGAGTGAACCACTTCAATTTTTGGGTTCTATCTCTCTCCATTTAGGTGAAAGATCCTAAGAGTGCAAGAGAAGTCAATAGCCAACCAAAAAATTGTTGGTTCACTTACATGGAAAACTTCATACATAATGCAATGATATATGCACTGTTATGAAAGTTTACATTTAGTTTTCATTACAATAAATCTGCACCACACATGAAACTTTACAATGATCTAAGCAACCAATCAAACTTCAAAATGAAATACAAATCTTTGTAACTCCTTTGACTACTGACAATCAATTCATCCTTCCATAGACTATCTATATACCTCAAAGACACTGATGTGCATATATCTATATATTTATAACTCAAAGACACTGATGTACACATCATATCATATTGTCTCATTTAAAAACTTCCTTTCAAAGTAAGTTCCTTAATAGTATGACCTCACTATCTTCTACATCCTCTTACAAAACTCATTCAGTAATCAAGACCATTCAAAGCACTTGTAATTTCTTTTAAAAGAAATGATGTTCAGAAGTAGTTATACAAAGTAACCACTACATGCAGTTACTTCTCAAACTATATACCCCAGAGAATAGTCGTTAAACACCTTTAAATATCAGTCTTAGATTAAGTACTCCTACCAAGTTTTTGTTTTAAACAACAGTCATTGATATTTAGAATGCAAGTCTTCTACCTTCTTAGTTGGTAAGGCCAAGGAGTTGGGTTTAGTATTCAATGAGAATACTACCCTTAAGATTTTACTTAAGCTTCCTCTTACCGATGATGGTAAGTCAATGATATTTTATAACACAAAGTAATTTTTTATTTTGAAAGTCTTCACAAGAGATAAACCCTAGGTCTTAGGGTTTTTGAGAAACCTTCTATAATCACAATCCAAAATATTTCAATGATAAAAAATGGCATCACAACCAAATTGAACATCATTATTGTACCTTTTCTATCTTATGTAGCTATCTTTATCATGTCCATGACTTTTTGAAACATTAACTACATAACACCTTGAAGAATTAAAGCATTGTATTCAAGCACTATCCTTGAAGCATCGAAGCAAACTTAACCTGCATCTATCCTTATGTATAAATGAAGCAATTTACTCAAGCTTTGTATGAGGACCAAACCAAATTGTGAAAGTCTTTGACATCAATGAAAAATCAATGCCACAAATCGAACAAACTCCCCCTTTGGAATTGATGTCAAACCAACTCACACACATCATTAAACCTATACCATTGCATCACACACATAATTAAACTAGGACCATTGGAGTTCATCTCCCCCTTTAACATCAGATGACAATGGAGCACTTAATCCCTCATGAATGAAGGCCAATGTCCTTTGGTATATGTCAACTAGCCAATATCATTGACAAGTAGAATATAAAACACTCCTCTTTGAGAAAGAATCCACTAAATAACATGTGAAAGAAGAATAAAAAATTACTCTGTCACTATGATATTATGTGCATGACTTTGTGCTTATGAAATATTGCAAACACCACTAAGAAAAATTACTCCCACTTCAATCATTTCTTGCAACAAGATACTGGTAAGATTTCATCATAGAGGGTTGTCAAAACCACTATCAAAGCATTGTTATATAGTCAACCTCACACTATCCAAGGCATACAAGGTTATGTTTCACTATATTTCACTGCCAAAGAGAAAAGAGCTCCAAAGAAAGAGCCAAAGATCAAAGTCCAAGTATTGAAAAATCAAAGTCCAAGGAAAGAATATAAACACACTAATAAGGAAAGATCAGCATGGAACAGTGGGGATAGAACTGTTTAAATACCCCCCAACATATTTGATGATTCACTAATATTCTTGAACCAACCAATCACTTCAAACAATCATTTAGTAATTTTGGTGCTGCTTGATAATATTGCAACATGGCTTGATGGGAATTCAATGAAGAGCTTGTCATAGAATCGATTGGTCTTGTTTGATACAGACTAGTTTACATATAATGTGAAAGAATAGTAGTTCTTGCAAGGAAACACAGTCTAGAGCATGCAAGACAAATATGAAGTTTTCTTCATTTGAACTCCTTCCAACCTTCTATATTGTCTAAGAGAGTGTCTTCAAAGCACTATTACCTTAGAGCATGACTTTGATAGCAATAAAACCATTATGAAAAAGTCTGTCCCAAATGCTTGATATCAAGTCTTGTCATGCTCTTATCAAAACCTCCCTTCAAGAAATCAAATACTATTGGTCCAATGTGCTCAATGCTGACATAATATCCTACAAGAATAATTTCACAAAGCAACGAAATCAACAAAGCACTTGTTATAACAAAAACCATAAAACTATCATCATAAAAGAGTTGCTTACTATCACCATATATTTGCAAAAGAATTCTTAAATAACCATGCATAAAGATACAATCATCATCATCATGAGAATGGTACTATCATAAAACATTGTGCATTTGACCAAAATACAAAATAATAATTCTCCTTAAAGCACCACGAACAAACAAAGAACTACACCCTCTTTGACATCAATGGAAAAAAGGAAATTATGCTCATGCTTATAGTTCTCCCCCTATCTGATATCGAATAACATAATCATTTCTAGGGCTTCAATCGAATCACACTTGTCATGTCCTTGTCCTTTTACAAGTGTGTATCCATGAATAACATATCAAGTATATATATCACTCTTATCCTTTGAGAATTAACTTCTTTTAAGCAGATTAACAAAAAAAAGTCATCAAAGCAAGAAAAAAAGTTATTTTCTATGAAAACATATATGATCTATATACCTTGTATCATCTGTCAAGAAAAAAACCATAAAACTCTTTGACAAGAAACATTATCAAAACACATGAAAGTGAAGCATGATTCTCTGACAACTTTGAAAGACAATTCAAGAAAACTTCTAAAGACAAATTTTCAAGAAGACAACACTTAGCTAAAGAGGAACACTGAAACAAGAACTTGAAGAATACTTCCTCTCTCCTCATATATATTACTTTGATGACCTAAGCATCTTGAACTTGCAACTTTGTTACTACACACATTAATTAGACTTGCATGATGTGCACACCATGACTCCCACTATATTGAATGCACATTGTTCATGAGAATTTACAACTGATTTTACTAATCCTAGAATCATTTCACTACATTACTGTAGATAAATAAGATCTCATAGTACCATTATCATACTTGCTTCACTTCATGCCATTACTATCATACCTGAAAGTAGTGACATTGACCATGCACTGTGATACTAACACCTACCCTACGCACTGTCAAAACATAAAGGATCAAGACTAGTCATCATTGAGAGCAAGAATGAAGACCATCTACTGCACACTGCTAATCTTGTAGAATCACTGTCAATATGAAGTTTATACAGAGCCTTTGTCAAGATAATGGATATATAGTCCCTTCATGATAGATATCTTATGAAACTTTCATCCTATTGCATACTATTCAAATAACTACAACAATTATCAATTGTAAAAAAAATAAATTGTTAACCTCAATGCGCATTATAATCATGAATTCCAAAAAAAAATGAAGGATGTGAATTCTACCAACTGAATGTCATGAGATTCCAACATCAAACTCTCTTCATACAACAAAAAACCTCTTAGTGTACCTTTGCAGCAAGGTTCTTTCATAACAAAGATGTCACTGTGCATGAAGCAAATTTATCAACTCATTATGCCACTATAATGAAGATCACTACCATGAAGACTGAGACCATTCCTCCATGTTGACAAAAGTGTAAAGATTGTTAACCACTTATCATCTTTTCTTTAAAAATATATATCTTGATATGAAATTTTTTCATAAGAACCTTTCAAGAATGGTTGATCATACTCGACTATAACTAAAAATCTATTGTAGCTAACAAACATCAACCAAAATACTATCCCCATATGAAAAGAACAATATTAACATCTTAACCATTATGTTTCACAAGACACATCATTTTATTCATTAAAATTTTATGTTGCAAGAGAAAATTAGGCAATACTAAACTTTGCATCATGACTATTTATTTCATATCAAAGCATGAAAAAACATTGTAAACATTTTCTCCTTGAATATCACTTGAACACTTATAGCAAACTTATTAAAATAGACTGTGAATGAGATATAAAACCCAATGAGAACCACTGTGATTTGAACACTAAGATACAACACATTGAAGAGCATTCCTTAATAAGAACACTTAATAAGGTTCACTAGAGACACCACCAAAAAATGCAAAACCTTGGAGCAAGTAGTAGAATGATAATTAAAGTCTATCTTCTTCCTAGGAGAATTTATGAATTTGGAACTGTAGACATGCAAAATCAACATTATGCACTTATTCCATATTCATCCACTCATTAAATTAATCAAACTAAGCAAATCCATTCACCAAGTAAATCAGGACTATTTAATTTATTCCTAAGGTTATTCATTTAAATTAAATCAAAATCAAACATCAACCTTTTAATTAAATAAACCAAACTTTATTTAATTAAATCTCCAAATGCATATTCCATCCCTTTTTTATTTAAATAAATCCAGATATTCAAGTCAAAAGGGTCAAAACATCCTAATCATCATTAAGCTAATCTAATCCTGATTAACCTAACCTAACCACCCATCACATCCTCTAGCTTTTCCCACTTGCACAAATAAATCAATTTATTGATTTATTAAAATCCTTATTTTCTTTCAACTTGGCATAAAAAATAGAATATTCCCTCAAGTTTGAAAATGATGACAAGTTGACTTGTCCCTTCCAACATTGCATTAACTTCTCCATTTCATGTCCCCCTCTCAACATTTATTTCACAAATTTGAATTTGAATCTCCCTCTCTTGGGCACATTGGCCAAAACTTGCACATCCCTCAACCTATGGAAATTTGACAAGTGGCCTCTTTTCATTGGTTTGTTTTTAGTCCCACATTCATCCATTTGGCCATTCTCTCATCAAGATATTCTATAAATGAAGGGCCTCATTCTTCATCAACTCATCTACAAATCTTATGCAAAGTTACTCTCTTGGATTGAGAACTAATTTTTCTCTTCTTACTCCGTCATCATTGCATTTGCAACATTTGAGCTTGTCAAGGGTTGGGAAAGGGTCACTTTTCACAACAAAGTGACACCAATCCACTATGCAATAGGTGTGCATTATGTATCTTTCATGTTTTTAGTTTAGTTTGTTTTGTTATCATGTTTAGGAAGCATTTTGCATTATTTCATAGGAGCATTTTGAGGAATTTGTAAGTTACTAACCCATGCTTGAGGAATAGTGTTTGCAGATTTTAATAGGTGCTCACATATGGCCCTAGAAGGCGGGTTGCTAGGGTTTTCTTCACAGTTGCACACAGATTTTTTTCACATTTGCTCATAGTTTTTTCCTTTTTTTTATTTTACATTTGTTGTGCATTATTTATTAGTTGGGCATTCGCGGGAGTTTCTAAATCCTTTACAATAAATTTATTTTATGGAATATCTATGTTACATTTCTTTGAAGAGTTTTATATAACGCGCTTTGTCTATACTCCCGCCTTTTGAAAATGTTTCTATCTAGCCACTTTTGAATTCCATATTCACTTGCAGCCTATAGATAGACAGTCAACAAGTTAGCACAATGTTTTATTTTGCATAAAGAATAAATACACTCACAAGTAGCTGATTTACTTATTTAGAATAGATCTTCAATACACCCACGTACTCTTTTGTTTGTTATAATGGTTCGTGTTTGAATGTATTTAATAGCTATCTTCGTGTGTTCTTTTTTTGAAAATCTAAGGCTAAACTTGACTGCACGTAATATAATGATCTAAATTTTTATAGGCGCACATTCATCAGTTATTGTTTTGGGTCGGTGTTCAATGACAAATTTTGTGCAGGAGTCCCACTGATTATTGTTTGACATTCAATGATAAAAGCTTCTGTGCACTTATAAATTATTGTTTGAGCTTTATGGAAGGCATATTTTTGTCTTTTCTTTCACCATTAGGAGATCTTTATATGATGCCTTACCTTTAGATAGTTGTGGGTTCTCATCCATTTGAGGAGTCGTCTTCAAGAAAGCACAAAATCATCAAAGACATTAGTGAGCTATTGTCAAATCAAATCTCATGTTACAAGAAGAAAACTTTACTACCAGCTCACTTGTCCGTCGATTTAATCAGCCATCTCATAATTCTTTGAAGAGTCATTAATATTACTGTTATCTGATCACTTTATCAAACTTTATTGGTGACTTTAGCCACTGTCCTTTTGCTTACTCATCAATAAAAATGTGTCATTCATGATCTTTTGATTTGGTCAGACAAGGATGTATTAAGATAGATCGGTTGCCTACCAGCTGATCAATGACTGAGACTTATAGATTGTTTTCTTAATTCTCTCTTCACATTGAGCTCTTCTTATTCTAGAGATCGTCCGCCGTCTAACCTAATTTGTAGTTATTTATTCTCCTTACATTATCTTCTATCATTAATACATGTGCATGGAATTAAAGCGTGATTCCAAGGCTCTAAATCTGGAGGATGATAGTCATAGGTCTGAGTGCAATTGGATGTGCATGAAAAATTGTGCAGGAACGATGAAATTGATGGTAGAGTTGATGGCCGAATGAAGCACTAAAGTCACTCGCAACAATTATCTCAACAATGCACTCAAGAAGCATGTGAAACATTAAAGCGTGATTCTTCAAATATTTGTTTGATCTGTTGAACTGTTAACTTGTTACCATTGATTGTGAAATATTATGACTTAATCATTTGATGGTAGCAACTCACGTTAACCATACTGTCTTGATTACTATGGCCTGAATAGATTAAAGTGATATTTGTCAACAATTGGAGATCATGAAAACTTCGCCACATACCATGACGCCTTGCTGGGAGGCTATGAACTTTTCAAAACTGACCACTTAGAATTTATGTCTCCATAATCATAGTGCCATGTTGAATAAAAAGTAAAGGTAAATGGATGGGTAGCCAATTCGCTAAGAAATATTAATTAAGATGTTGACTGCCCTTGCCGCTAAATGTTTAGGTGCTGATAATTAAGGTTATCCCTGACTTCATTAAAGGCTGCTTTTCTATGTTTGAAAGAAAATGTGAAATATCCTATCTGTTCACTTACATTGCTATGTTTCTTTGAATTACGCAATATGATGAGATTTGGGGGGTGAAATTTCTGGAAAAGTCTCCATGCTGCCATCATAAATATCATTGTTCCTTTGGTGTCAGCAATAGGCTTTTGTCTTGGACACATAGAAAGTCAACCCACAAGCTTTTAATGAAGATCTTTAGTAATTTATTTTGATTGAGTGCATCTTTATTCAATATTCTCTCGTACTATAATAAATATCATAATTTTATTATCACATTTATTACGATAGCCAACATTTGAGAATATAAGGAGGCTTTTTGAAAAATTTGTGGCTCATTTATTAAAACAATTCATTGACTTTTCAAAGTTTAAATTGTCACATTATTATGGTTATTTCAAGATCATGAGCATGCTTTTGAGAAATTTATTCTTTATGATTTATTTGATTGACTCAATACATATGGATTTTGATAAGGAAGAGAATGGATCTAACGAGTGTGGTACCTTTACAATGAAATCAATATCAAAACATGATTCAATTAGGAATCCTCCTTTTATTATCATAATCATCCAAATCATTTGTCCTTTCATTTGAGATCATGTTATGGTGTGAAGTTAATAATCAAAATCAATTTAATATTATGATCCTCACATGATCGTCTTTTTGTAGGTACAAGATAAAGTGAAGAAGGAAAGCAAAACGAAAACAAGGAAAGCAAGGAAAGCAAGGAAATCGTAAAAGGTGAAAACGAAGGCAAAAAAAGAAAAGCAAAAGGTAAAGGTGAAATCGACATTGGAATCAAGCATTGGAGTTAAAACAGAAGCAAAGTTGGAGTTGAAGAATTAAGCATCAAAATTTGAAACTCACAAAGCATTTTTTAATGCTTAAGGGCTTCCATTTCATGCCTTAATTTTTTGTTTCATGCTAACTCATCTTCGGTTTTTAAAACGAACACTTCAAAATGCTTGGAGAGTTTGTCGTAGGCTTTAATTTTCTGTTTTAGGCTAACTCATATTTCGTTTGGTTCTTTAAAACGAGTTCATCATTGACTCGAGGCTTAAAATGAACATGTGTTTTTTGTGTTTCGTAATCTCTTATTTAAAGTAATCTCATCTAAAAAGGCGTATGAACTTCTCTCGCACTTCATGGTGATATTGAGAACCAAAATTATTTTTGATGAATTTAAGTTGCATAAAATATTGCCTCCACACTTTGATTTGGGTTTCAAATTGAACAAGATCTTGTGCGAGTGTGAGTGGGGGCATTATCGCGTATATTCTCTCTTTGTTGCCATCAAAGATTGATCGAGTTACAGATTTTTTCTTTACTCACTTTTGTTTATCCTAGAGGGCTTGCCTTGGGGAAAAAGTACTCACCCAAGGGAACGACTCAACCGGTAACACTCTAAAGCCAAGAGTATTTCCAGCCAGGATATAAATATGGGTATTGGAAGAAACACCAATATCACATGGTTGATTTCGACGAGATGGATTTGAAAGGGGACTCTTGCCATATGGGTCAATCTCCATGAATGGAAAGTCCAAAATAAAACCCTTTTTTGTAGTGGCCTATTAACTCATTCACCGAGTTTATCGAAGTGGTGCATTGGAACATAGATTCCAAGAAGTTACTTGCCATGTCTGATCTTGGTTAAATTATAGACCTGTTAAGACTTCATTCTTAACATACCTTTATACTCTCTCCTTGGTTGCATGTAAAATCATCTCTTCTTCTACAAAGGGCATGAGGCAAGCCCACTAAGAAAAATGTACCAATTGAGCTAGGACGTCATATTGCTTGTGGTTACAAAATGCTTTGCTTGTTCGAAAACATTTGAAAAGAAACACTCAACATGATCCTCAAAATTTCAAAACCTTTAGGAGGAAAATACCATTTACCAAATTCTCATGTTATTGCTTTCCCTTGGGATTACATCCTTAGAGGCTTCTAAGCACTTGAATTTACATCTCAATTTTCCCCCTAAAGTTAAATAATAGGTAACCCTTGCCTTAAATTCATCAAAGTTTCACATAATATACTTTGTGAAATGAGACGAAGTTGAGAAATTGGACATTCAGTTGAAAACCTAATCAAGATTGTGTTTGTGGTAAAAATAATCCATTAAGCAAAGATTAAAAACAATTGGACCCCACACATGTGTTTCCAATGATTTCACACAAAATCAAGATCAAGAAACCAAAGGTGAAAGCCCTTAGTCTGAAAGCCCATCAAGAATGTCTCTCTATGTTATACGGAGTCAGAAAAAGACTGCTTTTCAAATTTTACAAAAAGGCTTCAAGGAACAATCCTGGTTTGTATTCATTCTATTACTACCAAAACCCAAATCTTTTCAGAGATTTTGAACATCTTGTTTAGAGAAAAGCTTGTTCTTCAATACCTAGGTCTAGGCAAACAAAGTGTCTTTTTTTGGTTCATCTTAGGATCAAAGAAAATCAAAATATTTTTCATCCATCCTTCAAAACATAAAAAAAAAACATCATCTCACAATCACCTTTTGGAAAATCTTGAAATCACCCTTAATGCTAGGCTTTTTGGCAAAATAAAAATCATCAAAATCCTTGAGACTAAATCCTTGAAAACATTATCAAAATCACCTCTGGCTAGGTATGTGTAGATGTATCCTTCTTCATATTCTTAGTCAAAAATTATAAAAATCATCTCGTTTAGCTTAGTATATGTAGATGAATCCTTCTTCATATGCTTAGTGAAACTATCATCTTGTTTGGATAGGCGTGGGTAGATGCACCCTTCTCCTCGCACATATTTAAAATTATCATCATTTGAGAAAATCCATCCTTAGGAAATCATCCAAACATCTTAGGGTCTATTTTTTCAAAATCAAAATCCAAATCAAAATCAATCAAGGACAAATCCCAAGGGAAAATCAAAATAAAAATCTGCAACATATCTGAAAGTCCAAAAATCCTAGTATCTCCTTCAAGACTTACCAAAAGATCATAACATCCACATCATTCATCTTACATTATCATCATATCACCTTTCGATCCTCGAGATATCCTAAAATTTTCCACTTTGAGGCATAAAATAAAGATCAATCCAAAGAATCAAGAGATTCATCTCCCATTCTTAAAAATTGATCCTTGTTTTATGGTTCAAACCAGATCTCAATACAAGAAGAGCATGGAAGCGAACAAAGAAACACCCGCTTCAAGTGATTTAAGTCAAACCACTCTTGAAATGAAACCCATTGGGTTTGGAACTCTCACAGTTAACCTTCCAACATCATCGCAAAACCCACAAGAGGAAGCCCAAGGAGAAGATCTCACCTTTGGGATGTCTCATGATGAAATGACTGAAATGCTTCAAAATATGGAAAACCATAAAATCATCAACATCATGATGAGTCTCAATCCTTCGTTATACATGCTTGAATTAGCAAAATAAGGATCCAAGTTACCTTCGGATTTCGACATGAGCACCATAGTGGAGACGTCATTTCCGCCAATCTCATCCACCATTCCCATCTCATCTACACCCCCATCCCAAAAAATCATGCAAAACATTCGGCAGATCACGACATCGTTTGCTCCAACCCAACCCAATGTTAATAAGGGAAATGCATTCCTTAATGCTATTCAAACACACCCCCTTGTTAATAATCAAAACTTGGATGCAAACACCGTATTGGAACAAAACAAACCCCAAAACCTATTACACAAAAATGTTCCTCTCACATTCCATCATGATCCATCATCATCATTTTTTTACACAACACCTCAAACACCTCTCCTCACAAATTCGCAAGAGGAAGGAGATATGTTTTGACCTGGGGGTATTTTCGGCACCACAAAATTTTCACAACAACTCACACCCCTTAAATTTCCACCACTTCCACAATTTCCATCATCATCCACACCACTCCTTGGCTTAGGGCTTGCCCCTTTACCAAGTATCGATCAAAACAACATCCCAAATATCAACCAAAGCATTATGTCAAATGCTCAAAACTTGTCGTTGACATCGCAACAACAAATGACAAACACACAAGCAATTGCAACATCATCGAACACCCCCATAACATCGCAAAGCATGGTATCTCATGGGCCAATCACATCAATGACGCCACTTATCACTCAAACCACCACATCAACAACACCATCCACCAATCAAATAATCAACACGACATCACCTCTCACCACTACCACAAATTCCATACCGAATCCACCACCACCCCCACCACCACCAACTTCCACCACATCAAGCCAATACAACACAACATTACAAGATACTTTTCAAAGGGGATTTCAACAAGTGCAAAAACAAAAAGTTGTATACCTAGCTGCACAAGCCACCCAAGCAGCCCAAGTCGCACTACAAATGCAACAAGCTGCACAAGCCCAAGATTTATTGCAACAACAACAACAAGAAGCCGCACAAGCATTGCAAATACAAAAGGCCGCTCAAGCACAAATTCTATTGCAACAACAAGAAGCACAAGCACAAGCCGTAGAAGCATAAGCTCAATATTAGGCACAACAAGCCCAATATCAAGCACAACTTCTTGCACAAATACAAGCACTGCAATTGCAAGCATATCAGCAAGCAATAAAGCAATATCAAGAGCAGCAAGAAGCAACATAATTGGTAGCCCAACAACAAGCATTGTTGGAACAACAAAAAGCACAACAACAAGTGTTGTTGGAACAACAACAAGCACAACAACAAGCACAAATCTTAGCGCGACAACAACAAGATCAACAACAAGCATTGTTCATAAAAAAGTAGGTGGAAGCCTACCTTGCTCAATAGAACATAAAAATACCATCAAACAACACATCGACCAACCCACCTATCCAACCCACGATCGAAACACCCCAAAACACTTTCATCCCACCCCCTGATCCTCAAAACGATGTAACGACATAAATTAGGTTGCTCTCGCAACAAGTGCTCTATCTGCAATTAGGACGAACAATGAAGGCACCAAGCAACTTGTGTTTGTATCCATTTGATAGGAGCCTAGTAATGAAACCATTCCCCAAAGGATTTGAGATCCCCAAATTTGATAAATATCGAGGGACGGGAAACCCTGAAGATCACATTAGGGAATTCCAGGTTCATTGCATGGAAGTCACATACAACGATACTTATCTTATGCGACTATTTCCTAGGAGTTTGGCAAGTCATGCTATGGGATGATTTTCTCACCTACCTTCAAGCATTAGAACATTTCAAGAAATTATAGATGCATTCATTAAGAACTATGCATGCAACATTGCAATGGATGTTAGTCTAGAAGAACTCTCAGCTTTGAAACAAGGAATGGGTGAATCTTTCGCTTCATTCCTACAACGATGGTGATCCAAGGCTAATCAGAGCAAGTGGACCATGCTAGAATAACAACAAGTCTACACCATAATTTCCAACCTTCAAGGCCACTTAGCATTTCATCTCAAGGTTCAGGGCATCACCACATATGATCAGTTGATCCCCAAGGCGCTCAGCATCGAAAGAGCCCTTATGACTCAACCCATGGAATCAACACCATACCCTGAACAACAAAGCAACCACCCACCATCCAATTACAATGATAAACCTCACACATGGGCAAGGAACAAAAAAGTTACTAATGATGGTGTCATTGATGCCAAAGTGGTCATTAGTGCTCCTCACCAACATACACCCACACCACAAATCCAAACACAACACCAAAACAATCATCACATAACACACCAAATCAATAATCTCAATTAGCAAAGAGGACCACCCCAACACAAGAATTATCCCAAGTGAAAGTACACTGCTTTGGGGGAACCATTAGAAGTCATCATGAAAATGCTGATAGATGAAAAACTCATTCAGGCTCCTACCTTTGAAAATTACCAAGAACCAGATGCGAAACCTCCTTGGTATAATGAGAATCAACTTTGCGAATTTCCTAAAATCAAAGGCCATACCACAAATAGTTGCATGAGATTGAAAAACATTGTTCAAGATCTCATTGATAAAAGAATCATAAACGTAGAACAACCTACCAAAAATCAGGATCTTAAGATATATATGAATCTGATGCCGAATCATGGCAACAAAGGGAATAACGATAACAAAGATAAAGGGAAGGGAATCCACTCAAACGTAAATCATGTGTATGAAATGGTCATCACCTCCCTAGATGAAAACTGTATGGTCATTACTATCAAGGGTGCCTATGCCGAAGATTGTGGAGTCACCACAAGAGGTGGCAAAGTAACCATCGCATGATCATCCTAGCCAAACAAAGTCCCTGCATCTAGATCCGTTCCTAATGGCTATAATGTCCTAGATCAACTCAAGAGAACGCCAGCACAAATCTCCATCATGGAGTTGCTAAAAATCTCATCTGCCCATAGGAAAATTCTTGAAGAAGCGTTGGCCTCATCCACTGTCCTCGCAGACCTTGATGCGGAGCAATTCCAAGCTATGGTTAGAAATATCATTGCGCCTAATCTTCTTACATTCTCTGACCAAGATTTCCCCACCCAACCATCTCACAACCATGCAGTTCACTTGGAAGCCATAGTACATAAGAGAAAAATCAAAAGGGTCTTGGTGGATGGAGGTGCCGGCTTGAACATATGTTCTCTCAACCTCATCAAGCAATTGAAAATATTAGAGGATTCCATTGACAAAGGGAAGGGTATCATGATAAGAGAATATGATGACCAAGAAAGAGTGTCTTAGGGAACAATCAAACTCCCTATTCAAGTAGGGCCCACCATCATGGAAACCACTTGTCAGGTCTTGGACCTTGACTTGCTGTATAATATCCTCCTAGGACATCCATGGATCCATGCGATGAAAGTAGTAGCATCAACCTTCCACCAATGTGTGAAATTTACACAATGGACAAGAAGTTACCATCCATGGAGATCCTGAACCTTTCTCATATTGCAAAAATCTTGAAGCAAAGTATTACAAAATCCCCCAAGTACCAAAAAATGATGAGGGCCCATCCACACCATACATCGATCCCGCCACCCTCGCATCCACTTCTGTGACAAAGACACTCGCCACTCCCTCCATTCCAACCATTTATAACATTAAGCTCATCATCAAGGATGATGGTTGTGGAAGCTACAAGCTCCCTAACAATGCTTTTGTGGTAGGAGAGTTACCACAATCTCCTAGATCACAGGGTCGTCCACAAGAAAATCAAGCTCCCGCATCACAAACATCTCCTAAAGACTATCCAAAATTCACAAGCTGGGGAGACCTTGGCCAGTAGGTTATTGAGGAAGATCCATCACATATGTTGTATCAAGATGAAAGACCAGTACCAGAATTACCAATAGATAATGGAAGCAAGGGTCTACAAATGATGCTCGCAATGGGCTACGACATAAATCAAAGACTTGGACAAAATGACAATGGGCTCATAATACCTATCATGCCAAAGATGCGACCGATAACAAATATTGTCCTTCGATGTACCCCTCTGATTATAACCATACGTGGCCGAAGTCCTCCAGTTAGAGCAGTTAATAAACCTCATCCGCCAACTGCAGCAGAACTACAATTACCAGTATCCACAGGTCGTGTTCTAGATAACTATACCTTTGATATAAACAATGTCTGTATTAGTAGCGATGATGAGGACCCCATATCCAATCTACCTAGGTTATTTGAGGATACCTCCCTTTGCATGATTAGTACCCTATCCTTTGAGCCGGATCATCAAAATCATGAGATCCACTTAGTATACCCCCAACTAATCGACTATGACCAACGAGGACCACCGGTTCTTGATACATTCAAAAATGATGAGGCACTCTCAGAATTCATGGGACTACGGGATAACATTCCAGATGGAGATCACAAAGCAGGGTTTATAATGGAGTTGGACACACATGCCTATTATGGGGAAATGATTGAATCCTTCAGTCGTTAAAGTGAGAAATTAAGACTAATATCCAAGTCCTTGAGTGAAAACCACACTGTGGCACTCTCTGACAAGAAAAGAGTAAAAATAAAGGATGCATCCAATGGTGAAAACCTCTCTAAGGCGCCCGAGGATGGGGGATTCAATCTTCCTTTAAGAGCTATTCATAGTGAAAAGTTAGCAGTCTTGGCAGAAAAATGCAATCCGATCAACCTAGGAACAGAGGAGACCCCGCATATCACATTCTATGAGGAATCACTACTATCAGAATAACAAGAGCTCCTAGCAGCCTTCTTAAGGGAAAGATAGATAAACTTCACATGGAGTTATGCTGACATGCCAGGACTTGATCCAAAGACCGTGGTTCACTACCTAGCAGTGTATCTAGAAGCAAAGCCTATCAGACAAAAGCTTCGAAAAATGCACCCTCAGATCACCTTATTGGTCAAAATGGAGCTAAAAAAGCTACTAGATGTAGGATTCATACGACCAATAGATTATCCAGAATGGGTATCAAACTTGGTACCTATTTCAAAGCTTGATGGAGCCATTAGAATCTGTACAGACTTCATAGATTTGAACAAGGCATGTCCAAAAGATGATTTCCCACTTCCCAACATCAACATGATAGTGGACATGACAGTGGGACATGAGATTTTGTCACTAATGGACGGATTTTCAGGATATAATCAAATCATGATAGCAAAAGAGGATCAACACAAGACAACCTTCACTTGTCCATGGGGGGCTTACTTCTGGAACATGATGCCATTCAACCTAAAGAACATAGGAGCAACATATCAAAGGGCCATGAAATTAATATTCCATGACATGATCCATAAGATGGTCAAAGACTATGTTGAGGACATCCTAGCTAAATCCAGAAAAAGACAAGATCACATAGCAACCCTAAGTGCTATCTTTGACAGATTGGAGGAATACAAAGTCAAACTAAATCCCAAGAAGTGCGTCTTCGGCATACAATCAAGTAAATTGCTAGGATATATAGTGTCCATGAGGGGTATCAAGGTGGATCCAACAAAAGTAAAAGCAATCCTCGAGATGGAAGCATCGAAAACATTAAAGCAATTGAGAGGTCTACAAGGCAGACTCCAATCCATTAGAAGATTCATAGCACAACTGGAGGAAAAATAGAACCCATACTCTCACCTACTCCACAAGGGAGTAGCGTACAAATGGGATAGCAAGTGTGAAGAGGCATTCAAAAAAATCAAGGAATACCTACTGACACCACCAGTCTTAATGCCACCAATCCCAAGAAAGCCATTGATTCTATACGTGTCAGCGACAACAACAACCCTTAGAGCTCTCTTGGCTCAACATGATGAAAATGGAACAGAAAGGGCCATTTATTACATCAGCGGGACAATGGTTGGGCATGAGCTAAACTATTCATTCATTGAGAAAGCCTTCCTTGTAGTAGTGTTTGCATCACAAAAATTAAGACATTACATGTTGGCACATAAAATAAAACTTATCGCCAAAATTGATCCTCTCAAGTATCTACTATCAAAGGCAATGCTCACATGAAGAATGGAAAAATGGGTGATGATACTGTCAGAATACGACATTGAATATGTGGAGAGGAAAGCAATCAAGGGACAAGTCATCACAGACCAACTGGAAGAAGCACCTATCTATTCCGAGAATCCTCTTGTCTCAGAGTTTCCAGATGAATCCATTTTCAATATCAACATAGCTAACCATTGGAAACTATACTTCGATGGCTCATACACATAGCATGGATCAGGAGCTGGTGTCTTCTTCATCACTCCACAAGGAGATTGCATACCAAGGTCATACAAACTGGCATTTCCCTACACCAATAACATTGCAGAATACGAGGCTTTGACCATAGGTCTTAGAATAGTAGTGTAGTGGAACATCATGGCTCTCAAAGTGTACGGAGACTCCTAATTGATCATAAACCAAGTTAATGATGAATACCAGACCAAGGATGACAAGCTCACTCCATACAAGAAATTGGTGGAGACTCTCAAAGAATCCTTCATCCAAATTACATTTGAGCAGATACCTAGAGCCAACAACAGAGCAGCAAATGCCATGGCAACAATTGGGTCCTTACTGGACATCCCCAACAATGTTCCAAAATATGAATTCCTAATAGAGTAGCTTCTCGTACCCACATTCAAGGTACCAGAATCAGAGTTCATGTGCATAATCATTGGTTTCAATGATCCTTGGTATCATGACATTTACATATACCTTTGAATAGGAGTCATACTCGCCAACTTACCATCAAACCTAAAATAAACCTTTGTCAAAAAGGCATCCAGATTTGTCATCCTAGGAGATACCCTATATCGTAGGAGCATAGAAGGAACCCTACTACACTTCTTAAATGCTGAGGAGGCATTAACTGCTCTAACTAAAGTACATAATGGTATCTATGGTTCACACTTGAGTGGAATGACCATAGCTAAGAAATTGCTAAGGATGGGGTATTATTTGCCCACAATGGAAAGAGAAGCACATGATTATGCTAGAAAGTGTTTACAATGTCAGCAGCATGGGGACCTCATCCATGCTCCAACTCAAGAGCTTCATCCTATTGTCTCACCATGGCCCTTTTCACAGTGGGGCTTCAATCTCATTGGAAAGATAACTCTGACCTCATCTAATGGCCACAAATTCATCATAACCACAATAGAGTACTTTACTAAGTGGGTGGAGGCCATACCCATGATGTACATAACTGGGAAGCAGATTTCAAATTTCATTCTGAACTATCTCATATGCCGCTATGGTGTTCCACATGCCATTATCTCAGATAATGGGACACCATTCAAGAATCAGTATGTCTGTGACTTGTGCGAGAAATTCAAAATCCAACATCGCTTCTCCACCCCATACTATTCCCAAGGCAATGGCCAAGTAGAAGCTACAAACAAAACCATTCTGAAAATCCTAAAGAAAACAATCAATGACACAGGTCGTGACTGGCACCTACAGCTTAATCCCTCCCTTTGGGCCTATCAAACCAGCATCCACACACCCACCGATGCCACCCCCTTCTCCTTGGTCTATGGATCAGAAGCCATATTCCCCATTGAGATCGAGTTCCCATCCATCAAGATATCACTGCAAAACCTCATCACAGATGAAGAGTACCAGGTATCAAGACTAAATGAGCTAGAGCTACTAGATGAGCGACGTATAGATGCTTTGAATCATTTGAAAGTCTATCAAAATAGATTCAAAAGGAGCTACAATAAGAAAATTAGAAGCAGGACATTCCAAGTAGGAGAACTGGTATTGAAGGAGAATAAAAAAAATGTCCCAAACCCAAGCAGCAAAGGAAAATTTGAACCCAATTGGTTGGGATCGTTCATCATAACAACAAGTTACAAATAAGGGGCATATTAGTTATCAAAACCAAAAGGGGAACCTCTACAAGAGCCCATGAATAACTCTCATCTCAAAAAGTTTTATGCCTAAATATTTCAAGGTATAAAACCAAAAAATCCAAAAAAATCAGAAAATTTCCTGAAAAAATGGTTACTTCGGCAAAAACCTGGCAAATAGGCGTCTTGGTAGCAACAAAAAAATAAAAAAAGCAAAAATCCAAAAAAATTAGAAAAAGGATTGAAAACGAAAGAAAAAATAATCCTCTAGTGAAAAATACTTCGATGGCACTCTAGGAAAGTACCTTGGTGAAAACCTAGAAAATAGGTGCCTTGTGTAAATAAGCACTTTCCATCACATTAGGATTTTGTCATAATAAGCTGACAATTCATCATGTATATCTTCATCCGTAAATCGGTCAAGTCGTCAGTTGAACTATGTGGTCTCTACGTGTATAACATAGGCAAGGCTAATCTTTTGATCAGCCCCCGAGGCCCCTAGGATAGGTCTTTAGGTTAGTCTCTTGGTCAAAATCTTAGAAAATCCCAAAAACATTAGAAAATCAAAAATTAAAACATTTGAAAATCTCAAAAATACCAAAAACAACCTCAAAACATTGCAAAACATCAAAAACATCCAAATATTTGAAAAAATCCATTCGTCTCATCTCGCTTGCATCCGCAATAAACACCACTCATAATAAATTGATCGCCATCCTCAACCTTTTGGTGAAACAGTTAGAAACAAGTCTAGCAGTCAAAGTGAAAACTCAAAAACGTCAAGTCTTAGGTTTAAGTCAGTACGTAAACAAGTTGGTCAATTCTTTGTGTCGATAGTCCATCATCCAATCAGTCCCATATCAATCATTTGATAACATCATGTCCTAGGATGAATCCTTCCTACAAGGGGCATTATTTATCAGAAAGAACACTTTGGATAAACGAAATGACGTGCCGCCATCCACTAACATGTCCTAGGATGTATCCTTCCTAGAATGGGCATTATCTCTTGGCAATAGTTTTAGTTCATATCCTTGAAAACACATTCCCTTTTGGTTAGTGGTATTGAAGAACACGAACTTGTTTGTGTGCTTTATCTTTGTCTTTTGACTTATCTTATTGTGCTCAGTCCAAGTACCTCTCGATGATATCCGAACAAAGGATTTAGAGAGATAGGAATGGGGCAACGATCATTATTATTTTGTCAGATGTGCTTGTTGGAAATTCTTGTAAAATAACTTGGTGAATACTTTCTTTGTTAGATATGTATAGAGGATATTTTGGACAGCTTGTTGACTATTGCATTGATAAGTTATACCTTTCCATGTTTTGGTCCGAGGTGTTTGAAACTTCTAAAGTGCATCCTAGCAAGGTTTCTGTATGTCAGGTGTGAACAAGAATACTCCTATCTATCTGTCGAGTCAAATTCCATCACACTAAGTACAAAGCCATCCTAGTCCTTTATACCTTGATGCATCGTGCTTTTGCGTATTATCAAACATAAGGTAAGTGACCCTTTTAAAATCCTAATCCTTGATAAGAAAATCATCCATTTCTCATCATCATTTCATCATCATCATATCTCATAAATTTAGCTTGTTGGATCCTCTTGTCATCATCTAATGTATTCTTTTCCGTATTAACATCACAACATGAATAGTTAATCATCATCACCAGTGCATCCATCCTGCATCCACAAACCATCAGTATTCTGCATATCATCTCACATGCATAATCATAATCATAATATAGATCTGTTAGTCTAAGCATCTCATAAATCATCACATTTGCATAATCATAGCATATCATCATCATAATATAGATCTGTTAGTCTAAGCATCTCATAAATCATCCATTGCATAATCACAGCATATCACATCATCCATTTCATCCATCTCATACATCATATCATCATTTAAGTTGTTTAAGAAAATATAGATTTGTTATTATACGCATCTTAAAATAACCTCATTTGCATTATCATCCATAACCATCCATTTTGAACCCCTTTATTGTGAGATTGACCCTCAAATAGAATCTTTTCGCTCGATCTCTCGATGGGGCAATGTAATAATGTACTTCTTTTCACTGGGGCAACCAAAAAAATAAGATTTTTTTTGAATTTTTATCATGGCAAGTTTATTCTTTGAACCAACACTACAAGTACATTGTTTCAAAGAGGGGCAAAATTTAGACATGCAAAATCAACATTATGCACTTAGTCCATATTCATCCACTCATTAAATTAATCAAACTCAACAAATCCATTCACCAAGTAAATCAAGACTATTTAATTTATTCCTAAGGTTATTCATTTAAATTAAATCAAAATCAAACATCAACCTTTTAATTAAATAAACCATTTGAACTTTATTTAATTAAATCTCCAAAGGCATATTCCATCCCTTTTTTATTTAAATAAATCTAGATATTCAAGTCAAAAGGGTCAACACATCCTAATCATCATTAAGCTAATCTAATCATGATTAACTTAACCTAACCACCCATCACATCCTCTAGCGTTTCCCACTTGCACAAATAAATCAATTTATTGATTTATTAAAATACTTATTTTCTTTCAACTTGGCATAAAAAATAGAATATCCCCTCAAGTTTGAAAATGATGACAAGTTGACTTGTCCCTTCCAACATTGCATTAACTTCTCCATTTCATGTCCCCCTCTCAACATTTAATTCACAAATTTGAATTTGAATCTCCCTCTCTTGGGCACATTGGCCAAAACTTGCACATCCCCCAACCTATGGCAAGTTGACAAGTGGCCTCTTTTCATTGGTTTGTTTTTAGTCCCACATTCATCCATTTGGCCATTCTCTCATCAAGATATTATATAAATGAAGGGCCTCATTCTTCATCAACTCATCTACAACTCTTATGCAAAGTTACTCTCTTGGATTGAGAACTAATTTTTCTCTTCTTACTCCATTGCCATTGCATTTGCAGCATTTGAGCTTGTCAAGGGTTGGGAAAGGGCCACTTTTCACAACAAAGTGACACCAATCCACTATGGAATAGGTGTGCATTATGTATCTTTCATGTTTTTAGTTTAGTTTGTTTTGTTATCATGTTTAGGAAGCATTTTGCATTATTTCATAGGAGCATTTTGAGGAATTTGTAAGTTACTAACCCATGCTTGAGGAATAGTGTTTGCAGATTTTAATAGGTGCTCATAGGAACATTGTCCTTCTTCATAACCTATACCATTAGTCTCCTTATGATGCTTTTTATTCCTCAACATGTCATTTAAGCATTCAATACTCTTTTCAAACTGTAGATTCTTGTGCAACTTAAAAGATTACTTTTCCAATTTCTTTCTTAAAGAGACTATTTCTAACTCTAGTTTTAGGCATTCATTAGTTTTGACTTCAAGATCAAATTTTGTAAAATCAACTACCATTTTTGCATCTTTTATCTCTATCTTTAGGTTGATAATAAGTTTATTAGACTCTTCAAGATATAAAGAAACTTTTGCAAGATTTGAAAGTACCTTGTCCTTGGAGTCTTTTTCTTGATGAAGTTAGTCTTCTAGTCTCTTATTCTCCTTTTTGAGTTGCTTGATCATATCTAGAGCACACAAGAGTTCACCTTCAATAACAACCTCACACTCTTTTTCATCATAATCCTATTTAGAGTCATCTTCAACCACAAAGAGGTCTTCTTCTTCATCATCAATCTCAACAACAAAATCATTCTCTTTATGACACATTGTGTTAATTTTCAGGAGTGACTCATGCAAAAAATCATTACTTGACTTGACTAGGACTTGATTTTCAATCTTTCGCTTGGCATCCTTCCTTCCTCTATTTCATTTACACTTTCCCATAGTACTCCACTACCAAGAACCCCTTATGTTGGTTAGACTTATGCAAGGGCATGGCTCTAATACCACTTGTTGGCGTACAAGAAATACTGAGAGGGGGGTGAATCAATGCTTCAATAATCAATTTCAACTTAATGATTCTTCAAAATACTTAAAATCTTTTGAAACAATAAATGTTTAGTTTCAAGAGTATAATCATATGTGATAACCAAACTTCAAATTCTTGAACATGTAAACTCAGATGTTGCAATGTAATTAAAGGAAGTAGTAAGAAAAAAAAAAGCATCCATAAAAGAATCATAACATAGTGTTTTTCATGAGTGGAAAACCTCATAGGGATGAAAAACCACTCATAAAATGCCTCACTGGCTTATCAAAATACTTCACAAGTAGAGCCTCACTGGCTACAAAATGCATCATTGACAAAGCCTCACTAGCTATAATTTATGCCTCACTCGAAAAGCCTCACTAGCTACATAAAATGCCTCACTAGTTACAAAACTACCTCATTGGAAAAATCTCCATGGTCTTAATGACCAATCTCCAATGAAAGAAAAAATACTATTGCAAGGGGTTATCCTATTACAATACAATCCTTTTTTCATATTATTTATCTCTACAACATCAAACCTACAAGCCCTATCCACCTCTTTCAAATACAAGCATTCAACATTTAATCCTTCTCTACAAAGATGCTCTTCAAAACACTATACACCTTGACTAGAAATCTACTTTGTATGTGCAGAAATATGAAATAAAGAATGAAATTTATACAATCATGTCTTCTGACATTCACATGGACATTAACTTATACAAACTCAAACTCTGACCTTACTGCAAACTAAACTTTAGAGACTTGTGATGTCATACAAATTGTATTGACTTGAACATGAAACCCTTCACAAGAACTTCCCTCATGCAAATAGTGTTAAAAGGTACATGATAACTGAGAGGGGGGGTGAATCAATTGTCACCAAATTTAAACTCAAATTGTCAACACTTATTAACTTCACAACCACACTATTATGTTATTAAGTATGAACATGAAATGCAGATAATGAAAAGAAAAATCAGCATAAAGAACAACAAATTTTATGTGGGAAACCCAATGAGGGAAAACCACGGTGAGGAATAACTCAATATAAAGTGATAGAAAAACCTAGTACAAAGGCTCATTGCCAAGGGCTCACTACCCAAAAGAGGGCTCACTGTCTAGATACAAAGGCTCACTACCTACAGAAAGGGCTCACTAGACATCTAGATACAAAAGCTCACTACTTACACAAGGAGGCTCATTTCCTACAAAATATTACAAAACAAAAATTGGCTTCATAGCTCAAGAATGAACTAAAGAAAGTACACCTAATAAGTGTTGATATAGTTCCAATGATGCTTAGTAAATTGACTTAACACACTTCATCATATTCTCTCTTCTTCACATTTGCATCCACACCTCTATCTTCTATATTTAGACTTAAAAAAAACTCTCCAATATATATACTTGATCCATCCGCAAGTATCAATTAGGTAGGCCTAATTAGATGCATTTCCTTGTTTACAAAAAATACCAACTGTTGACTTGAAGAATCTACAAATTATTTCCAACTAATAAATCAAAACACATAGAATTCTTTATCATTTCGAAATAGACCTAAGATAGGTTGCACATATATCTTCATATCAAAAATTGATTCACCATATCATGACTTAATCATGAAGTCGTCCAGAAATAGACTTAATTTCAAAAAGTAATCAAAAAAATAATGGTGATACACCGTACAAGCATTGGATCATGAGATATACTGCACATATACTCTTTCACAACCATAAACTATTTAAAAAAAATTCAAGTAGCAACTATCAACCATGGAGTATTGTGGACTAAAATACCAGAGGGTGTAGTTTGTATACCGGTTTTGATACTGAAAAAAAATACCCAATCAAGCACTGAATTAGACTTGCAATCACAATCATGGTGACATCAATGAAAACCCAAAAACTTATAGAAAATCATTCTTCTTCATTCTCCCAACAATCTCCCCCTTTGTCATTGATGGCAACATGTGCCAAAAATTTCAAAACACAACATTCTCTCCTCCTATCACCTTAGCTATTCTCCACATAACTCTCTCCCCTTTTGACATCAATGGAAAAGGGTGACCAAAAGGTAGGATGTATGTTTATGAAGACCCTGTATATACACATAAATTACATCTTCCCATTTCAAACATTCAAATGAGGATGACACTTTTTACATGAAAGATTTTCTTGTACCTCTCTCTTATGATCAAAAGAATCCTTTTCCAAGAAAGCACAATTGAATTCATTATTTCACTCATACCTTCTAATAAAGAGAGCTACATAAAGGAGTATGTCTAATCAGAAGATAGACACAATCATTCAAAAATTTCTGCATTAGAGAGAATTATGGAGAAATGATCCAACTAGACCTTAGCAACTTCCTTAACCAACTACAAGGTTTTAACCATATCTTCTCTTTTCCTTTGAGTAGTTAGAAAATCCACCTATAATTCACCAACTCTTATTATCTTTTTTCCATCTGTGTCTTTGAAGAAATAAAAGTTCTTTCCAATATTGTTCATCTCATATTCAATAGCTTCAATTCTGCTTCTAAAATTGTCAACAATTGTCGACCACTGGAGACAATACCTGTAGATGTCATATATTTTTTTAATTGTTCTTTCAGTTTCTAGACACATTCATTTGCATCATCAATATTTTCTCTTAGATCTCTATTTTCATTTTCAACTTTGTCAAGATCGTCAAGTGTAGCCTAGAGTTCTACTTTATCATCCATCTGATCACTCTTCAGGATCTTCCTCAAGCGGTTATGATCTATACCAAGGAACCAAAGCTCTGATACCAATTGTTAAAAGGTGTTGGACAACTGAGAGGGGGGCTGAACCAGTTGTCACCAAATTTAAACTCAAAAATTCAACACTTATTAACTTCACAACCACATTGCTCTGTTATTAAGTATGAACATGAAATGCAGATAATGAAAAGAAAAATCAACAAAAAGAACACCAAATTTTACATGGAAAACCTAATGAGGGAAAAAAAATGATGAGCATTAACTCACAATATAAAGTGATAGAAAAACCAAATACAAAGGCTCACTTCCAAAGGCTAATTGCCTAGAAGAGGACTCTCTGTCCAGATACAAAGGCTCACTTCCCATAGAAAGGACTCATTTTCTAGATACAAAATCTCAATACTTTCACAAGGAGGCTCACTACCTACAAAATATTACAGAAAAAGTTTGGCTTCATAGACAGAATGAACTGAAGAAAGTGCACCTAACAAGTGTTGATATAGTTCTAGTGATTCCCAGTAAACTAAATTAACACACTTCATCATATTTTCTCTTCTGCACATTTGCATCCATGCCTCTATCTTCTATATTTAGAATTACAAAAAAAACTATCCAATATATATACTCAATCCATCTGCAAGCATCAATTGGGTCATCCTAATTAGGGTATGTGTAGGATCATGATGGGCCAAAAAGTGGTGATATGATGGGTATGTGGCTGACTACTTTTTTTGTACCCAAAATTGATGAAACAAAAAGGGTTTTTAAAGGAGATTCTCAACTTTCCACCAATATAAATTATGCTTTACTTTGAATTTAATACACAATTATTATTCATTTTCTATTTGAATTACGACTAAAGTCCTAATTGATAGGCTGATTGAAAAACATCCATAGCTTTCAAACGGTATCACATTTTTTGAATCTGAAACATGCGTCACATTCTATGCTTCGAATACTATAATATTAAAAAAAGAAAAAATAAATTTCATGAAGTTTTGACCAAGTTAAGGTGGTTAGACATACGATTTTTTATACTTTTAAAAAGTTGTAATAAAATATTCATAATTAATTATTTACTTGGAAAAAAATTACAAAAAAATATGCATCACATCGATACATAAGTCATCTACTTATATCTAAAATCTTATAAAAAAATATTATTATTTTATTGTGGTTACAGTGGTTGGAAAAATGCCTACTTATTTTTTCCCTAAAATTTAAGTACTACTGCATTGAAATTTAAAAATTTCACCAAATAGACTTTTTTTTAAAATAAACCTAGTAGTTTAGAAACTACATTCAATTTTCTACAGATTCTATTCTTACATATTTTTGAAATAACATAGATAACTTATTCAAATTTTTATGTCAAGTTTCCTAACTCTGATTTTTCTAAATTTTTTGCCACATAAGGGCCTTTTTTTCCATGATGATCCTGAAAATACCCATTAGATGCATTTCCTTGTTTACAAAAAGTACCAACTATCGGCTTCAAGAATATGAAAATTCTTTCCAACCAATAAATCAAAATGCGTAGCATGATTGATCATGTCAGCATAGACCTAAGATAGGTCACACATATATTCGCATATCAAAAATTGATTCACCATATCACAACTTATTCATGAAGTCAGCTAGAAATAGACTTAATTGCAAAAAGTAATCAAAAAAATAATGTCGATACACAATATGAGCACTAGAGCATGAGGGATTCTAAAGATACATGCTTTCAACAACCATAAATTATGTCCCAAATCCATAAGCAACAACTATCAACCATAGAGGATTATAGACTAAAATACCAGAGGGTGTAGCCTTTATACCAATTCAAATACTAGACCAAAATACTGGATCAAGCACTAACTTAGACTTGCAATCATAATCATGATGAAATCAATGACAACCTAAAACCATAGAGATAGTCATTCTTGTTCATTGGAAAAAATGGAGTCACATATGAAAGAATCAGTAAAACAAAGATGACCCAATAATAGAACAAACTACTCTCATAATACTTTGCATCATGGAGCTCAAATTTTCTGATACATCACTACTTATAAAATTCTTTGCAAATAAATGTAAATTGATGGCCCCATCTAAGAATTTAATTGATTACTTGAATCAAGACAAAGAGTAGAGACATGCATTTGAACAAATATTCAAAGTACAATTGAAACACCATTAATATTTCAACTCATAATTCACCCAAACTTGTAGAAGAAGAGCAATATATCAAAATTATATATATTTAATTGTACACTTGAATCATGTTTGAGAAACTATTTAAGGTACTTGCATAAGTTCATTCATAATGCTCAAAGATGACCAACTATTCTACTCCTACCTATTTGTATATATCCAACCCTAACCAGAGTCTATTCCCTTCTCTCTCTATTCTTAACCCTCTTCTTAAAATGAGCCTTGGTTTCCCTTTTATAATGCAAGGGAAGCGACAAGCTTTAGGCTCAAATGGAGTTTTCTACAAAATTTCATTTCAATGAAATTTCAACTACATTTTCTTGTGTTTCAAAAAGCCCACATGTTGAATTATCATAAAATAGTGCATTTGGGGAAAACAAAAATGCAACCGCCACCTGAGAGGAGAAATACAAATTGCCACCAAAATTCTCCTTGTCACCATCTACCACATCACAAACTAGGAACCCAAAACACCATGCACACAAGATGACTTGACCACCACCGCAACCTATATCAACATCAAAACTTAAGACCACACGCATAGCCAATTCAATTTCCTATTACCCCACAAGCACCAGTAGCACATCCACGATAAACATGAACACTTCTCATTATTTCCAAAGGAAGAGAGGACACCTTGTCCTCTTCCTCTTTCTTCTCATTACCAAGCACTGTTCTAGGTTGCTCCCTAGGAGTCTTGACTACCAGCGGAAAAAAAAAGATCACCTCCTCATCAGAGGGAAAACCATCATTCAATAGGGCTAAATACTGACCATAAGCAGAATTGGTCTCAAAGCCACTGTCAGAGGAGTTGCTAGTAAGGTTGATGGGAGATTGCTAGCACCCATAGGATCCACGCCCATACCTCACTTTCCACTCTGATCTAGTAAGAGACTACACTGGATCTTTTCCTTTGTTGCCTACTCCTTCTGCGACATTATCCTAAAATTGCAGTATGTGATTGCATCTTTTAGGTACTAGTCTAGAGACTTCTTAACAAATTTTGATGCATCTGAACCTATACACATGGTGTTCAAGTGAACAAACCTTCATATTGGTTCACCCATTTTCTTTTGTCAATTACGCACACTGGAAAATTCCTAATTTCTAAGTGATAATGATGCGAATGGAAATTATCTCAACTATATTTATCGAGCAACTTAATGCTCATCAAACATGCGTAGCCACAACAGCTCATTGGAAGACGTACTGACACTATTTAATCCCTAGTTGCATGGAGGTTCATAGACAACCCATCATGATTACCGTCTTTTGTCTCACCACATAGATTGATATTGACTCAATCACACTACATGATGTTGGCCATTAATGCAAGCTAGTTGCATAGAGTAGAGATGGACATCACATGTTATTTTTCCAGCTTTGAATGCTAGCCATCAATCGATTGTCTCAATGGAAGATCTGACAACCAACAATCGTTTGACTACCTTTGATTTCCAGTGGTGCTTCACTGGAATTTTCTCAACCAATCATTCCTATCCTTGTAGGATGACACTATCACTATGTGTGGGCTCCACAGTCTGAGTGAGTGGGGACAGGTGTCGATATCTCATTGGATTTAACCATCGCTCACTTTCATTTAGCGAGTCAGAGGGGAATGGTGAAGATTGTTCCATCTGCTACATCTTAGCCACCCATAAAACATGTTGAGCCATGGGAGCAGTAGTGGGAAATGGGCCTCACACTTAGCTTAGGCATGCATCATCTTCTCACTAACCTCGTTGCATTTAACTTGCTTTCACCTAACTCCTGTAGGTTGGCGAGGTACGGTCCAGATCTTCTCCCCAATCTTTAAATATTGCAACATGCACATCACATAATATTAACATTAAATGGATTGATTGATGGTGATGGGACCCTCCAGGGTTAATGGATTAATTCATAAGTCTCTGGCTTAAATTTAAAACCTAAGTTTAGGAAAACTTGACATGGTGGGAAAAATTGATGACCAATTCCTATGGCTAATGGGGTCGGTAGACCGATGCATTGGATGGAATGAGAAATGACTTAAGTGGCCAATGAATGATCGAGTAGGTCAACCAAAATTTATAACTTTTACATGCTTTACGATAGAACCCTTCTCACCTATGAAGACAAGGGTTTATCAAATGTTAACTAGACCCATGGAGATGAAAATCCACCAGGATTTTAGAAGCTCTAACAACATTTCATGCTTGAGGACACATACCCCCAGTGGGTATGGTGAGAATAGAATCTCTGGTTGAAGCAAACCAAGGCAAAAGGCCAAAAGAAGCGCTCACTCAGACAAGGAAAGCAGACACTCCTAGGAAAAGAAAACACACCAAACCCTATGTACAAAAATTTATAGAACTATACAATGCAATTCATTTTAGAAGCCTCATATGAACTTTTGGCTTTGATCCTCAAATTGGAGGCCCATGGCCCCCAAAACTTAGGGATGAAACTTTCCTCTGTCAAACACTTTAGCTTGTTACACCAACAATAAATTCACATGAATGTTATGCAATTCTAGGTTTCTAACCTCATTGCAATTAGTATTTCCCATAACACCTGAGGTAGCATTGCCAAAGTCACCCTTTCTCACCATGGATTCATCAAATTGTGTTGAAAATACAAAACTCTCATATTCTTCATCATGATGAAATGTGGTATCACACCTAAACTGTTCATCAAATTGAAAAACTTCATAAGCACTTTGGCTTACATCTGAAAATTCTTTCATAACATCAAGAAAAGAGATAACATAACCATACATCTCTTTCATGTACCTCCTATTAGCATTGTCTTTGGTGGGTGAAAGGAAATCCATAATCATATTAAGAAGATAAGGAATATTCGCACAAAACTTAATTGTAGCCTCATACTCACCAACAAAATTCCTTTTCATTGGAACATTAATGTACTCACCCTGACTAGTCCTTTGATCACCAAAGAGAAAAATATCTTTCTTATCTTGCCCCTTATTGCACTATAGGTCATAGGCTAGTAGCGACTCAACCTTCTGCTGACAGGAAATCCTTCCCATGTTTGTACCACTAGATTTTTCTTTCAATTGACAGATTATGAATTTAGGGCCAACATTTTCAAATGCATCATCACCTTGGTATTTGCATATATCCTCTGCAATATATATGCTAGTGATATCTGACAAGCACTCATCAGGGTTTTCCTCAAATAGAGGATTATTCCTACGCCAATAAACATCTTCCCTTGTCTCCTCAGTACTAGGTGTAGGTTCATTAAATAAAGAGTTTTTCCATATCTTGGACATAATTGGATGTATCTCATCATCTACATCCTAAAAAATCCCTTGACCTAGGTCTTCCAAGCTTCTAGAACGAGTGTAGTGACTTAAGGAACAAAGGGGAGTAGATTCACCAACTTCTTCATCACTTGTGCCCATAGCAATTGACCCATGTGCTCTGAAAATTCTTCACATGAGGAGAATTATTCATTTCCTAGAAAGCAGATCCCCTCAAGACTAGTCATTACAGATCTCTTCATAATTGAATATTTCAGGTTATTCTCAATATTCATGACTTCCTAGTAGGATTTTTGTAAGGTAACTAGTTCTTTATCTCTCAATAGGAAACTCGTCTTCTTGTCAAATGCTCCTAAGTATACAACCAGACACCCAACATCGTTTAACCTCACATATTTAGGGATATCTCTTATTTCCTTAGCAAATCAAAGATTAAATGCAAGAACCAATTATATTTACTTATATGGATCTGCATAAATATTCTTCTTACCACACTTGGATTGACCTTATTACCAAATTACTCAAGGAAAGCATCCTTAAGTTCATTCCAACAGTATATTGAAGCAATAGGTAGAAAAGAGAACCAATCTCTTGCATCTCCTTTCAATGACTGAAAAAAAAGTTTCATCACCACATCTTCAAAGTCAACCTCATAATCACCCATTACATCTAAAAGTTATTGCAGATGTTCATTTGCTGATTCATATTTTTCATCACTAAACTTCGGTATCTTAGTTCTAATCTTAGGTGGCAGAACATTCGAGTAGTTGCAAATATCGTCAAAACTGATAGCTCTATACCTATCAATACATAAGCCATCTTGATGAGCCCAGTGCTGTTTGACTTGTATATTTCTTTCCATATTTGTACTAGATGGCACAAATTGGCAACTCACCCCTAATTATTCAAAGGAATTCCAAAATATCTACATAGTTTTTAGAATACTATTTCAATTCCTTTCACAAATAAAATCCCAAGATCTTAGCACAAGTATTTCATACAAAGACTACCTAAGATCTACAATATTACATGCTTCCTGCACTTAATTACATACATTTCAACTTATGTATGAAGCATGCTAAGAACCCTTGAATATTCCCTAATCTAGTGCTAAATCACCTATTAGGGACTCATTTTATCTCGAGCATTAGAAATTTATGATGATATATGTAGAATGCTCAATTTTTTTTCAAGTTTTACAAGAATACTTGGATGCTAGCAGCTATGAAGTATGTCTTTCTCTAGAAACCATGATCTAAACAAATGATATATACTTGAACAGGTTCTTTGATTTAGAGTCGCCACCTCTCTTTAGAGGATAAAGCTTCAAATAAGATGAAGATTATTTACAAAATAATCCAGGTTCCGGGCTATCTTCCACAACAAAGTCATGTTTAGATCCTTTAACGCTAGCTATATATAAATTGTAGATCAGGTTCAAGAACTCAAGAACATTTAGATTAAATCACCATTTGACTCTACATTTTGTATCTACATCTTTGGAGAATGAGAACTCCCCAGTAGAGTCACCATTTTGTTGGTGTTTTCCACCACACCTAAGATATCTCGAAGGAATAGCCAGTTCCTATACTCAAGACAATTGGGATGAATGGCCAACTAACAAGATCTAGCTGATGACTGAGATCTTCTACTCTTTAGGCTCTGTGAGACCAAGGAGGGTATTCCTAGTGTGTTCATTAAAATATTTAGCCATGTTGAACTCCTCACTACACATATCACATTTGAATGAAGGATAATCATGCAACATTTGATTACTAATAAATTGGCTTGTTTCTAAGCAATATGCTACCCATTTACCAAAATAAAGACATCCTTAATGGGAATTGTCATACATGAATATTTGAATCAATGAAATGTTAAATGAATTTAATCCATGGCTTTGAATTGGTCACTAAATGATTGTATGATTAACCCCTTAGGTAAATCATTAAGGAACAAATTAGTGTCATGTTCATTGGGAAAAATGGAGTCACATATGCAAGAATCAATAAAACAAAGATGACCCAATAATAAAACAGACTACTCTCATAATACTTTGCATCATGGAGCTCAAATTTTCTAATACATCACTACTTATCAAATTCTTTGCAAATAAACATAAATTCATGGCCCCATCTAAGAATTTAATTGATTACTTTAAACAAGACAAAGAGCAGAGACACATATTTGAACAAATATTCAAAGTAGAATTGAAACACCATTAATATTTCAACTCAAAATTCACCCAAACTTGCAGAAGAAAAGTATACTTGAATCATGTTTGAGAAACTATTTAAGGGACTTGCATAAGTTCATTCATAATCCTCAAAGATGACCAACTATTCTACTCCTACCTATCTGTATATATCCAACCCTAACTAGAGTCTATTCAATTCTTTTCTTTTGAGCCTTGGTTTCCCTTTTATAATACAAGGGAAGTGACAAGCTTCAGGCTCAAATGTAATTTTCTAAAGAATTTCATTTCAATGAAATTTCAACTGCATTTTCTTGAGTTTCAAAAACCCCACATGTTGAATTATCATAAAATAGTGCAGTTGGGGAAAACCAAAATGCAACCGCCACTTGAGAGGAGAAATACAAATTGCCACCAAAATTCTCCTTGTCACCATCTGCCACATCAAGAAATAGGAACCTAGAACACCATGCAGGCAAGATGACTAGACCACCATCGCAACCTGTATCAACATCAAAAATTAAGACCACACACACAACCAATTCAATTGCCCATTACCCCACAAGCACCAACAACACACCCACAACAAACACAACCGCTTCTTGTCGTCGCCAGAGGAAGAGAGGAAACCTTAGCCTCTTCATCTTTCTTCTCATTACCAAGCACAATTCTAGGTTTCCCGCTAGGAGCCTTGACTTCCAACAGAAAAATAGAGATCACCTCCTCATAAGAGGGCAAACCATCATTCAACAGGGCAAAATACTAACCATAACCAAAATCGGTCCTAGAGCCACTATTAGAGGAGTTGGTAGTAAGGTTGATGGGAGAACGTTGGTGCCTGTAGGATCCATGTCCATACCTTACTTTCTACTTTGATCCAGTAAGAGACTACACTATATCTTTTCCTTTGTCGCCTGCTCCTTTTGTGACATTATCCTGAAATTACAGTCTGCGACTGCATCTTTTAGGCATTGGTCTGAACTTCTTAACAACTTCTAGTGCATCTGAACCTATCCTCATGGAATTCAAGCGAACAAACCTTCCTACTAGTTCACCCATTTTATTCTGTCAATTATGCACACTGGAAAATGCCTAATTTCCAAGTGATAATGATGTGAATAACAATTATCTCAATTGTATTTATCAAGCAACTTAATGCTCATCACACATGCGTAACCATAGCAGCTCATTGGAAGACGTACTGGAAGCATTTATTCCCCAGTTAGATGGAGGTACATAGACAACCCTTCATGATTACCATATTTTTCATTGTGACACATATTGAGATTGACTCAATCGTACTGCATGATGTTGGCCATTAATGCAAGCTAGTTGCATAGAGTAGAAATGGTTGTCACATGTTATTTCACCAACTTTGAATGCTAGCCATCAATCGATTGTCTCAATGGAAGATCGGGCAACCAACCATCATTTGACTACCGTTGATTTCTAGCGGTGCTTTGCTGAAATGTTCTCAACCAATCATTCCTATCCATGTAGGATGATACAATCATTGTGTGTGGGCTCCATGGTCTGAGTGAGTGGGGACAGGTGTCGAGATCTTGCTAATTACACTGGAACCATCACTCACTTTCATTTAGCAAGCTAGCAAGGAATGGTGAAGATTGTTCTGCCCACTTGATCTCAACTACCCATCAAACATGTCAGGCCATTGGAGCGGTAGTGGGAAATGGGCCTCGCACTTAGCTTAGATAGGCGTCAGCTTCTCGCTAACCTTGCTGCATTTAACTTGCTGTCACCTAACTCTCGTGGGCTAGGGGGTACAGTCCAGATCTTCTCCCCGATCTTCAAATCTTGCAACTTGCACATCACATACTATTAGCATTAAATGGACTTACTGACGACAATGGGATGCTTTGGGGTTAATGGCTTAACACACAAGTCTTCGAGTTAAATTCAAAACCCGATTTTAGGAAAACTTGACATGGTAGGAAAAATTGATGACCAGTTCCTATGGCTAATGGAGCCGATAGACCTATGTGCTAGATGGCATGAGAAATGACTTAAGTGGCTAATGATCGATCGAGTAGGTCAACCAAAATTTATAACTTTTACATGCTTTAGGATAAAACCCTACTCACCTATGAAGATAAGGGTTTATCAAAGGTTAACTAGACAAGGGTTTATCAAAGGTTAACTAGACAAGGGTTTATCAAAGGTTAACTAGACACATTCTTCCAACAAATAGAACATAAACTGGTATAAATTAGAACACAGAGTTATTTTTCTCACTCATTAGACTAAACCCTACTTTGAAGGAACATAAAGAACTCCTTACATGGACAACTTCATATATAATGCAATGATATATGCAATGTTATGAAAGTTTACACTTAGTTTTCATTACAATCAATCTGCACCACACATGAAACTTTACAATGATTTAAGCAACTTGTCAAACTTAAAAAAGAAATACACATCCTTGTAAATCCTTTGACTACTAACAATCAATTCAACCTTTCATAGACTGTCTTATTTTTGTATTATATCTGTTTTTGTATTATATCTATAGTGACAAGACATCATAACCTTTAGTGAAATCTACCATGAAAAATAATATATATCTATATATTTATAACTCAGAGACAATGATGTATGCATCATATCATACTATCTCATTAAAAAAATTCCTTTCAAAGAAAGCTCCTTAATATTATGACCTCATTTTCTTCTACATCCTCTTACATAACTCATTCAGCAATTGGGACCCTTCAAAGTGCTTGTAATTTCTTTTAAAACAAATGTTGTTCAGAAACAGTTATACAACTGAACCATGACATATAGTTACCTATCAAACTATATACCCTAGAGAATAGTTGTTAAATACCTTTGAATCTCAACCTTAGATTAAGTACTCTCACCAAGTTTGTATTTTAAACAACAACCATTGATATTTAAAATGCAAGTCTTCTACCTGCTCATTTGGTAAGGCCAAGGAGTGGGGACTGGTATTCAATGAGAACATTGCCCTTAAGATTTTACTTAGGTTGTATCTTACTAGTGATGGTAAGTCAATGATCTTTTATAACACAAAGTATTTTTTCCTTTTGAATGTCTTCACAAGAGATAAACCCTTGGTCTTAGGGTTTTTGAGAAACCTTCTATAATCACAATCCAAAAAATCTGAATGATAAAAAATTGCATCACAACCAACTTGAACATCATTATTGCCCCTTTGTTATCTTATGCAACTATCTTTTGCATCTCCATGAATTTTTGAAACATGAACTACATCAAACTTTGAAGAATTAAAGCATTGTATTCAAGTACCATCCTTGAATCATTGAAGCAAGCTTAACTTGCATCTATCCTTGTGTATCCTTGATGCAACTTACTCGAGCTTTGCATGAGGACCAAACCAAACTGTGAAAGCCTTTGACATCAATGAAAAATAAATTCCACAAAGCTAATAGGTTTTCCTTTTGAATTTTGTAAGGCCCTTTTGTATTGTGTTGATGGATCTACCTACATGAAGTTTATCTTAAATCCTTCCATTCCTAAACAAAAGGGAAATAAGGTTCCACCTTTTGGGAGATGGAATTGAACCTATTTCACACTTTAATTTGTTTGGAAACTAGATCCCTCAACCAAGTGACTTGATTGAGGAATGGCTAATGGATTCCTATTGTAATTGGATGGGGGTTGACCATTAAACAATGCCTTAAAAGAATAAATTGAATGAACCATGCAAATTCACTATATGACCTAGGAATTTGAAAGCATGAAACAATATTGATAAACTAAAATCAAATAGTAAAGTACCTGGTGAAAGGTGGAAAATTGTAGTTCTATGCTTGGGAGATAGAGTAATAATCTTCTTCACTCTCATTCAAGGAAACCCTAGAGATCTCAATCCAAGGATGAAGTATGGGGGAGAGATATTGCAATAGGGTTGTCCTGTGGTATGATTAATGACTAAATAGGGGTTCACCACCAAGCTAGGGCTTGGAAAAACTAATGAAATAGAAGAACTAATTATGAAACTTAATGATATACAAGACCTAATTAGAGGACCTAGAAGTGCAAGTAAATTAGAACTAAAAACTACAAAATCAGAAGTGTGCACCTAGAAACCTATAGAGGCTTGAATGAGGACATGAAATGGTGAGAACACTTATTTTTATGTTGAATGGGACTCATACGCCAGTCTAGGAGATTTAGTACTAGATTGGGTTTTCTATGCCAAAACTAGAATCTGACAATGCTTAATCTGAATCTCTTGAAACCCAAAAAATGGCAATACTAGGACTCATATGCCCAAGGTGGTGTGTTACATCCCACCCTAATGACTTATAAACACTCTAAGTTATGTGGCTTAAAGAATGTTGAATGTTGCATATGTTGTGTAATTATGCATAAATGATAGAAATCTTATGTTTTGCTATGGAAATGCAATGGATTATGTATCATGTTATTCCTAGATGTTCATACTGTGGTGAACTTGGAAAGGAAGTTTATATCTTGCAGTAATTGATTTGATTGAAATATATCTTAACGTTAATGAGATGATAATCTAATCCTTCTTCATTGGTTGGAGTTGGATGCAGGAAAATGTTCCGCAATGCTCGAGAGCAGGGAAGTATCATCTGAGTAGAGAGGCAATGTTGTATGTACCCTGGAATTGCCATCTGAGCTAAGGTAGGTCTTTGGATCTAGTTAACCCTAGAAGTGGGTAATCTGCACCCTTTCGTCATAGGTTGTTAGGTGAACTCTGAGTGGATGTCATCGGTGTTTTAAGGGCGTGAAAACCGGTTCTTTGTCTCTTTTGTCATTGACGTACTTATTTGGGTTCGTGTCCGGTAATCTTACCGTTGAAGTAATCTTGCTTGGTGAAGTTTATAAATAAATATATTGATATATATATATATATATCATAATAATAATAAAATATTATTATTATTATTATTATTATTATTATTGTTATTTATTATGCGAGGGAAAACCAAATAATGATTATTTTGGAATATAAGAGAGTATTTTATAAATACTATGTTGAAAATATTAACAAGTTAAATCTTGTTATTGGGCGTTTAATTAAATTAACCTTTTATATGCATATTGATTATCGAATTTTGAGTGATTATGAGTTACTCATCTTGTTGGAAATTCGCATATCTTGGAGGTGATTAAATTTATGAGATCACAATGCATTGTCGAAGGCTTTTATCTTTCTGTGTTTCGCCCGAAATGGTATAGTAAGAACGCGTGGTATTTAGGGTAAATCGCGTGATTTGTTAAACTTCCAGTGAATCTCTTTTTAGCGGCTGGAGTCGTGTGTTCTTGGGAAGTAGTGGCAGACATATACCAGAGAAATCTTCGCTTATCCCGTCTGGTAAACCCCTGAAAATGCGTCATGGAGTCGTGGTGGAGAGAAGACGTGTGGGTAGTTCAGTAACTACCTGTGAACGACCATTGGGGCAGAAGGGGATCTTATGGAAAAAAAGGGAGAGAAGAGGGGATATTCGAGAGGGGAGGATATGGAAGAGAGAAAGGAGAGAAGAGGAAGGGTTTTCGGGAGAAGAGTCTTATCTTCTGAAAACAGACGCAGTAGAAGGCGGGAAGTTCCATTTTAAAAGAAAGGCTCGTTGTGGACTGTATTCACTGAAGGAGCTCACTCGTGCATTTTTTCTGTGGGGCACATTGTGAACTAAGGCGTCTACTATCAGGCATGTAGAGCACCTTTTTCTATCTCTCTTTATAAGACATGTATTGAATGTCAAGCCATGAAGCTAATGCGAGTATTAGCATAAGGATATTGACTGAATTTGATGGCAGTAATCTTTTGTTCTACTTTTTCTGTCTGTGTCTTTCCATGAAAGAAATCTGTGTCTTTCCATAAAAGAAATCTGTGTCTTTTCCTGAAAGAAATCTGTGTCTTTCCATGAAAGGAATCTGTGTCTTTCCATGAAAGAAAATCTGGGAATAGTTAATATAAATCTTATCTCATGCTTGGACTATAATGTCTGAAATAAGTATGGAATCTCTTCCTTTAAGTATCTTTTGAAAGTAAAGAGCTTAGTTAATCAAACAGAGACAAAATGCTAGGTTTCCTGCTGTTGTCAGGAAGAATAAGGAAAAGAACAGTTTCTGTCTTGTATGCATTCTGTCAGATGTGTTGTGTTAAAAGGGTCTTCAGTTATAAGTACCTAAACATCTTGAATCTGTTGAAGATATTGTTGAATACGAGTATGAATACAACAGTTGCTTGTACCTTGTAACGAGTTAAGTGAAGGGAAGTGGTTTTCCAGAGTCACAACCTGTTGAACAGCTATGACTAGAAACAGGAAAAATTATAGAAAATAAAACTGTGAACTGAAGGGTGACAATAAAAATACGCTGTTAGCAAACAACAACACCCTGATAAATTATGACAGCTTCAAATATGAAGTCAACGACTAGTAGGGTTTACCGTTGTTATGAATTCGTGTGAACTTTAACTTAGCTGAATTAACTCAGAAGAGTTAGTTGAACTCTTGTAAAAACTGATTATTCCGAAGTTCTCGGTTCATCAAAATCTGAGGCTTTGTTAACTACCTTTAAGTAATAGTATGAAGTAATAAAGCTGTACGTGCACAGCAGGCAAGTAGTAGAAACCTATAGAGGCTTGAATGAGGACATGAAATGGTGAGAACACTTATTTTTATGTTGAATGGGACTCATACGCCAGTCTAGGAGATTTAGTCCTAGATTGGGTTTTCTATGCCAAAACTAGAATCTGACAATGCTTAATCTGAATCTCTTGAAACCCAAAAAATGGCAATACTAGGACTCATATGCCCAAGGTGGTGTATTAGTCCTAGTATGATTTTTCAAAGTGTTAAGAACCAATTCTACTCTCCTAACTCTGGTCTTTCTATCACACTTTGTTTTCAGGTCTAAAACCTTGATTTGTGACCAATAGGTGACCTTTTCGTGAAGATGACAACCTTGTGATGACTTGATGACTTTCTTCAACCTTACAACCCAATCTTAAAATATCCTTCAAGCTCTAAGACACCTAGATCTGCAATCACACATGTAGAGAGAAAAAATTGTTGATTGTTAGGGAATAGGCATTTCCCTTTGTCAAACCCCTTTTAGGTAATTAAACCAAATAATTAGATAATGAAATAAGAACATGAAACATGAAAGATAGAGCATGAAACATAAATAATGATACCTTGAATGATGTATTTTAAATGAAAAATATAACATGAAGTGGCCATGAAGAATGTAGATCTAGATCTTGAATATGGCTATGAAATAATGCTTGCAAATGGACCTTCAATGGTACATCACAACACTAGCTCAATGACATGCTTGATGCTTAATGATCTTGACTTGATGATGGATCTTGAATTGTTGCAAAACATGTTGAAGATTTCTACCCTTGAATGCTTAGAAGTGATCTTGTAAACTCTCTTGATGCTCTTGTGAAGTCTTAGAATGCTTAACTCTTGAGTGCTTGACTTGATATCATGGAGGCTTAATGAAATAATGATTTGAGACCTCTTTTATATAGTAAATCCATCCAAGTTATCATTTATTAGATCTTAGAGGACAACATTCATAAAATTTTAATTTATAACCTTGATTTCCCACTCAAAACCCTAAACAAGGGCCAAATGCGACTCATATGCCACCCCTGGAATATGGGTCCCACATGAGTGGGACTCATATTCCCAAGGTGGCGTATGGGTGTCACAAGACCTTTTTAGAGAGAGAAAGTATCAGGGAATCAAGAAGTTAAGTATATTTGTTGATCTTGTTAGGATTTAAGTTGAAATAAGCCTCAAGATGCATAATATAGGGTCTTAGGGGTGTATTAATGAGGATATATACGTCATAAATGCAAGAGGGTTCAAAAATCAATGTGAAAGTGCAAAAAAGTATACTTTACAACATCAAATTAAGGAAAAAATAAGTCTATTTACCTTAATAGTGTCTTAAATCCAATATGAATGTGTACAACACATTACAACACTAGATTAAGGCAGTATTAGGTCCAATAGCCCTAAATTTAATGTGAAGGTGTAAATGAACACACTTTACAACATTAAATTAAGGAAAAAATATGTCTTTTTAGCTTAAAAGGGCCCTAAATCTAATTTGAATATGTAAAACACATTGAAACACTAGATCAAGGTAACATTAGGTCCATTTTAATGTTAACCATTCCCAAATCAAGTGTAAAAATGTAAACGTCATTTTTCGACACTACACCTAGTAGAATGATGAAGTCAAAACAAGGTCCACGAATTTGAAAATCTACTTTTTGAAGTATATTGGGACTAATACACTAGGTTAGGCATATGAGTCATACTATAGGGATTCTAGGTAGAATCTGGAATCTTCTGATGACTAATCAAGATCTACATAAAGAGGGGAAAAAGGGGTATATTGGGACTAATATGTGAGGTTGGGCATATGAGTCTTGTTGTTAGGGTTTGATTGATACTTTTGTAGCTTCTAGTGATCTTTGATAGATTCCTTCCTATCCAATATTCATGTTTGAAAGTCTGAATTCTAGTTTGTACATGAGTTTCTATGAATATGATCCAACTTCTCGACAACTTTGACAACTTTTCCTTCAAAGGATCTGCAAGCTCCAATTCACCTAGATTTACAAACACACATGAAGAGAGAAAAATATTGTTTTGTTAGGGGATGGGGGGTTTTCCTTGGTCAAACCCCATTTCGGTAATTAAACCTTGAAATGAAATAGAAAAGCACGAAGGAAATATGAATGAACAAATGCAATGTTGCAACTCACTAAACCATTGAGATGAAGGCTACAAACTTGTATGAAATGGCCTCAATGGATGTGGATCTTGACTCTTGATTGAATTCTTGAATATTTATCTTGAATGCTTGCTTGAATCATGAAACCTACATCACAAATCTTAGCTCACAAACACACATGATGCATGAAGACTTTGACATGATGCTTGAATCTTGAATCTAGCTCCAAATGCTTGATGATTTGATCTTGAATGCTCTTGTAAACTATTGCCTGAATACTTGAAGGCTCTTGGATTTATTGCTAAGAGAAACTTAATGAAATGACCTTGTATTTATACTTTTTTATGCTTAATTTCTTGAAATTACAACACTACAAGTTGACAGTTCAAAATTAAAACTAAGGATAACAAAATCTTGCCAAGAATTTTAATTAAAATAGGTCCTAGGTTAAAGCAAGACTTATATGTTGAATGGGGCATATGAGTCCCAATGGCTTAAACCCAAAAAACATACTTCAAGAAGTGTTATGTTCATTGTGACATTTGAAATCAGGGCCCAAGACCTAGGGAGGACCTATACACCTAGATGGGCATATGGGTCCCATATCCCTAAATATGGAACACATAGCCAAAAATATTAAATTGTGATTTTCCATTTATTACATGTTGGGATTATCCTTAGAAAAATTTGTTTAATTATACTTGTGGATACAAAATTGGACCAATTAAGGCATAAATAGGCCAAGTTTTAACATAGAAGGCCCAAACAAGTGTGAAAATGTGAAGGGATACATTTTCTATAGTACAATTCCAAATATCTAGGAAAACTTATTAAGAGGGAATATAATATTCATAGCTAAACCTAGAGACCTAGAGGATACTAATAAGTGGAGACCCATACCTTATTGAATGTCTTTTATAATATCATTACCAAATCCTTATCTTTGAAGTTGCACCATCTCCTTCCATAAATTGTGAGGCCTAAGAGAACTATATTTACCAAGTTTAGATATATAATAGACAACATAATTATAATTTATGAAGGTATAGAATGGAAACTTTCATTAATAGGCTCTATTCGTCAAAATTCATTTTTCAAAGGTCTGCAACCACATTGAATAATTATTTATCCTAGACATTTAATAGGCTCTATAATTTGGGTTTTCATTCATTCAATTTATTAGCATAATTTTTGTATATTCCTCTTCTTGCATTACTATCTATCATCAACAATCTAGAGCTTTTGGAATTTTTATATCCATTTGACAAGGTTTTCCTCTAGCTACTCCAACTCTTTATGTTCTTGTTGTTGAAGGGTTTTGTTACCTCCTAGTTCATTATGTGTCTCAAGGATTGATTAAACATATCACTCTAGCCAATTCCTCATATTATCTTGTTAATGGCTATTTTTTTGATAACTATTTTCTCACTCTCTTGGAATACTATAAAAATATCAACACAAGCCTTCCATTGCTTGGATATGATTTATAAATATTCTAGTTCTAGCATTAAATGGTATGAGACTCAATATTACATACAATCCTTCCTACCCATTCCTTTTGGGAACAATTTATATGGTTATAAATGAATTAATCATGGTGAAGTTTTTACTCTTTTGGTACCTTTTGATTTCCAAGCATCATAGATATTTTTGCGGTAAGCTATTCTTGCAAAAATTGATTTACTTTTTAAATCTTACTAGGTCACATAAACTCTCTCTTGTAGGGAAATTATAAGCTTGTTGTAAAATACTTACTACCACTCATGCTCATCATTATACATAATGGGTTCCCTTTAATAATTCTTACTTTAATCTTGAAAAGATTCTTTGTGATTTTGTTTGGAAATCTTCAAAGAATCATTGAGGATTTCACTTTTTTGCTCAATATTTTTGCTACCTACCTCAAGAATCTAGAGGATTGGTATTACTATCTTCTCAATATCAAGGTTTGGATCTTTGCGTTAAGTTGATTAGTTTTTCCCCTTAGGGTAATGAATCCTGAAAATATATTATGCAATTTTTTTCTTCTATTCATTCTACTAGGTGGACCACTTTGAAGAATATTGAGCTTTATACTATTCTAATTATAAATTATTTTATTCAAATCCATGTGACTTTTGTGATAAAAATCATTTAGATGGCCTATGAAGCCATGCAACTATGGATCCTTGAAAATGGATTTTTCTTCCATAATGATATTTTCATAAATTACCATAATATTTGATAGTCTCCTATTTTTCAAGGTAACAATAATTTTCTTGCAAAGATGCCTTGGGTTCATTCCCTAATATTTTTTAAAAGAGAACTTAAAATAATCAATAACTCTTTTTTGGACCTTACATGAGTCTCATTTCATGGAATGAGGCTAAGTATAAGTTCCATATGTCTAATAAAGATCATTAAACTTTTTATATGATTATAGAGGCTACCCTAACTAGTATGATTCATAAAATTTTATTAAATTAATAGAAACATTGGTGGAAAGATTAAAAGTGGTGCCTAGTCACCAATTCCCATGATTATAAACCTTAAACCTTCATAAGGATGTCACTTTCCCTTTCCTCAATTTTTCAATTTTCCCACCTTGAACAAATGGTGGCAGCTGTAGTCACAAATTTTTATTTGGAAATACAAATTTCATGCCATCTTGTCAATAATTATGGAGCTAAAACTAGCTCACTTTTCTTGTTGTCTCCTCTTTCAAGGCCTCAATATTGGCTCAAGGTTATACCATTTGAGATCCAATGATTATTGATGTACCTTTTATGGATAATGAAAATCTATCAGACATATTTTTTTGTCCCAAAACTTAGAATTTCTTTACTTGGATACATAAATTTTAAATCCATTTAGACTAGAACCCTTTTCATGTCATATGGCTATTTTAGGGTATTGGTCTTGTATCCCCCATAAATTCACCCATATTAGGAATACTTCAATGGTGCAGATAATGTTTAAGATATGGAAATATAGAAATTATTCTAGTTTTTCTAATTGTTTTGTAGATTGTCATGTTTTCCTTATGATAAAGCTATAGTTTATTCTAATTCCTTTATCATTTATCATCAAGTTATTTTATTTTCTAATGTTATCATTTATCATGGAGGGAAAAAAAAATATAAGAGTAAACTCACAATAATGAGTCAAAAACTTGGGATAATAGTTTTTTCAATTTGAATGAGAAAAAAATTTGAAAATATATTCGTTCAAAGATATTACTTGGAATGAAGTTATCTTCATTTGAAGGTGAGTCAAAAGTTCTTCCATTCAAAGATATAAAACATAAAATTCTTTTGAACAAAGGTAATTTCTAAATGAAGAAAAAGGACCTTCTTTCGAAGGTCACTAATTTTTCATTTTTGAAAATAATCCCCATTTAAAAAAATTCTAAAATTTAAATTAACAATACATTTCCTCTTATCTTTATTTGATAATTTTTATTAGAATATTATCTTAATCACTAAATTGATCGAGATAACTCCTTTACAATATTATGCCATCTACCCACATTTTTGATGTATTTCTTTATAAGTTTTGATTATATTAAGAGTCCAACAACCAATACCCCAATATTTTAAACAAAATTAAATATATATACACATTTAAATTAATATTTAAAATAGTTAAGAACCAACTTCGAAAATTATTCATGAATCAAGAACACAAGTTGTAATCTGCTCATTAATCTCTGTGACAATGATACGTGAACATACGTCTTATTTGAAACTCCCTTAATACAGTACTAGTCAAACCTTATTACACACAACATAAAATACTTCAAATACCTATCATTTGCTCCAGAGTTTGATATTTCTCCAACGGGATTCCATGAAAAATGAAGAGTTTTGATTAGCATACACTCCACACTTGAAATAATAGCTATCACCACCTGTCACATTAACTGCTAAAGTCTCCTTCCCATCGACAAACACATACGCTTTCCTCTGGTCTGTGTCATGGATAACATTCAGATGAAACCACCTATCATAAACATCGGGCGTCACCACTTGGTCATGGTATCGCCTTAGATTTCCATCGACAACATCTAACATTATAACCGTGGCGTGTACAACATACCCATGAATCTGCATCACGCATACTCCATTTGACCCCTCTGGAACATACCCCTCGCCCTCGAATTGCCACACCCCGCTTTTGTAGTCTAATCCCTGCACAAATACAATTACATATGACAGCATCTTATGTAAACTGTAGAAATAAATGATGGATTCAAAATAAAGCACCAACAATGATGCGGATTTCTGTCCTGGGCCTGGTGTTGCTCTCCGGATTATGGGGTTTGTCATATGTGTAAACCCACATGGTATGGACGCCGTCAATGAAGCTGTAACGCTCGGAGAGGTTTTTATCATATGGCTTTTGTATCACAATATTTGAGTCAGTTAAATGTTGCTCAGTAAAGCCTTCAGTTGGGGATCCATTTGGCTCTGCATATCCACTCCCTATCCAAATCATAAGCCCGCACAAGAGCACAAACATCCTTGCCATTCAGTAATTTCAAGGATTGGAAGCACAAAGTCTGTCTACTACCTGCAATTCTCAGCCTACTTATGGGGAGAATACATTGAATTGTACTTTTTAAATTTTCAAGTACGCGTCGGAGATTGGTGAAGATAGTATTCAGATATCCATCGCTGTAGAAGACATTGGTCAAGGTAACATGGAAGCTCCCGTCGCACTCTATCGATTATAGCAAAATATTATTGAACGGTAAACAATTCAGGACAAAATTCTGCCAAAGTAGAATAATACATAAAATGAGATCACGGTCTGTGAGACATTTTAATAATTGGATTTTCATGTTCCATATCTTCTTATCATAATCTTAAAATAATATATAAAATAAAATTATAGTCGCTAACATAGAAGACATACTTACATAATATGTACAAAATTTCTTTTCTTTAATACTATTTTCACTTTACATTTAAACAATTTAGATTTTTTTTTAAAATACTATATAAGTACTATAGCAATAAAGATATTAAAAAATAAATATATAAATGTTGGATTTTATTTTTTACATATTTTAATTATAATTTAAAATAACGTATTAAAAAGTTACAAACATAAAATAATATATAAAATAAAATTATAGGAACATAATAATAATAAATACATATATTTTAGAATTTTATATTTAATATCCTTGGTTTCTCTCATTACACACATATATATCATAAAATCATAGTCATCATAACAACTATGATACTTCACTAATAATTTAAAATATTGAACTACCTTCATTGCATATCTTTTTATTATAATCAAATTTTAATTCATATAATTGTAATAGTGAAATTCACACAAAATTACTATTTCTTATTTATTTTTGTGTCTATTTTGGGGAAAATTTCTTGATACATTTACAAATTAACAAATGACATATGTTTGTACAAAATTGGATCCCATTCTCAATACCATTATCCCAAAAAAAATTATTTGTCACATATTTATATATTATTAGATATAATAACTAGCAGTGAGCAAGCATGCAACAATCAACCAATAGGGTGTACCACAAATGGTTATTCAATGGGAACTAAGAAACAAACTTTTTGTTTGGAATGCTATGTGAGGTATAAATAATCAGTAATATTTGGAATTGTTTGATTGAGTGGGAAAATGGAAATTGTGTTGATAAGCCAATAGGAAATAACATGAGGTTACTTCATAGTACAGGGTGAATCTTATGATTTTGGACTTTATGTCGGATAAAATAGGTGAAGTAGATCATAATGAGCATAAATGTTGGAAAATTAATCAAGTATATCGATACATATGTATTAAAGTTAAAGCCAACATATGTGTGCAGTGGAAGATATCAATTTGAATAGCCTAACTTGAATATATTACAAATTAGTTAATTTTAGCGTAAAGATTATTTTATATGTGTTCATTTAATTTGAGAATTGTAAAGCATTATAAACCTCATGTTATAGTTCACTTATTTGTTCTTCTCTGACACACAGTGCATGGTAGATTAAGAACCATTTCTATAAAACGTGACATTTGATTATGAAAATGTAAAATAAAACCATAGGTCATGTTGAACGAATCTTATTATTTTCAATATATTAATTAATCTTAATTTGAAGTAATTAATCATCAATAACTTTATTTTTATTAATATGGAATATTTAATTATTTTAGTTACAATAGTTATTTAAAATTGATTTTAATTAATAATTGTAGGAATCACGAGTAGATAAGAGATGATTGGGAATCCATAGTAAAATAATTCTCAACGAATATGATTTTTGAATAAATTTATTCTTAAAAAATTATAATTGAAAAATTAATTAAAATTTAAAATTTTCAACAATTAATTTTTTTAATAATAATAATTTGTCTCCAAAATTTCAGGTATGATATAATTCTAGGTCTATGTTAGTTTTATATTTATTAAACGTAGATGAAAATTTATATTTAATCTTTTTGTCTAGGTTAACCAATCAATTGATATATTATTATTTAATTATCTTAAGCTACATATGGATACAAATACATGACAGAGTTGAAGTTGTGAATTAAATAATATATATGAAAATTATGGAACATTAAAGGATTTTGATTTATTCAAGAGTTATTACTTATTCCTTTAATTAGTAATATTCAATTAAAAAGTTTTTTTTTTAAGTTAGACCATAACTTTAGGTACAACATTTTTTTGTAATGCTTATGTGGCACTAAATAATTTATTACTTTGATGTTGTTTATTTTGATTTTTTTTTATTTGAATATTAGTTATCATGGTCATCACTAATAGAAAAATAGATTATATAGGGGCAAATATTAGTTAGAGAGTAAAGATGTTCATAGGGGCAAATATTAGTTTTGATGGTCATCACCAAAAGAAGAATGTGATGACATGATACACATATTTTGCATTGTTAGAAGAATTGAAATAAAAGGCATGCCTTTTTTTATGTGAAAACAATCATGCATTTGACTTCAGAAAAGATATTCTACTGTACCTATTGTAATAAAAAAGGAAGCATAAAAAGTGAGCAATTTTAATTGCAAAATGAATATAGACAATGTGAAACTAAAAATAATTAATAATATTTATGATTGGTTCACCAAATCTATCTATTAATATCTTAACATTATGTAGTTGGGAGTGATGAACATATTTTTTGGGGCACGTATGATGAAGTAGACGTATATGCACCATGCAATGCACATAATCATACTGTGAAAAATCTGCGCGCATGCATCAAAACACTATTGCACTCCAGTGCATGCAGTAACAAATGTTATAAAATCCATGGCAAATAACATGACTTGTAATTTTTTGAGAAATTCCATGAATACTAAAGTCATGACAAATGCCACAAATTTTATAATATTTTCCTGCATCCTTTGGAGGGAAATATAGCTACTCTATTTCTTCATCCTCGTAGTCTTAAATGCAATATGAGTTTCAAAAATATTCAAGCATTGAACTGGATATCCCATGCTTAGAATTATGCAATTTTCTCTTTGCAAAAGCAACATTCTCATTAGTAAGAATAATTTCATGTTTATGAATTACATGGCATGCCATCCACTATGCTTATCTATGTATGAAGGAAGCCCGATTCTTTGTAGAATTAAATTTCACTGCAAAGAAAGCAAGAGAAATAATTACTAATATTTACAACTGGTTCACTTAATCGATTTATTGACAATGGAAAATTTATGTACTTATATGTATTGTTGATGGTCTTTAACAAGGGAAAGCAACATTGGATTGAGTTGTTGGAGCATGAAAGAATTTGAAATAGACAGTTTCCAATACATAAATTTGCTTGAATGTCATTGTATCTGTACAACATTATAAAGGAAATAATATAGATATAGAATAGAAAAGGTTAGTGTTATATGTTGCAAATGGAAAGTGATAAAATTAAAGATTTTGTATGCATGGAAGCATTGTAAATAATTTTGTATAAGGAATCTATTGTAGAAGCTAAAAAGAGAGTTGTGGAAACAATGAAAAATAAAATGAATTGAATAGAGTATGTTTTTGGTACAAAAGTGGATGTCAAAATTTGGCTGCCCATGTATATAAGCAGCATCAAATATGTGATGATGAAAGGATAAACCACTAAACCCATGCTCGTTATCCTCCCTACAATATTGGCATCATGAAGCGACATGGGCTCTAGCCAAACCCCCGAGCAAGTAAGTGAAGCAAGGACCATGGAAAATATCATTGAATCTTATCATATATCACACAATAAGAAAGTTTGAGGGAAGACATGTATTCTCAAACAAGATTTGTAATATTGTAGTCTTTTTTTCATTGTGACAACTTGACGAAAATAGGTATGTCAAAAAATAATTGACATGATGTGATTTGAAGATGGTTGGACAAACCTGGACAAATGGAATATATAGAATACTTTAAAAGGCCAACCATGACATTGTGGCTAGTTTACTTGAAGAGAGCAACATACACCAGTGTGATGTTATTTTGGGGACAAACAATGTGATGCAATCAACAAGTTGTTTTCCCTTTGAGAACGACATGACAACGGTGTGTGGTTTCCTTTGACAATCACATAAACCACAATATACTATGACTGTAAAATGGGAAATCTTAAATGGAATTTATTTTATTGGAAAGCAATCATACATTTTACCTCAATAGCAAAAGCACTAAACCCACACTCATTCTCCTCCCTACCATATTGGCATCATGAAGCCTCGTGGGATCTAGCCAAACCCTAGAGCAAGAAAGGCAGGTAAGGTCCATGAAAAATCTCATGGACTCTTACCATATATCACACAATAACAAATTTGGGTAGAGATGGGTGTTTTGAAACAAGAAGTCGCATTCCATGGTGAACACGAATATGCAAGAATGTGTTTGTGAAACATGGGCACATATAACAACAAATAACCAGAAAGGAAAAAAATGTAGTCATGTATAAAATGAAAACCAAGCCAACCATGACATTGTAAATGGTTTATTGGAATGGAGCAACATACACCATTTCCATGTGCTTCTAGGGATAAACAATGTGATGAAATCAACAAATCATTTTTCCTCTCAGAAGAAAATGGAAACTGTGTGCAGTTTCCCTCCATAATCACATTGACCACAATCTACAATGGTTGTAAAAGGAGAAATGTTAAATGGGATTTTTTCCTAGGAAAGTAATCATACATTTAACTTCGAAAAACATAGTGTAGTCTACCTATTGCATTGTTGCATGTGTGTACAGTTATCTTTTCAGCTTAAGTAAAAGATTATATGCATACAGTTGTTTATGAAGATGGAAATTTTCCCTAAAGTTATAACATAATTTATATTATGCAAGTTTAAATGTATCTATATAAAAAATACAATTGCAATCTAAGGAATCACATAGTAAAAATAGTCATCGAAATGATAAGCCAACTATTACATAGACTGCCAACTGTTACATAATGAACAATTTGTTTTGGGGAACTAGGAAAAAGAGTATTATAAAACATATTGATATAACCAAACCAATCTATGCAACAATTGGCTTCTCAATTCAAAATTCAGGCTACATTATTTGAAACTAAAATATTATAGGCAAAATAGAGAAATTATAAAAGAACTATTGGAAAAACACTTAAGAATCGAAGGTAAATGACAGATCATCATAAACCCACATTAAACATATTAATACAAGACACGTAGCCTATGTAAGGCTGGCTTGCCAATCCAAAATCCCTCACATGGGTGAATACTTACCATTTTGGTTTTGCGTATGGAGGCAACCAAGTCCACCACCACCAACCTAGATAACCAACAACCTCTAGCACTTGCATAAACAACCCTGGGCAGTTTGTTGCAAGGAGCTTCAAACAAATGAGGAAAGAAAAGAAAAGTACTATTTAGCTTGTGAGAAAATCACTACAATACAACCATAGCATTCAATGATATAGCATTGAGATGTTAATAACAGAGAATTTAATGGTGCAGTATATGTAACATGTTCATAACACCACAATGGCTCTTTTGGCAATGCAACTAAGTCAATATATTTTCCTGCACATTTTGGAGTATACTTTCCCACACTGCAACATTGAAAATTCTAAAATTTTGTAGATTGGTGTAAACTACAAACATAACATTAGCTTGTACATTTGGACTACTTTCAATTTCTTTTGGTCTGTGTATGTTTTTTGTCCTCTGGTTATTGTTCCTTGTTATCTCTGTGCATACTTGGTGCTATACGCATTATGCACAACACAAGCTTTGTATGACAAACTGGTCATAGCTATAGTTTACACCTTCTTTTCTCCATATGTTAAAGTTCTATTTAAAATGGCTTTTTCATCATCTATCATTTGAGGAATTGTAGAAGAGTTGTTAGGAGAACACTTAAGAATCATAGCTAAATGACACATGATCATAAACCCACATTAAATAGAACTTTAAGAGAACTAGGAAAACATACATAGAAAAAAAAATTAAAAACAGGCCAAAGGCTTTTGTTCATCTGTCATTTACATGTGATAATTATCAAAGAGCTACTAGAAAAATGCACAAGAATCATAGTTGAATGATAGATGATAAAAAAACATACATAAGCTAGAAAAATAAAAAGTAGGCCAAAGGTTTTTTTCCATCTATCATTTACGTGTGATTCTTAAATGCTATTCCAATACCTCTTACAACTGTTACATAAACTACTTTCCTTGTACCAATATGTCTCACTGTACAACAATGCTAGGAGGCATGAACCCTCATGTGAATAAATGCTTACCATTCTACTTCTATGCACCAGGGCAACCAGCTCCACCACCGTGAACCCTCCTTTCCAATTTCGCTTTATGTCTTTAATATTTAGAAGTGAATAAGTGTCATTCCACTACCTCTTATACAATTACTCTATTTGTCGTCAATATATATATGCATATATGTATCTATCTATGTTTTGAAGCATTGGTTTTTACATACAGTTCACATTGTATGTATATATGTATATATATATCTATCTATGTTTTTCTAATAGTTCTTTTACAATTTTCCTTTTTGTCTTGTATGAATATGTTTCATAATATTGTTTTTTTCTCAACTATTTATAGTTCCCCATAACAACGTGTTCTTCATGATACTCTTTTTTTTAGTTCCCCATAGAAAATTGTTCATTATCATAGTTTGCTTAAGAATCACAAGTAAATGATAGATGATCTAAAACCCACATTAAACATATTGATACAAGGCAAGCAGTCTATGTAAGAGTTGTTTTTTCAATTGAAAATTTGAGTTGCATTCTTTGGCAATAAACTCACATTAAATAGAACTCATAAAGCCAATGGGTAGCAATAATCAGTGCAAAATGGCTATAACGCCACAGAGTTAGTTGGGAATTCAAGCTACCGTACTTGGCACAAAATATTATAGAAAAATAGACAAGACTTCCCTGGGGTTTTTTATGACAACGTGGAGCTTACCTCTTGAACAAAGAATGTTCCAAAATGTCCCTCATTTGTTAATAAGGATTGCAACAAAATTTAGAATTTAGAATTAACAAGCCAACTATTACATAGATTGCTTGTCTTGTACCAATATGTTTTGTGATATTCTTTTTCCCTCATTTGTTTGAAGCTCCCTATAACAAATTATTCTATTGTTCTTGTAAGAAGGATTGTTTTTAATTTATTTAAATTTTGAAAGTTTTGTTGTGGTTATTTTGTTTGGATGGAACATGTTATATGTCTTGTATCAATATGTTTCATGATATTCTTTTTTTCTCATATGTTTGAAGTTTGTGATAACAAACTGTTCTTCATGATATTGTCCAAAACCTTGCAAGATATAATAAATGTCATTGGAAATCCATATGCCAATATTACTGCCCTGTGTCACCTAAATGTGTGCCAAACCAATCTGACCATTTTTATATACAATGAATTTCATAATGATGTCTCATAATCCCTTCAAATAATGTCAATACTGTAAATACCAAAACAACATTTGACATCAATTCCAAAACAATGTCAAAGGGGTCAACATGTCATTCTTTGGTTGAAAGCTAACTAGTTTTTCTCTAAGACCTTTGAGGCATGCGCTTTTAGCTTTTTAAGTCCTTTTCATTAAAATAGTCATAAAACATAAAAAAATTGCAGAAAACACCCCATTACCCATCTTTCTCACTTGAGCTTATTCCTTGAGGTAGTTGAGGATAAATTGCTCCTTGTAGACTCTTCCCTATCCTAGAGACTCGAGAGTAGTGAATCTCCTCTACATTATTTTTTATTTTTTAGGTAATAAAAGGAAGAAAAAGAAAGGAATTGGAGGTTGGTCCTAAGTAATATTGAGTTGTGTATATAATCTAGATATGTTATAAATTTAGGTAATTAATATAGATTTCTTAGTCCTAAGTGGTTGAAACGATGAAGGTGTTTGTATAACATAGAAAAATATATATTTTTAATTCAAAAAGGGGATTTAACCTTTGTATGTTTTGTAGGAAAATATATTAGATGTGTAGGAAAATACATTAGATGGATAGGAAAAAACTCATTATGGGAACTTGTGAAGAGTGTCTCATACATAAAAATAGTGTTTACTTGATAATGATAAGAATATGTTTTTGGTATATTTTAATCAATAAATTATTTAAAGGATTGCACCATGATAAAAATAAAAAGGTATTTTATTTCCTAGTAGAAGAAAGAGCCACTACTAATGTTTTGGAAAATCCAAGACTGCTAAAAGAAAGAAGACAATAACTAATCATAAAGAAACAAGGGAAAATTTTACTCAAGTAAATGTTGATGATGATAAGGAAGATGAGGAAGATGAATTGAAATCCTAATATTGAAGAGGAAGAAGAAGAGTACAAAGCAAGAAGAATAAGAAGAGATGTCCGTGGAAAAATTAATTGAAGAAGAAACAATGAAGTCTCCTCCAAAAACATCTAAACATGAGCCTCTACAGCTCTGGGCTACTATTAATGTAATTATAGAGCATGATGCACTAATAGAGGTTAGTGTACTTTACGATGAATAACTATTACTCACAAAATAACAATTGAGTAGTAAATAATCATGTATTTTAGTAGCTTCAATATGGATCTAAATGAAATCATTTATCAAATTTTGGCGAGCCTAGTAGATGTGCTGAGTAACAAAAGGAATGAAGTTGTCGTTGAAGAAGCAAGTGAGGCAACGTGCATTAGAAAAGGTTGGTGTATCCATCTGTCATGAAGAAAGGGTGAAATTATTTTAATATTAAGCACAAGAATTTAGAATCAAGCAAAATGTAAATTTTGTAATGGAGAATGATAAAGAAGAAACTAAGAGGATGGAGAATGAAATTGAAGAAAAGACAAAAAAAATTCTAGAAGGATTAAAGAATGTTGAAATCATTTGTGATCAAGCCCCTCTAGATACTTTAGATATACCTGACGTGTCTACTCATGACCTAGATACATCATCTTTTGAGGATAATATGACTAAAGATTATGTTGTAGTTGAAAATGCCAAACTGAATGAGGAGAGTTCTCCTCCAAAGAATACAAGTGCACAAGGTGTAGGGGACCAAATTAAAATGAGTGTCTCACATCTAGAGAATAATAAATCTGACAAAGAACATAATGTGTCTCCTTTAGAGAAAGATGATAAATAAATGGAAGAACATTCTAGACAAAAAGAAGGAAAAAATATTTTTGGTGTACACAAGGTGTAAGAAGTGGTCGCGCCCACAAAAGGATATGAAAATCATAGTAAAACCTTTCCTGGGAATTGGACATTCCAACAAGTGACTAATATCTCTCTATGGACGTTCATTTACTTGTCAAACCAGGGGACGTATACTTTAAATGGCGCAACATAATAAATGCACTAAGAACTAGTTTCGGTCAAAACTTAACAGAAATAAATACTTGAAAGGGATTCTATCTACACTACAGGAAGGTAATGAAAAGTTCTTTTAACACAACTATGATTTGATTAAAATAGAAACCATAATAACTACAACTAAAACACAAACTATGAACTGGCCTTATGCTGGAGGAACATGCACAGGGATGGATTCCTGATGCTAAAGGAGCAATACAAGACTGAGTTTGTATAAAAACTTCAAAGATGAAAGCTAACTGATGATCAACAAAAAATAATAGCTAACTAACTAGCTACAGATACTTACTAAGTGGGCCCCCTTAGCAAGCATCTACTGATTACACAGGTGTTGAACTCAGAACTTCATCAAATTTTATTCATGAAAACAGAATGGTATACATTGCTTTGTTGATATAGAAACTAACAAACTTTGTCTCTTGTCAAACAGATTCTACTTTTCATTATCATACTAACTCTTACATGGTATCTGCTATATCTCTATCACTATGCTTCTATCTTACTCTAACTATCATCTCCTTCCTCACTCATGTAGGAGGAGTACTTTATTTAAAATCAGGAGAGTAACTAACTAACTAACCCTATCAAAGAAAGACGTGGAAGTAAAGTGTATCCTAGAATCAAGGAACAAACTTCTTAAATGAATTTATGCGTTCAACCCAATCCAGAGAGAATCTAGCGCTCCACTCTTTGCAAATTGGCTGTCATTAAAATTCTTTCCCAACGGTTTTGGTCAAAGAGTCTTCGCCAGAGCTTCCTCGAAGTTGTGCAGGGAATAGACTTTACTGCAAGGTCGAGATCGGCTGTGCTTGACTCGATCATACTTCTTCAAAAACCTACAAAACAAAAGGTAACATATGCAAAAGAAAAGGCGTATGGCACATACATAATATCTGTTCATTAATCACATATTTATATTTATTTCATCATTCAAAAACTGTATGCGATATACCAGTCATTTAGTGAGTCAACGGGGTAATAAATGTAGTCAAGTCAACACAATAAGCTGCAGGAATATGAAAATGTTTTGCTACAGGATATCCCCATAAAAGGTTTCAAAAGAGTTTTAAACAACCACGAATAACAAAAGTAAAAGGCATTAAAAGTTCATCATAATATCCAAACTATGAGCACATTTTTGGGCTCATGATTGCCCCCTACTTAACCTAATGCTGGTCCTCTAGCATTAACTTTCCTAGTGGTTTCTCTAAAATCAGTGGTTGCTGCATGACTCTGAAATGGAGTTCCAAACCTGTAATAAAATCCTTTGAAAGCCTGGCACCTTTCATACCTACGGTCTTCTAAATCATCATTAAGATTTGTAGCCTGGTGAGGATAAAGGGGCCACATTAGCACAGGAGGTTTGAATGTCAATGGCAACCATAGTTTAAATATCTTTTGAAGTCCCAACTAGATGTATCTGCTTGATCGTTTAAGAGCTGCTATGAAATTTAGGGGACTGTGAGGTTCAGACCTTCTTAGCCCAGCATTTAATCTTTCCCACCTTTTCTCTCTTCTGGTGTATGACAGTCTCCAAAACGAATATGGCTGTGCCTGAAATTCATCATATACCTATTTCCTGAGATCAAATATTTTCTCTCTGGCTGTAGTATAATTAATGCCATATGTCAAAGTAAACCAGGTTTTCAACATTGCATGAGGGTTTGAACTTTGAGAGCGTAATGGAACAGGCTCATTCCTTTTGGCTTCCTCATATGTTTCCCATTGCCTGCCATAATTTGCTTCATTTGCTACCCATGACATAAATGATCTCAAATGGATATCACCAATATACAGAAGAGGATTCCATTTTGTTTCAAATGAAATTAAAAAGTCATGTAAATAAAATTCACACAGAGAATTTCTTAACCAATTAGGGGCTGCCTGGTATGCATCATAATTTTTTTTAGCAGTGTGAAGTATAAGATCTTGATTTCTGGAAATTCTCATTAGTTGGAACCATAAGAATTGTTCTTTAAGGCACAGAGCATAAACTCTAGGTGGTGGTCTACATTCCATTATTTGACCATCCATTTTTGCTTTTAACTCATAAATTTCCTGTTTCTGACTTTTAATTTCCTTTTTTAGTTTCTTCCTTCTACCTCCCATAGACTTTGTTGCATGTCAGTCTAGGCTAGGTGCCAGAAAGTCAGGGTTTACAATGTAACTAGTTCCCAGTTAGTTTTGACATATTCCAGAAACTCAATCAAAAATATCTTCTTATAAACAACAATGGCTTTACAAGTTGTAGGGTGAAATATAGCTTCACTAGGCACATTCAATTGTTTAGTCTATTCCTGCTCTTGCTGCAAGATGAATTCTTGTTGCTGTAGTGGAGAAGATTGTGCTTCCTCTAAGAACTGCATAGCAGTGGTAGCCAAGTCATCAAGACTTGGTAACCCTTGCTCCATTTCCTTTGTCTCAACTTGTTCCTCTTCAGGAACGAATGAACTCTATGTAGCATTTTTGGACACATTCAGAGAAACATCAAATTTAGACCCTACAGACCCTTTTAAAATTACAATACCTTTGGTTGAGGTGAAGCAGGGGAGGTCTTACATTGTTTCCTTGTGGAAACTCTTCTTGGCACTGGTGTGGCTACAGGAGGTGTTCTAGTAGCCTTCCTCTTTCTGGCCTGCTTAGAGGGCTTTGCCCTACCAGAGGATGATGGTGAACTGGTGTTAGCAACAGGTGTTGTGTTAGGAGAGATGGCTACAGGGGAAGGTGCTGCAGGAGAAGAGTATTGCCTTTTCCGGGAACGAGGGTCAGACTCTGGGGTTTGTTCTACCCCAGATGACTCACCTGCCTTTGTTTTTCCCTTCTCTCTCCTAGTGGTAGACCTAGTTTGTACACGAGCAGAAGATTTTGGTGGGGGAGTTGCAGGACCAAGTGCTACAGGAGTAGATGACCCTTGCCCTGTTCTACTGGTAGACACAATTTATTTCTTCTTTTTCTAAGGCCATGGGGTAAGTACCCTAGGGGGTTGTAAAATTTGCAAGCTCTTTTGGGCAACAAATTATTGTCAGGAAAGAGGTGAGACATCTCTCAAAGAGCATTTAATCAGTAATTTGATAAGGCCATGATGAGCAACAGAAGTATCTTTCCCTTGTTGGGTTCCGTGGGAACTTTGTTCCAAAAATTTTAACAAAAAATTTAGAATATTTACAACTAATCCATGCCTCATATGACTTAATAATTTGAAATGATAAGAATGCAGGTAGGAGAAATGACCTTCACAGGTTAAATACTTGATTATGTAAGTGGCATATTCTGAATAAGGAGGATGAAATGATACCCGCTTGCATCCCTGCTTGGAGACTTCCAAAGGTCCGTCAGTGGGCATTGAAAACTTAGCCCTTATAGCGGCAGCATCTGAAGAATTTTTTTTTCCAATGGCTAGAAGCCCAGTTACTTCAGCAATTCTTTCTTTAGTTGCAACAACCATTAGACCCCATATAGTAGCTTCCCCTTCATAAAGGGTTCTCAAAAATTCTCTAGCAACCTCCTCATCAAAAGCGTTTAAACTCAATAAGTAGTTTAACCATCCACAGAGGCTGAATGCATGGACTGTTTGAGTATTTTGCAATAATAATTCATGAGCTATAGGCTCATGTCACACCAGCTGACCACCCATGTTCATAGTTTTCCCCTAGCTGAACTCAATTCCTTGCTAAAATTTTAAATTGTCTGTTTCCCTTTCTGTTCTGGTTTTTCTTCTGTCGTTCCATCACATTTCTTTCTTTTCCAAAAATAAACTTTTTGAACAAGAAGTTTTAATCGTAGTTTACAAGAAAAACATGCAATAAAAAGGACATGAGATCATATTTGGAAAGTACCAGAAAAATAATAAAGAAATGTTATTTATGCAGTTATGGCAGCGGCGAAAAGATAGGTTTTAAAAGGTGGATTACCCTGCCCCCTACTTAGAGTATGACATGTGTCCTCACATGTACTAAAAAATAGGCGAAGATCGGGTAATAATGACTAGTACAGACATAGTAGTAAATGAATAGAATAAAATAAATTAAATATGTGATAACAAAAGATATGGCGTACCTTTGATAATTGCGTGTACGTGTGAAGAAAGATGACGACGTCTTCATGAGGTGATAGTTGGGAATGATATCATAATGAAGGGTGATGCAGATGGATGAGGTGGATGGGTGATGTGGGTGGACAAGATGAATGGATGAAATTGATGGATGGGATGGATGGATGGAAGATAAAGAAGTGGGATGTGGTGACAAGTGAGAATGGACAAAAAGGGTTTCCTTAAAAGGAAAACCTTTATTATGATCATGCTTTTTCAAAATTACGGTGAAGCTGCAGGAGAAAGGATAAAGCCTTCAGCTGTAGGAAGAGTAGTGGGAGGAACCTGAATAAACTACTGCATGAATTCTTCTTTTGATACTGGTTTATGGTACAATCAGATTCGGTGGCCATTAACTAGCAATTTGAAACAGACTGGATCAATTGTCACTAGTTGTATAGTTCCATTGTCAAACACATTCTCAACTTCATAGGGACCAAACCAGCGTGTTGTAATCTTACCTTGGTTTTCTTGATATCTGGAATCATTTAACAGAGCCCAATCACGAGCAAAAAAATTCTTGGTTTTTATGTGTTGATCATGCCATTTCTTCCGTTGCTGTTGGATTGCTTTTATATGTTGTAGGGCGGCTTTTCTCATTTCATCCAAAGCATTTAGCTATAGGAGACGGTCCTTTTATGCTTCAGATATTTTCATATTGAGTTCAAGAGCTGTCCTAAAAGTTTTGTGCTTGAATTCTATGGGCAACATGACTGTTTTTCCATAAAGCAGCTCAAAAGGTGTAAACCCAGTTGTTGTCTTCCATGTAGTTCTGTAGGCCCAAACTACTTCAGGAAGTCTATTGCTCCAATCTTTTCTATGGAGCTGCACTATCTTTGTTAGGATCACCTCAATTTCCTTGTTTGTAATCTCTGTTTGACCATTGGCTTGAGGGTGATAGGGGCTGGACTTCCTATGTTTGATTTATAGTCATTAATTAGTGCAGTGATCAGATTCGATGTGAACTGAACTCCCTGATCAGTTACAAGCTCTTTGGGAACTCCAAATCTAGTGAAAATTTATTCATACAAAAATTCAACAACCTTGTTATCTCGAACATGAGTCATAGCTTTTACCTCAACCCACTTTGTTACATAGTCCATGCAAACTAGAATGTATGACTTGCCATTTGATGGTGGATCAGTTGGTCCCACAAAATCCATTCCCCATTTATCAAAAGGGGTGACTATTACTTGTGGGTATAGTGGCATTTCGTTTGACTTGGTTGGTCTTCCCATACGCTGACATCGGTCACATTTCCTTGTATAGGCCACAACATCCTTGTGTAATATTGGCCAGTAGTACTCTGTTGTAAGAATCTTCATCGATGTTCTCTTTACTGTAAAATGTCCCCAACATGGTTCATCATAGAAAGCATGCAATATATCATAAGTCTCATCTTCTCTTACACATCTGCGCATCACTTGATCAGGTCTAGTATAAAACAGACAATTTGCAATCCATGAAAAGTTAAAACTTTTCTCTATTAATAATTTTTTTTTTCTTTTGGAGAAAAGTGAGTTGGTATTCTTCGTGCTGCTAGATAATTGGCAATGTCTGCATACCATGGTGTATGTGCAACAATAGAAAATAAGTGTTCATCTGGGAACCTATCATTAATGACCTTGTGTTCAACATGTGCAGCTAATTGAAGTCTTAATAAAAAGTTAGCTACAACATTAGCTCTTCCTGGTTTATCAATGATTGTAATGTCAAATTCTTATAACAATAGGAGCCATCTTGCCCATCTACCAGAGATGGCAGTTTTATTCATCAGATACCTAATTGTTGCATGGTCAATATAGACAAATATCTGATAACCTGTGACATAATGCCTAAATTTATTCAAAGCATACACTACTGTGAGCAATTCCTTTTCTGTAATAGTATAGTTGAGCTCAGGACCTTGAAGGTTCTTGTTGATAAAGTAGATAGCATGCTCAATTGAATTTTCTTTTTGACTTAAGACTGCTCCTATACAAAAATCAGAGGCATCAACATATAAATGAAAAGGAAAATTCCATTTTAGATCTTGAAGAATAGGGGCTTTAGTAAGTAAGTCCTTTAGTTGCAGGAAGGATTTTTCACAGGCCTCTGTCCACTCGAATTGAGAATCCTTAGTTAACAAGGCATAAAGTGGGCTGACAATTTTATTGAAATCTTTTATAAACCTTCTATAATACCCTGCATGGCCAAGGAAGCTTCTGACATCCTTTTGTTTTGTAGGAGTTTATAAATTCTGAATAACTTCAATTTTAGTAGGGTCGACCTGAATTCCATTCTTTAAAATATGATGGCCTAGAACAATACCTTCTTCCATCATTAATTTTTTTTTTCACTATTTAGAGACAAATTTTTCTCTCTGCACCTTTTTAATACTTTTTTCTAAATTCACCAGGGCTTCTTCAAATGTGACTCCATAGGTAGTGAAATCATCCATATAAATCTCCATACAGTCATGAGATATATCAGCAAAGATATTAATTACTACTCTCTGAAATGTTGTTGGCGCATTGCATAGACCAAAAGGAAAGACTGAGTAAGCAAATGTTCCCCATGGACAGGTAAAAGTGGTCTTATCTTAATTTTCATAGGCAATTTTTATCTGATTGTACCCACTGTAACCGTCCAAAAAGGAAAAATAGCTTTTGCCAGACAGTGAGTCTAATACTTGGTCTACAAACGGTAGTGGAAAGTGATCTTTTTTAGTGGCAGTGTTCAACTCTCTATAATCTACACACATTCTCCATTTTCCACCTTTCTTAGGGACAATAACTAATGGAGAAACCCATTGACTGTTAGAGATTGGATAAATAAAACCAGCATCAAACAACTTTTGAAGTTCATTTTTAATTATTTCTCTAAGTGCTGGATTTACTCTTCTTTGAGGCTGCCTTACTGGTAAATAATCTTCTTTGATATAGATTCTGTGAGTACAAACTTGAGGATCTATTCCTTTCATGTCCCCATATTCCCATGCAAAAGCTTTATGCTGATCTTATAGCATTTTTAATAAGTCAGCCTGTTGAGACTGTGACAGCTTGCTATTGATATTCAAACAGTGACCTGGAGACAATTCTATCTGCTTAGTGAGATTACTCATAGAATCTATAGGTGATGTTTGTACCTCTTGTGGAAGAAAATTATGAAAAATTGTTGAAAATTTAGGCAGTGAACTCTCAGAATTTGGTTGCTGCAGGAAGCATTGTAGATGACTGCCATTTGGATAAGATGAACTATCTGTATCAGAGTTAAACTGTAGAATTTGAAAAAGCAAAGCATTTTCATTCTGAAGTTGTGAGAATGGATCATTTTGAAGCATCATTAATTGAGCCAATGAATTGACTTTTTTAGTTTCTTCCCCCATATCTAGCCAAACAGGTTGGGACAAATCTAGTTGAGGTCTAGCAGGCGGATACAAAGCCATTTTTTTTGTGGACTATCCATTAGAAATGGTCATATCTCCAGAACGATATCCTATAAAAGCATTAGCAGTTGCTAACCATGGTCTACCAAGGATAACTGGATACCCTCCTAAAGTTTCCTTAACTAATAATATTGTGAAATTAGTTGGATACTCCCAAGATTCAAGAGTCACAATTACATCTTCCACTATTCCATCAGGTTTAACTATGGAGCTATCTGCAAGCTGCAGAACTGTAGGTGTAGACCTAATGTTTGAAATGTTCAAAGAGTTAATAGTATGCCTTGTCATGACATTAATGATAGCACCTAAGTCAATCAAAATATTTTTTACAATTTGACCATTTATATGTATCTGCACTACAGGACTTCTAGGGTCAATATACTTTGGGATGACTACATTTTCCAATATTATATCAGCCAATTTATCTAGGACATGAATTGTTTGGGGATCCTTTTTCTTCCATCTAGGCTTCTTCAAACATGCCTCTTTAATAGCTTTTCCAAAAATGGGAACATCTTTAATAGCTTAAAATAAGGGGATTTGAATTTGTATATTTTTGAGCTGATCTAGAATGTCAAAAGTGGGTTCTTCCATGGATTTAAATGCAGTACTTTGCAACCTCTGAGGAAAAGGTGGTTTGTCTTAACTTTGCAAAATAGGCTCCTTAGAAACCGTATCAGGTATAGGCATATGCTCAGTAGGATCAGCAGGTGCAGTAGATTCTTCAAGGGAAAAATCTGGTATTTCAGTAATTAGAGGTGGTTTTGGAGTAGGTAAAGTGGTTCCAGACCTCAAATAAATTTCATTAATGTTTAAGGCATAAGCTTGATATTGGTTGGCTTCGGCAAGATACGTAGGCTGCTGTAGCTGCTGTTGTTGCTTATTACTGGGATTTGGCAATGGCTGGGCAGGCATAGATGTTTGCTTTGGTGGGCCAGGATTTGTGGCAGTTGTTGTAGGAAGTGGCATGAGGGCCTATGGTTGTGGCTGTGGAAGCTGCAGGAATCCAGGGGAATGGTTTTTCCATTGCTAAGGACCTCTCCATTGAGGATTCTACTGCCAATTACCTACAGGTGGGGTCTATTGTCCTTGTGGCTGCTACCAACCTCCTTGAGGAGATTTCCATTACGGGGTCTGATAATTAGGCCAACTTGGTTGAAGTGGATTCCAGGGTGGTGGTGGTCCATATGGAGATTGCCATTGGTTATTATAGCCAGAATAAGGATTACCAAAAGTTAAAGGATCTTAAGGCATACCTTGTCATTGGGCCCATGGTCTCCTTTGTGCAACAAAGAACATTTGATCATCATCACCTTCTACTGGCTTGAAGTCAGTAGGTAGTTTCTTAGCTTCCAAATTAGCCACCATCTTGCATTTGCAGTCATGCTTCTTCTGTCTGTAGTATGGATAGAACTTAGCCAAAACTATCTCAGCTTCTTCATGTTTCTTCCGAGCTTGTATAGTGTCTAGTTGTGTAGCCATATTATTAATGATGTGCTACTTGAAGTCAAACAGAAAATTTGTTATCTCCATCCAAGAAACTCCACCAGAAGAAGACTTACCCACTGTAGCATGATGACCTTGACCTTTCTTAACTATTGCTCGGGAGTAGTTAAGATATATTTTCTTTATATCATCCCAAGGAAGTTGAGTTATGTCACCTCCTCCCATCAGGTCCAGGGCGTCTATACAGGCATCACTGATTCCCCTTAGAAAGAGTAATTTTTGAGAGTCTTCATTGAGAGTATGGTTTGAGTTCCTTTTTAGTGAAAACAAGAACCTTGAAATATAATCTTCTAGACTTTCATCCTCCTTCTGCTGAATTCATAATATGTCATCACCTTTACTCGCACTCTTACAATATTCCTTATACTTCTCAAGGAATTTCGTTTGCACGGCTGCCCAACTATCTACAACACCTCTTCCCAGACTCATGAACCATCTGAGAGCTCCTTCCTTCAAGGTGGAAGGAAACAATTTCAGTTTGTGAGCATCTGTATTGTAGTCATAACTACAACATAGGACATCAAACTCAAACATAAAAGTTTATGGGTCCTCCATAACTAGGCCATAGAATTTTGGAAGTAGTGAAGAAGGTATATTCTTAAGATTGTCAGTATCTCGCTGGGGAACAATGGAAAACTCAAAAGCAGGAGGTGGATTATTAGGTGGATTAGTTGCCATATTGGCTTGCTGGAATAACAGAGCGAATAAGTTTTCCTTAGGTTCTACATTAGCTGGGTTAAATTGTAGTTCAACAAACAAGTTTTCAGGGAGGAACCTTCCTAGTGTGTCTCTTCTTCTTCTATGCATGTAATAGAATAGATGGTATTTTTAAAAGAACTTGAAAATACTTAAACAACTGACTGAACTACTTTTAACAATGAGTTTAGCAAGTTCTTAGATTGACACCTTCCCCGGCAACGGCGCCAAAAATGGTCACGCCCACAAAAGGATATGAAAATCATAGTAAAACCTTTCCTGGGAATTGGACATTCCAACAGGTGACTAATATCTCTCTATGGATGTTCATTTACTTGTCAAACTAGGGGACGTATACTTTAAATGGTGCAGCACAATATATGCACTAAGAACTAGTTTTAGTCAAAACTTAACAGAAATAAATACTTGAAAGGGATTCTATCTAAGCTACAAGAAGGTAATGCAAAGTTCTTTTAACACAACTATGATTTGATTAAAAAAGAAACCATAACAACTACAACTAAAACACAAATTATGAACTGGCCTTATGCTGCAGGAATAGGCACAAGGATGGATTCCCGATGCTGCAGGAGCAATACAAGACTGAGTTTGTATGAAAACTTCAAAGATGAAAGCTAACTAATGATCAACAGAAAAGAATAACTAACTAACTAGCTACAGATACTTACTAAGTGGGCCCCCTTAGCAAGCATCTACTGATTACACAGGTGCTGAACTCAGAACTTCATCAAACTTTATTCATGAAAATAGAATGGTATACATTGCTTTGTTGATATAGAAACTAACAACAAACTCTGTCTCTTGTCAAACAGATTCTTCTTTTCATTATCATACTGACTCTTACATGGTATCTACTATATCTCTATCACTATGCTTCTATCTTACTCTAACTATCATCTCCTTCCTCACTCATGCAGGAGGAGTACTTTATTTAAAATTAGAAGAGCAACTAACTAACTAACCCTATCAAAGAAAGACGTGGAAGTAAAGTGTATTCTAGAATCAAGGAACAAACTTCTTAAATGAATTTATGCGTTCAACCCGATTCGGAGAGAATCTAGCGCTCCGCTCTTTCCAGATTGACTGTCATTAAAAATCTCTCCCAACGGTTTCAGTCAAAGAGTCTTCGCCAGAGCTTCCTCGAAGTCGTGCAGGGAATAGACTTTACTGCAAGGCCAAGATCAGTTGCGGTTGACTCGATCATACTTCTTCAACAACCTGCAAAACAAAAGGTAACAGATGTGAAAGAAAAGGTGTATGGCACATACACAATATTCGTTCATTAATCACATATTTAAATTTATTTCATCATTCAAAAACTATATGTGATATACCAGTCATTTAGGGAGTCAACGGGGTAATAAATGTAGTCAAGTCAACACAATAAGCTACAGGAATATGAAAATATTTTGCTACAGGATATCCCCATAAAAGGTTTCAAAAAAGTTTTAAACAACCACGAATAACAAAAGTAAAAGGCATTAAAGGTTCATCATAATATCCAAACTATGAGCACATTTTTGGGCTCATCAAGAAGTCTCTAGTATGGAGATAGAAAAAGAAGATGGGAAATAAGAGGAAAAGAAAGTTTAGGATGAAAAAGTAAAAATCGCTAAGAAGAAAAATGATTCCATGGAAGGATGTCAAGGTTCTTCATCTATAGAATCTTTCAAATATCTACTAGAGATGCAAATATCTAGTTTCAGCCATTAGTTACACCTCAACTTTTGTAAACTCCAACACATGAGGGGCAATTTGACTTGGAAAACATATCTCCCCTCCATAAGCTACAAATTTTTGATGCTTTGCATGCCTCCACAAGAAAATAAATACTAAAAGAATATGCAAAGAGAAAATTAGTTGATGAGGTAGTCAATACTATTCAAGAAGGTCTACCAAAAGTAAAAATTGATGTCTCCCTACATCTAAAACAAAAGCTAAAGCTCTTAATGGATTCCTTCAATGATCAATCCTCTTAAAAGTACAATAAAAGGTAGAACAAGAGGCCTTGAGAAATATAAAATATGAGAAAGTGGGTGAAGATTTAGATTGGTGTGCTAATGCACACAATAGATTGTAGGAAAATATAGAAATGTTTAAGGCTTGTGCGAATGTAGCAACAATTTTTATTTTTTTTGAAATGGCCATGCTCCACCAAATATATCAAAAGTCAAATTGACTCTACTCAGTCACAAATTACACAATTGGTCAAAAAAACGATGTATCAAGAGATATGGATGGATCCACCAGGGCACAAATTGAAAATCTTCATGTATAGTTGACATTGCTTTTGGATCAAAGAGAATAGTTAAAGAAACATTTTTGTTTGCTAAGAGAATTAGTCAATGTGTGGCTTGCATCATTGTCTAGATTGATGATCAAAGCCCATAGAAGTTGGTAAAAAAATGAAAAATCCTAGCAAAATAAATGAGGTTGAGGAATTGTGCATAGAGTTTGAATGTCAAAGTCAGTCTCACCTCAGCAAAAATAGACTGGAATAAAACTCTAGAGAAGCTAAAGAAATCTTAAAAGAATATTCAACCTTACAAAGAAGCTACAAAAGGGTAAATAAGACAATTTTTAGTTTGTATAGTTTTGCAGATACTTGTATTCATTTATATATACCATCAGTTTTGGGGCATCTCCATCTCAGGGGGAGTATATATACTTAAGGGGGATCCCATACATTATTGATATTTTGTAAATAGAAGATATCATGCCTTTTTCCCTTGATGTCAAACAAGAAGAGGTACATATGGGTGTTGCCATCAATGACAAAGGGGGAGATTGTTGGTAATAGGTGTTTTAATTGATGTAAACCTATTAGGGGATTTCATTGGTGTCATATGTGTATGATGAAGTCTATATATATTCTGAAGATATTGCAAGTGTAGAGATATATTTAGATGTATGAATGGTGATCTGACTGGTGTTTATGAGTGATGTGGTGGTTCATACATGCATGTCTATGATAATATCATTCTAGATTGGTGTACCACACATTGAGATAAGTTGCAGAAGATTGGGAAAGGTATTAATGTAATGTATTCACTATAATCGATTCATGAATTTTTTGTTTGCATCCTTCCATAGAGTAAGTTTATGTCTTGTGGTTCAAGAGATAAGGGTGAGTGCAAGATCTTGCGGGTAAAAAATGTAGCGATATGACAAAAATGTTGCTGATGACTTTTTTTATTTGAATTTGATGAAATGAAAGGGGTTTATTGAGAAAATTTTTAGATTTCCAAAAATATAAGATATGCCTTATTTGGAATTAAATAGATAATTATTATTAATTTTCTACATACATTTTGACTAAAGTCTTGATTGATATGCTGATTGAAAACATCAATAATTATTAAATGACTTCACCATTTTTTAATCTGAAAGATGCGTCACATTCTATGCTTCCCATACTATAGGATAAAAAAAAAGAAAAATAAAATTTCATAAATTTTTGACCAAGTTATGGTGGTAAGAAAAACATGTTTTAGTATTTTTTTTAAAAAAATAATAATAAATTCATAACTAATTATTTACTTTTGGCCAAAAAATTACAAAAAAAATGTGGCACATCTCAGCATGTGTCCTCTATTTATATTGAAAATTTAATTTAATTTTTTTTTTTTTGCTTATTGTTAGGTTGGTCAGACATGCATCTACTTTTTATTTTGTCCTAAAAAATTTATTAACACTGCATTGAAATTTTAAATTTTCACCAAATAGATTTACTTTTTTCTAAAAAAGGAATAGTATCTTAGAAACTATATTCAATTTTCTACAACTTTTGTTCTTACATGTTTTTCAAATTATGTTAATAAATTATTCAAATTTTTATGTCAAGTTGCCTAACTCTATTTTTCTAAATTTTCATTTCCACTTAAGGGCCTAGTTTGGATCCCCATGATATTGCTCCAACCCATATATTGGTTGTGTTGTGAAGGTATTATATCTAGGAAATCAAGTCTTTACACCTTCCACAAAAATACCTAGAGCTAACAATGTTATGGTCTATGCAATATAATATTAAAGGCTTGTTGGAATGCTCCATATTCCTTTGGTGAGATAGATGTGACCATGTAGACTTAGTAATGTGTTAACATAGGGGTGTGGGTTATTCCTTGCAAGTCTTAGGAATTTTGGTGGTCCACAAAATTAGTTTTCAAATAACAGTTTTCTATAGCTTGTCTAGAATGATCTATTCCCACACTTTCAATAGGTTTCTTCTCTTGTACCATTTTATGATTAGATAGTTAAGTAAAAGGTCTAATGAATATTGTGCATGATCTAAAATTCCTACATCTTGGTCTGCATGATGATTTTGGTACCTCCCTAGATATGTGAAGTCAAAAAAAGAGAGTATTGATGGTATTGATACTATTTGGGGTGGCATGACTCGTTTCATTCTCTATGGTTGATCCTAGTCAACTATTTTTTTCTTGAAGAATGTGTTGTGATGTTGATGATCTACAACTAAATCTCTTTGATTTTGGATATGTTTTGGATCTGACCCATACAATATCAATCATTTTATCCAACAGTCATCTTAGAGCTAACTTAATTGATGATTTATTCTATTTTAGAGGATATATATAGAAGATAAAATTCATTTTTGAAGGTGGTGATTGATAGTAAATTGAGATAGAGTTGAATGAAAGAGATGAAGTGGCTAAAATCAATGTGAAGGGAAAATTATGTGAAATAATGATTATAGATTCAACATATGTTAGATGCTTCCTCAAATCAATTCATAATCAATTATCTCATTATATTATTCATATATCCTACTTTGAGATAGTGAATCTCATTAGGTCCTTTTGTATCTTGTTGTAAGGTTGTATACCTAAGTCTACAAGTCCATATGCAATGATCCTTAAACATTGTAATTCTTGTTAGTAGTAAGCTACATATATTTTGATTTAATCCTCGCCATTTTTTTTCCCTCATTGGGTTTTCCATGTAAAAATCTTGGTGTCTTCATGTGATGCATGTGTTATTTTCTATTATTTTCAGTTATGTGATGTGTTGTTAATCTACAAATGGAAATGGTTAAGTTTTAAGATATTATGATTCACCCCTCCTCTCAGTATATCATTGTGTTCAATAGTTAAGAGTATCCATAATTAAAATATATATGTTTTTATCTAAATTGAGAATTATAATCAATTTGTATGGGAATGCTATTCATCTCCCCAATCATGTATACCTTTTGAATTGACCATGTAGGTACTAGGCCAAGTCTTTAATCTAGATATCATATGGCATTAGATTTATAAATGTGCCTAAATTAAAAAAGGTAGGTACTAGGCCAAGTATTTAATATATATCATATGGAATCACATTTATGAATAATACTTTTAAAATGTTGGTCTCTCGCAAATAATAACATGATCTTAGGTTAAATATGATAACCTTTTTAAACTGAGACTAGAGTTTATACCATATAAACCAAATGTTCAACATAAAAAATTAGATGATTTAAATTGGAATTTTTTTTAGAATGATGGTAAATAAAATACCCTAGTGGCTATATAATTCATGTTCTAGGAAAGGCCAATAAGAAACTAGGAGACCTAGAAGCTCTACCTAGATAAGAATTTTGAGTGATTATTTCTTATAAGATTTATATTATTTGGTACAATGAAAATATAACACTTAGAGAAAATAAATCCTCATAAATTAGTAATTTTATTGATTCATGAGCATGTGGACCTAATAGGGTTCATTAAAAATAACAAGAAAAGACCCTTAATGGGGTTATGAACACTACTGGGTGTAATTACACGGGGATCACAATATTTTTAGATTTGAAAACTTGGTAAATTACTTCTCTAACAAATTATGAGAAATATAGATAATCTATCAACCTTTAATTTATATTTTTAGAACTACATACAAATCAATTTTCAACCATACATGTACTTTTGTTCTAGACTAGATCCTAGGTGTGATTCTCTCTCTTGAAAAAATTATTCCATTGATCATGTCCTTTTAATTGAAAATTTCATTATATAATTGTTTTAAACTAAGGTCCTTTTGTCAAATTGCATGCTACCTATCATCTTGAAAGAAAAATTATTTAATATGAGAATAAAGGATATCATATTTAAAGACAAGTTCTAGGACACTGAATTTAGACATCAAAAGATCATTGAATTGAAGTAGAATATTTGAAGAGCATTCTCAAGTAGGAACATTCACAAGTTACATCAATTATCAATATTTACTACATCCAAGTATTCTTGTGAAATTGACACTAAGATTTAAATTGAAGCTTGAAAATAAACCAATACTTCAACCCTCTTATAAAAGACATCCATAAGTACTTGGTAGAACCACATTGGTTAGAAAATAGGATATCTTTATAGGTGCATGAATGGAACAAAAAAATTTCATAATAGAGATGAAAGTCATGTGTGTATAACCATACTATCCTAGGAGTATACTAGATGCCATGCGACAACATCTAAACATAGCCTGTAGAGGTAAGAGGATGATTTGTGACGAATCTACAAAAGCGATCCAATTCCACATTCTTAGATATGATCATTAATCCAACCCTTTCAATTATATTGATCATGTCCTTTTATTTCAAATTTATTATTAATTGTTTTAAACTGGCCCTTATGTCAAATTGGACACTACGTATCATCTTGCCTGAAAAATTATTTGTCTTAAGAATATAGGGGATCATATTTAAGGAAAGTTATAGGACACTATTTAGACCTCAAAAGATCATTGAATTGAAGTACAATATTTTCAGAGAATTATCAAGTAGAAACATTCACAAGTTACACCAATCATCAACATTTACTACATCTAAGTATTATAGTGAAATTAATAGTAAGGTTTAAATTGAAGTTTAAAAAGAAACCGATACTTCAACCCTCCTATAAAAGAAATCAATAAGTACTTTTTATCTAACCACATTGGTTACACAATAGGATATCTTCATAGGTGCATGTAGGGATCAAAATTTTGTGGCAATAGAGATCAAAATCATGTACATATAACCATACTATCATAGGATTATACTAGATGTCACGTGATAACATCCAAACATGGCCCATAGAGGTTAGAGGGGGATTTGTGAGGAAGAAGCTTGCATGATGTGAGCTAACAAGTTGGGTTTCCACAATAGGATCTACAATACTAATATTTTTTACATGTAAATTATGAGTTCTATCTCTAATGCTCCTATGTAAGGGTGCATAAACCCTATTTTACAGTGCAATAGAGATCAAATTGATAAAATATTTACCCTATTTAAATATAGTGAAATAGAGATCAAACTCATAACATAAACCTTGTGTTTACAATGCATAAAACCCAAGGAAATGGTGCTTACCTTCACAAGTTGCGCCAAAATCTACAGTGCACCTTCACTTGAAGTTGGGTCCTCTATCAATGGATGTCATAGCCTTCAAGCTCTGATAATTTGTTGTTGTGGTTCACCTAAAATGAACTGACAACAATAGTTTGACAGTTCATATATCACTTAAAAAATAGTAAAATAATGTCTTTGATCGAAGGTATTTTTTTAATTAAAACAAGAAACTTTGATTGAGGATGAAATTTGATTCAAGGTCCATCTTCGATCAAAGGTTTGTTTTCAAATATTTTTGAACAAAGGTGCTTTAAGAAATCTTCCCCTCCCTCGCAAAAATTGAATGTCCCAAAAGTTGGACTGAGTATTGTGTTTTTACCCACATAGAAGGTACATTATGCATCCCACCTTCCAAAAATGAGATCCCAATATTCCCTTGTAGTTTACATTGAGAATCAAATTAGAATGTGCTATGAACTCAACCATTAGTGCATCATGAAGATTGGATACCCAATGGATAAATGGATTTAATCTGAAGAGAGTTGAGAAAGCATTTGATGATTGAAATTATTAGACACAACAAATGTGCACCCATTAAGAGTAGAATAAAACCCACCAGAACAAGAAAAAACCACATCACCATACTCTCAAGATAGAAAGGTCCTAGCATGCACTAGTAGAGGAAAGCTACCAATATATGAGATCCATTACACAACCAAATTGTAGACTTTAGAAAAGGAAACCTGAAAACTCACACCCACAAGTGGAAAATTTGTTTTTGGAATTAAAAATTGTGCATAAGCAAGCATGGGACTCTATTGTTAAGATTTTGAGAGTCTTTCTTTCTAATTTTAAATATTTTTGTTGCTAAGAATAATGAAATCCTTTGCACGTACTTTTCCATTAATGACATCCTCTACATCTATGAGGAAGAATTTTATAATCAAGAGCTTTAAACCTTTCTAAAAGCTACAACATGAAGAATACCACTTTTGGGAAGAGGACATAAAATATCCAATTTCACATAGATTCTAGCTTTAGAAAATTGTACATGACAATGAAATATTTATGAAATCTATGGATATCTCCATGTAACCAACAATTCTGTCAAAGACATAAGTGGACCAAATATCTTGAATAAAAGAATAGATTTGAATTCAAAGAAGGGTTACTAATGATATTTTCATTGCAAGGAAAAGAGAGCAAACGAAGAAAAACTAAACCAAAAATCAACAAACTCGGAATGATATATATTTAACGTAAAAGGTAGGAACAATTCACCTTATATTAGTTTAGCACGACCTCCATTATAATTCATGTGGTGAGAATACAAGAAGTTGCAATCTAAAAAGAGTCTTTGTAACAATTACAAATTAAGATTCGTCTTATTTGAAATTCCTTTTACTAGAGTAATAGTCAAATTTAATCACACAGCATAGTATACTCTAAATACCTACTGCCAACAACCAACGACTTTCAGGGACTTAATCTATTTGCTCCAGAGTTTGATATTTCTCCAACGAGATTCCATGCGAGATGAAGCGTCGAACTGAGCGTACACTCCACACTTAAAATAATAGCTATCACCACCTGTCACATTAACCGCTAACCTCTCCTTCCCATCCACGAACACATACACTATCCTCTTGTCTGTGTCATGGATAACATTCAGATGAAACCACCGATCATAAATGTCGGGTGTCACTTCGTCGGTATGGTATGGCTTTAGATCTCCATCCACAACATCTAACATTATCACTGTGGCGTGTACAACATAGCCATGAATCTGCATCACGCATACTCCTTCCGTACCCCGCGGAACATACCCCTCGCCTTCGAATTGCCACACCCCGCTTTTATAGTGCTTTCCCTGGAATACACCACCTTAAATTAAACAAATAAAATAACATGTTTCATTGATCTTATATAAATTTCAGAGGAAGATGATGGATTAAAAATAAATCACTAACCTTGATGCGGATTTCTGTCCTGGGCCTAGTGCTAGTATCGGGCTTAAAAGGTTTGTCATCGCTGTAAACCCACATGGAATGGACGCCATTAATATAGTTGTAACGCTCCGAGAGTTTTCTATCATATGGTTTTTGTATCTCAATATTTGCATCAGTTAATTCCACCTGAGTAAAACCATCAGTTGGTGACCCAGTTGTCTGCGCATAACCACTTCCTCCTACCCAAATCAAAAGCCCACACAAGAGAGCAAACATCCTGGCCGTTACGTAATTTGGAGGATTGGAAGCAGAAAGTCTGTCTACTAAATGCAACCCTCTGGTTATTTATTGGGAAAACACATTGAACTGTAGTTTTAAAAATTTCAAGTACTCGTCGGGGTGCATGCTGATGAAGTTTACATTGAGGAATCTGTCGCTACCGAAGACATTGATTAAGGTAGCACGGAGGCTTCCTTCGTGATCAATTAATTGGAACAAAATATTATCGAGACATTAAACAATTCAGGAAAAAATTCTGCCAAAGTAGAATGATATATAAAATGAGATCATAATCACACAGGCATTTTAATAATTGGATTTTCTTGCTCAATATCTTCTCGTCATAATCTTAAAATAAAATAGCACATAAAATATAATGACAATAACCAGAATAATAATGACATTTAATAAATATATGAAAGATTCTATTACTTATATCTTTTAACTATAATTTCAGAAAATTTATTAAAAGAAATTATAAAAAATAAATAATATATAAAATGAAATCATGCTGTCACAATAACAAGAAAAGTATTTTAATGATAATTACATAAATTTTTGGAATTTTGTTTTTAATATTTTTCAAAAATAATGTTAAATAATTTTTTTTATAAATTTTAAAAATAAAATCCTAATCATGAAAATTATGATACTTAAATAAAATTATTTAAAATTTAGTCTCTCTTATAAAATATATTCTAAATAAAGTTCCACTTAAATTCATATAACTGTAATGTGAAATTTGTATAACAATGTCATTTTCCATCAAGTTTTTTGTCCATTTTGATGAGTGTCTTGATACATTTACATATTAAGAAATGACAAATTTTGGTATAAAATCAAGGCCCTCATAACTATGGAAATGGAGTGCATAACTTCCTTTATCCACACCAAAAAGGGGAATGAAGAAAGAGGAATGTGATTTCACAAAGTTCACACTCAAGAACAAATCCTTGAGATTCCAAAGCAAGAGATTGAAATCTAGCAAAGGAGATTGTTCTTAAGGCTAGAAATTGATGAAAGAGACTCATTATTAATGCAAAACTAAGGAAATGCAAGATATTTGAAAACACATTGTGATATGCAAAATGACCTAAAAATGCAAGTAAACTATAACAAAAATTAATGATATTAAAGGTGTACACCTGAAAACTGGGAAGTGATGGAGAGGAGCTCTAGAATTCTACAAAAGTCACTATTCAAGCCCACTAGGACTCATATTCCAAGCTTGGAGACTTAGTCCTATTTCAAGGAGATTCTGTCAAAACGAGTTTCAACCAAAAGGGTAGTCAGAACTACAAAAACCTTTGTTCAGGCCTGCAAGTGGGACTCATATTCCACTAATGGTGTATTTATCCACTTTCAAATTTTGGGAAATTCAAAAGTGCAATCTATAATTCTCGTTCTGCACCTTAGCTCTTGATAGGTTTATGGATCCGAAACTTCAGAATTAGACCTATAGGTGTTCTCCAAGCTTCTTTTAGGGCTTTGAAAACTTTGAATGACTTTGAAAAATTGTTGAAAACTTTTCACACCTTACTCTTTAACAAATCTACACACTAGACCTGCAAAACACATGCAAAGAGGGGGAAAACTATTGAGGGTTAGTGAATAGGTGTTTGCCTTGGTGAAACCCCAGTTTGGTAATTAAACCCTTGAAAATGAAATGAAATGAAAAGTGAATTGTGAATGAACAACATGCAATGCTACAACTCACCAAAACCTTGAAGTATAAATTTGAAGATATGCAAGTAATGGCTCCAAAGTGCTTGAATGCTCTTGTAGACAAAATGTTTGAATGTAAAATCACTTGATTTCTTGATTAGAAAATTAGGAGAATTAGGGAGGATGGAATGAGAGGAAAAACCCTATAGTTATACTTGATTATGCAATATTTCCCAAAAATACCACATCATAGGTTGACCTTAGGTCTTAGAAAATAATATCCTGCTAGAATTTTGAAATAATTTTGATTTTTGAGCCAAAGTGGACTTATTCACCCCTAGTGGCGAATGGATCCCACCTAGGCATTTTAAGTGGGTGTCAGAAATTAAATGTATTAAATGATGTTTATCAAGATTATTTTAAAAAATACACTTAGTTAAGGCCTGTAAGTGTAAAATGGGGCCAATTAAAGCATAAGAAAAGGTCAAATTATTAATGACAAGCCTAGAAAATTATGAAATTTTGTTACAATAATTTACACCACTTTGAAATAAGGCTTGGTAAGTGATAAAAAGAGGTTATTTAGGTGAAATAAATTAACAATACCCTAGAAAAGTGTGAAAGTGTGTTACAACACTTTACAACACTTAAGTAAGGTACCTCTTGAATTCTTTGTTTTCGGACCCAAGACCTAATATGAATGTGTTATCCACATTACAACATTAAATCAAGGAACAATTAAGCCAAAGTCAGAAGGAGGACCCAAATAAGACAAAAAGGGTAGAAGGGTTACTTTTTTGGTGTCCAGAATATGATTCCAAATAAATTTATGAATTTTAATGGTCAAATGTGTAGAAGAATGTCATTTTCTATCTAGTTTTGTGTTCATTTTTAGAAATGTCTTGACACATTTATGTATTGAGATATGACATGATTTTGTACAAAGTCAGGTCCCTTTCCTTACGCTACCATTTCATAACTACTCATTAATCACATCTAGAAAAATTAATTATTCAAATGAGAAATTGTAAATTTATATCTTTAATCCTATTATAAATTATATATATACTTATTGTTAGTGTGTTAAGTTTAATTTAGGGATAATTAGTTTTTTCCCATATGGTATATTTTCACTCGTTTATGTTTTTCAAAGCTTTAAAAGCCTGTACAATATGTAATTTTATCATGTCATTTTTATTCACTCTTTTATGGTGAAATGGCCTTGTGTTGCCTCTCTTGTTTGTTGTGAATGTTTTTGTTGTAGATGGTGCTCATGGGAGGTGGATGAAACCTACATGGTATCAGAGCCAACCATCCTGCTATCCTTCCTTTTGAGAGTTTTCATTGTAGAGTTTTGAGATCACTAGTTTTTGAATACATTCAAAAGAATGTTCATCTTTATTATTTCCAATTTTTTGTTGAATCTTTGTGAAGGCTGTCATTAATTTTTCAAGGGTATTTGAAGCTCAATTTTTCTGTGTTGGGATTGTGATTTCCTTTGAAACCCACATTTGATTTTGAGGAGGCACACATTCCATGCCAGTAACACAACAATTTTCAACCTCAGATATCTCTATTGGAGCCTTATTCTGTATTGGTGGTCAAATTATTATTTTGTTGGCCCTTTTCTTAGGTCTATTTCTCCTATTGCAAATAAAGGATTCTCTTTTTCCTGAAGAGAATTTTATTGGATGCATTAGAGGCCTTAACTTGCATCTTTTATGAGGTACAATTTTCTATTTTGCAAGCCTTGTGTGAATTTTCTCTTTGGAGACCTGACCACCTCCTTGCAAATCATGTATCACATCTAGAAGTTGCCATTTTGAGGAAAAAAAATTTTGTTCACCAAGAAATTTTTTTTGTAGGCCGTGGTGGATTAGCATCGTTGTAGTCTCGTGATTTGATGTGATTAGAAGGCCCAAATTCCTATCTATGGAGGGCTAGTGTTTTGTATTCAAGGCTGAATTTTTAGTTTGGAATGTTGTGTTTTCCTTTATCTCCCTATCACGTGAGATAATTTGGAAGACTCGATTTGGTTTTGGAGGCTTTCTTTTTTACTATGGAAGGCCACAATCTAGCAACTATAGGCCCAAATCCATTGTTGAAAGGGCACAAATTTGCATCTTTGATAGAGGACGTGATTATTGGCAGGCCATGGGTTCATTGTCAAGCTACGATTCAATCTCCCTAGTGCCTTTTGATTTATTGGTGAAAACTCTTTGAAATTTTATATTTTATAAAATTTCCCATAAAATATTTAATATTAAGGTTTCCTTTTTTCTCATGACTATTCTTTTCTTGGAAAAATTCACTATTTTTTTACCATTGCTAGAACATTAATCCTACATTGGTAGTGTGGGGAATATTTTTGATGTTTAAATAGTGTTGCAGTTCCTTTCATTGGTGTGAGAAAGTCTCATGAGAGGCTATCTTGCTTGTGCGCTTGGTGAGTGATTTGGTGTTGGACCCCAACAAGATTTGTATGGACCTCAATAAGATTTGGGAGATATACTTGAGGGGATTTCTCTCCTCTTTGATGACAGTTTTACCATGGAAAATGATACATCTAGATTGTCTTTGGAGGTTGACATTGTTGAGCCTTCACTTTCATTTGATTCATCACATTTCTTAGTTTTTTTATCATGATTATGTGATGGATTATTCTATTTGGAGATTTCCTTCCTTTGTTTAGTTGGACATGGAGTGGCTTCTTCATCACCTGGTGGAATTGTTTCTTCTCAAGGGGAGAAGAGTTGCTTGTAAGCATTAGATCATCTTTTGTTTTCTAGGAATACTTCATCAACATTGAAGCTTCTTCATTATGGGGGATATGATATCCCCTATTTTCCTTCCTATGGGGAGATCAATGTACTATATATACATGATGTATATAGTCCTTGGGGGGTGTGATTGAGTCCTCTATCCATGCATCTTGCCTTATTTTTTCTTTACTCTCTTTTGGAGATGGGTTTTTTCCCACAAGGTTTTTCTCCTTTTCTCGAGTTGTGAGAGATTGCATTGTAAATGGGTACCTAACATGGTTGTGTAGCCGAGACCTATATTGAATTTTTATGTTTTTGTAGTTTTTATTCTCCCTAAGGGTATGTGCAGGATCATGATGGGCCAAAAAGTGGCAATATGATGGGTATTTGTAGGGTATGTGGCTAACAACATTTTTTTTACCCAAAATTAATGAAACGAAAAGGGTTTTTAAAGGAGATTCTCAACTTTCCACCAATATAAATTATGCTTTAATTTGAATTTAATAAATAATTATTATTCATTTTCTATTTGAATTACGACTAAAGTCCCGATTGATAGGTTGATTGAAAATCATCTATAGCTTTCAAACAATATCATATTTTTTGAATCTGAAACATGCATAACATGATATGCTTCGTGTAATATAGGATTAAAAAAAAAAAATTGAATTTCATGAAGTTTTGACCAACTTAAGGTGGTTAGACGTACAATTTTTTATATTTTTTAAAAGTTGTAATAAAAAATCATAATTAATTATTTACTTGGAAAAAAATTACAAAAAATATGCATCACATTGAGACATGAGTCCTCTACTTATATTTAAAATATTATTAAAAAATATTATCACTTTATTGCGGTTAGGGTGGTCAGACAGACACCTACTTCTTATTTTTTCCCTTGAATTTAAGTACTACTGCATTAAAATTTCAAATTTTCACCAAATAGATTTATTTCAAAAAAATAAACCTAGTAGTTTAGAAACTACATTCAATTTTCTACAAATTATATTCTTACATATTTTTGAAATAATATAGATAACTCATTCAAATTTTTATGTCGAGTTGCCTAATTCTAATTTTTCTAAATTTTTTGCCACTTAAGGGCCTGTTTTTTCCATGGTGATCCTGCACATACCCCTAAGTTTTCACCTATAATATATATGTTTAAATTTAAAGGATGCAGGTTGTGTTTGATTAATAATAAGTTAGATCAATAAATATATGTTTAAATTTATCTTTTAGATTTTTCCATTCATGAATCGACAATAATTTTTTATGTTATTTAAATAATGATTAAATTTGTGTCCATTTAGTCCTAACTCGATGAAATGTTATAGGTTTTTTTTTATGTCATATAAAAGATATATTTTATTCAAAAGAGGGATTTGATCTATGCATATTTTGTAGGATAACATGTAAGGTAAAAAGGAAAAAGCCATTGTGGTATCAACTAAAAGGGTCTCATAAGGAAAATTATTATGTAACTTGAAAATGATTGAAAATCATATTTTCTTACAATCCCAATTTTTAAAAGGTCAATACACACTTTATTTAAATGATTGCAACATGATAAGATTGAAGAAGAAATTTTAGTCAACCTTATGGGTAGATATGAGATGAGTGAACTCTCACATATTTAGTAGCTTATGATTTAATCAATGCACAAGTATATTACTTTATTTATTGATTTATTAAAATAATGCTAGTCAATAATGATGGATTATTTACATGAAATAGTTACACTTTTTTTTAATTAATATTTTCCATTAGGGATCATTGTAACACTATTATATTATAAAATATTTTTAATAAATTTTATTTTCATATTTTATAATCATAATTCATCCTAAGATTTTCATTTAGGGTTGGATGTGATAAGTGTAGAAATGAAATGTTTGTTTAAAATGTCTTAAGTATCTAAATAAATAAGAAAATCAAGATATTACCTAAAACTAGTAATCTATGATATATAGTTGAAGAGTTCTTTTTATATAAATTATGTATAATGAGGGAGAGCAAAAATTGTAGACATAAAGATAAGAAAATTTATTAAGGACATTATTGAAGATTGCATGGTCAAAGGTTATAGAGGATAAATTTACTAAGTTAATCACCTAGGAATCAATAAGTTAGGATTACAAATAATAAATTCTAAATTAAATGAATATAAATATGATAGTTGGATTCTAGAGATAGGAAAGTGATGTTAAAGATGTAGAGAATTAGTTCACCACCTAATAAACTTTAGAAAATTATTTTTAAGTATAATTTACAAATTATCCTAGACTTAAAAATGAGACACCTAAAACCACTAAAATATTACATATCATTTGCTAAGTATTATTTAAATCTTAATGGTGTACTCCCATTCTATGTATTTGACCCAATTCACTTATATTTGGTAACTAATCTAAAAAAATTTCTTATTGGATCTTCCATGTTATATGTTGTCTAAGGACACTCAATTAGTGTGTTTTTTATTAAAAAACTCATGATAAATTTGTTAAGAGATGTTCATAGGAGGAAGGTGGTCTGCAAGTGGGTGAGTAACTAATAAGGGTTCAAAGGTCAAGGTGCTAGTGTTGTGGGATCTTAGCATGTTGTGGAGGATTCAACTCTCCTCCACTAAAGGTTTTCTCTTCAAAGGGTAAGGTGCTAGTGTTGTGGTCAAGAGTATTTATACACACAAATGCGCCATCCTATGAAAATCACCTCATCAAAAGCTCGACAAACCTTAGATAGAAGTGTTACTCATTTTCAAGAAGTGCCCCTTCATACTTAGAGTTAGGAAGTTGTAATTTAAAGTATGTTGAATTATTATTCATCTTAAATCCTAGGCCCAATTCAATACTAGCTCAACTGACCATAAGATAAACTAATAAGATTATTATTGCTTTATCTAAGGTAGAAAATGAATTACAACTAGTAAACAATCAGTGATACAATTTTGATTGAAACTCAGAAAATAGTGGACCATTAGAATGTCACTTTGTAACAAATAAATCACTATATTTGGGTATGTACAGGATCATCATGGAGAAAATAGGCCCTTAAGTGGCAAAAAAATTAGAAAAATCAGAGTTAGGCAACTTGATGTAAAAATTTGAATAACCTATCTATATTATATCAAAAATATGTAAGAATAGAATTTGTAGAAAATTGAATGTAGTTGCTAAACTACTAGGTTTGTTTAAAAAAAAAATCTATTTCATGAAAATTTGAAATTTCAATGCAATAGTACTTAAATTTCAGGGGAAAAATAAGAAGTAGGTGTCTATCTAACCACCCTAACCACAATAAAATGATAATATTTTTTATAATATGTTAGATATAAGTAGAGGACTCATGTCTCGATGTGGTGCATATATTTTTGTAATTTTTCCAAGTAAATAATTAATTATGATTTTTTTATTACAACTTTTAAAAAATATAAAAACTCAATGTGGCCACCTTAACTTGGTCAAAACTTCATGAAATTCAATTTTTCTTTTTAATCCTATAGTATGTGAAGTATAGAATGTAACACATGTTTTGGATTCAAAAAATGTGATACCATTTGAAACCTATAGATGTTTTTCAATCAGTCTATCAATCAGGGCTTTAGTCATAATTTTAATAGAAAATGAATAATGATTACTTATTAAATTCAAAGTAAAGCATAATTTATATTGGTAGAAAGTTGAGAATATCCTTTAAAAACCCTTTTTGTTTCATCAATTTTGAGTAAAGAAAAGTCGTCAGCCACATACCCATCATATTGCCTCTTTTTGGCCCATCATGATCCTACACATACTCATCTATGAAATATCACTTCCTTAATAAATCCTATATGCTTTTCTCACAAGCCAATGAGCTCATTTCAAAATCTAATCAATTCTTTGAATTGAAGCATAAAAAAAATTCATAAAATCTATGCAAATGACAAAAAAATATTAAACTATCATTAATAATCTTCATTCATAACATGGAAGAAAATATATAGGAGAGCAATATTCACAAACTAGAATTCATCTTCATTTCTGGTATTTCATTGTAAAATATATTTAAGATTCATACATAGTATAACTTTCATCTTATGCTTGCTTCTAATATATCTTACTAGAGTATCTATTTACATTCTATTATGCTATTAGAGCTTAGTATCTACTATTACATTATCTAGACTCAAAATTTTGAACTCTCTCTTTTCAACCATGGAATCCCCTTTATATAAATAGGGGAGCAACAAGAACCCAACTAAATTATAATTTCAATTTCATTTGAGTTCATTTCAAAACCTAATTCCAAATAACTTCTTGGACTCCCTAGGCGGTTTCGTACATAAGCATTTCAAAACAGTGGGGGCGAAAAACATGTGTAAAATATTAATTATCATTGTCATAGTATTCGTTGCTTGGAACAAAAAGGATTTCAACCATATCATCATGGAGACCTCCACATTAGCAAGGGAAAGAAATAGAAAAACCATGGACACATGAAAAAAAATACCTCCTATGCAATTACCATGGTGTCATAAAAAATTGAATTAGGAGGTGACCCTTATTCAGAGTCGTTGACATCTAAAAATGCCCAACCACTCCTAGTCCTTGTTGCAATTAGATGTATTACCAACACCTTATCATCAGAGATATTATATGGCACTAGGAAATTGATGTACTGGCCATAGTCTGAGTTTGCCTCAGCTTCAACATTTGAAGGAGTGTCAGAAAGAGCAATAAGAGAATTCTTCTTTCCTTGATTAGTTTGTCAGGTTTTCTCCTTTTTTTCTGGCCTTCTTCACTAGCAACACCAGTTCCTTGCCTTTGAGCTCAACGACTTCCTCTGGAAGGGTCCTATTTCTTAAGTGGTAAGTACTCTAAATAATTGTCTTCTTTTTATGGCCTCTAGCCCTCCTTTTTCCCTTTACAATTTTATGGTAAACTATGGTTTCCTATTCAGTTACCTTCCCATGGAATTTTGACATACTTAACTGACTAGACCTCTTAACAAGTGGAGTTTCCTCACTAGTTTTTCCCATCTTGATAGACCTAAAAAAATGATAATTACAAGGTCTTTTAATTCAACACCCTCAAGAAAAACAGCCTAATCCCAATGAAAATGACCAATTCAAAAAATAAGAGTCCTAAGTAGACTAGAGAACTCAATTTCATACCAACCCCAATAGTACGATAAAATTCTACCACAAATAGACTAAAAACCCTTCACACTTAGCCTAACATACACTGCAAACTAAAAAGATAATGAGAATAATCATCTTCTACATTAAATAGAGATTTCGAGCATGCAGAATTAATGATACAAAACTCCTTACAAGAGCGAACTGGTAACCTATTAGTTTGGCTTTGAATCTAGACCGTTCATTTGAGAGAAATTAAAATTTCTTTTAAGGTGGCCATGAGCATCATTTTTTTACTATTATCAACTTGCTTCTTGAAAATAGTGATGTTATCTCAAATATTGACATGTTATTCCTTAACCTTCATTTAATCATATATGTCCTGATAATTTGGCATGTATCACAAACCTAATCCATGCTCTTCATTAATATCGACAAAGTACATAAGGCTAGTTTAGAGATAAACTTTCTTTGCATGCTTCATCGCTTCATTGTTGATCTTTCCCTAATCCTGAGGTGCTCATTAGCATTGAAGTTACTTATGCGATGGCTTTCTATTCATTAGATTTTCATGCTTTAAAGCTTTATCAATGGCCCTCCAGTTCTTTCTCTAATCCCCTTTTTTCTTTGTGCGAGATCCCCAGGGTGGTACCACAATGCTCCTTCCATTAATGGTTATTGCCCATTTCCAATCCACTTTATCTTCACCTGACACTATTAACGATAAAAACATCCTTGCAATGGGCTTTAACTCTTGATTCTATGGCCTAAATTTTGGTCACATCTATCCCTTCATCATGCATCACTAGTTTAAACATCATGCCTAGGATCCTATTGGCGATGAGAGACATTGTGGAAACACCAGATCTTGGACACATGTACCTGCATGGAAGAAATGGCACCAAATATATCACCCATAAGATCGTATCAAATTAGTGAAAGAAAAAACCCTTTTAGAAGGCACCCATCACTTATCGCTACTTTAGAACTTAAGTTTTGAGATAAATCTATGATGAGCAATAAGACCTCTATTCATTGTTTATTCTCCTCATAAATTGTTCAATTAATTAGTGATGAATGGTTTATGTTATTTATAGGGTTCATCACACATTGCTAATGTGAAAACTAGTTTTTTACAACATATCCATGATCATACGGTGCAACAACATATTGCTCATTACTATTACAAATTTTAGGTATTGAATGCCATTAGCGATGAGAGACATCAAAGGAAAGTACCTCTCATCGCTCAACACTACTTCAAGGTGTAAACTTAAGAATAAATTAGCAATAAGGGATATTGTTACAAGGGCCATCAGGACTTAAGTTAAAGTTTTTTAGGCACGTGTTCATAAGTTGTTCTAAAAGAGGGGACTTGTCTAGGGCGATACGAGAACAATAGGCTCACAACTTTGGAATCGTATAGAATAAAGGACGTAATGATCAAAAAGATCGTTTCCCTAACCCTATAGAAACAGACGATTCAAATTAAAGAGAAAAACCAGTCGCATGGTGTCAGTCACATGATGAAGTAAATATGAAAATTCCCTCCCCTTATGTGACAAAAAATAAACACTATAAAACCAACAGCAAAATAAAATTCCAAGAAGCTAAAAATAAGCAAAATCCTAAACCTCATATAAGAACCCTACAATAGATGTAACAAATATTTTTTAGGTTAAAATTCTTAGGGTTTTATCATGGGTACGCCAAAATTTTGCAAAATTTTGAAAGTGCCACCAAAAGCCAACTGGGACACTTACGCCAAGTTGGGCGACTTAGTCCTATTTTAGCAAGATTCTATTAGAAAAGGTTTCATCCAAATGGGTATCCAAAAATGCAAAAATCACTTTTTGGGCCTAGCAGTGGGACTAATTTTCCACTAATGGTGACTTAGTCCACCTTCAAGTTTTGGGAATTGTTGATCATCAAAGCTTATGCCTCTTTGACAGTATTACTGGAAATTCAATGAGTGGGGGACAAATTGCATCTCACTAAATACCTCTGGGTTTTTTTTATAGAAAGTTGACTCTTCTTTTGGTGTTTTGAGATAAGCGAGAAAAATAAATGTAAATATAAAACATGAAAGGTGATACGCCAAAGATTTTACAACATTTCAAACCCAAATGATTCATATGATTGATATAAAGGACACAAAACACCACAACCCCTCATTGTTGGAAAGAGAATGAACAAAAATGCCTAACTTCAAGCACAGTGCAAACTTTCAAATCTTTCCATAGGCAGTGTTCATTGAAGTCCAATCAAACATAAAAATTCCCTTAGAGTAAAAGAATAATATTTCAAAAATTATAACTTTGTCTCCTAATACAACATAGCATAGAAGAGTAACGACTTGAAGGAAAACAAAATATTCCAATGATAGTCTGATTTCTCCCAAAATTGCTAATCCACAACACAAGCATAAAGCATAGAAATTCGCTATTAAAACTACCAGAATATAATTTGCAAGAAATAGTGTTTCATTCAAAATGATAATATAAAGAAAGAAAGATTGAAAAAGGCCACACATGCATAGTCTCAATAAATTCCCCTCAATAGTTTGTGCTTTAATTAAAACTGAACTTTGAAACAAAGGCCAGATGCCAATCTAATAATATTTTAATCCATAATAGATATAATTTTCCAAAATAAATTAGTTCTATAATTTGCTTCTAAAAGATAGTTCTTAAAAATTTAAGAAAAAAACTAAAAACAAAACACTTCTTTTCACAAAGAAAATTGTTCCTCCTAGAAAAATCCTTTTATGAAAATCATCATTTTTTGGTTTCATTACCTTTCCTTTTATAGCCACTGAAGAAAGAAAACACCACCTCAACCTAGAAGTAATTATTGCTAGGTGTTGACAGTTGATAGCACACGATTCGATCACAGACTCTTGGGTAGGCCGCAAAAGATCTTTGCATTAATTCTTAAGCTACTGCATTAATTTTCTCTAGATATTTTAGCAAAGATAAAACCCAGATATGATCAGATCCTAGGAAAAATATCCTGGCAACACACAATTGATTGACCACATTACTATGAGGTACTATCTCAAAAATTCCATCCCAAAACCAAGGAAAGAAAAGAAAGGCTAGCTAGCTTGGACAAACTCCTCAATCAAATATCTTTGTAGGTGGTACAGATAACCCACAACAAGAATATGATGTTTTAGTAGGGAAGAAACTCCTAAGCTCACAAATATAGCTCCCAAGGAAACGTCTGGAAAGAAAACACATGTCCCAAATATTCTCCTGAAAGGAAGATGCAATAGGTAAAAGTTGTACAACCACCACGTGGTGCATTGCACATCTTTTCACAAATTTTATTTGAGCATGAGTGCACCTGACACCGAAGACATATATGAAAACCAAAAATAAAATGATTCAGGTAAATAAAACCTTTACAGTTCTGGCAACTCACAAGGGTCTTCGCTTTTGTGAAGATTCAAACCTAGGCCTCTAGTTATTCCTGGAGTTTAACGAACATGGTGCACTGAGCCTCCCAATCTGCATTAGTTGGTAGAACAAGGTTTTGGATCTTCCTGTATGTTTTTTCGATATCAAAAATCTCCTTGAAAGAGATGATGCCCCATCTGGAAGAGATTGCACCCAAGTGATAATAGAGGCGAGAAAGAGGATAGATTTCATGCTCAAAATCAACCACCTTAGGTACAACACTTGAACTTCAATGTTCAATAGTGGCCTAGATATTATGTCAGATTTCCTCATTGATTTTCTCCATTGTTAGTGCATCTTCATCAAGGGAGAGAAGAGGAGGCAAACCGAAACCAACCAAAAAGGTGAAATCATTTTTGATCTTGGTAACTCTTTTATTCAATATCATATGATGATCCTTGGATTTTACCAAAACCATGTGGAAGTTAATGGTATCATTGGATTTCATGGAGGAAAACCTTTGATTGGGAATTTATGCTCTTCTTAGAACCTGATTGGTGGCGATGCTTAATTTGGAGATAAAACTTTGAGAGTTTGCCACCCTAGGTGAACATGTTTGTACGAAGTGGTCAGCCATAAGACAAACTTTGGCATTCAGTTCCTGCATGTCCCTTAGGAATTGTAAGGTGGGTCCTAATACACATATGCTAGCCGCTATCTACTCCCAATGCATATCCACTAAGGGTATGTGTAGGATCATCATGGATAAAACAAGCCCTTAAGTGGCAAAAAATTTAGAAAAATCAGAGTTAGAAAATTTGACATAAAAATTTGAATAATTTATGTTTTTTTTTCAAAAATATGTAAGAATATAATTTGTAGAAAATTGAATGTAGTTTCTCAAATACTAGGATTATTTAAAAATTAAAAAAAATCTATTTGGTGAAAATTTGAAATTTCAATGCAGTAGTACTTAAATTTTAGGGAAAAAATAAGAAGTAGGTGTCTGTTTGACCACCCTAACCACAATAAAATGATAATATTTTTTTATATGATTTTAGATATAAGTAGAGGACTCAAGTCCCGATGTGATGCATATTTTTTGTGATTTTTCCAAGTAAATAATTAATTATGAATTTTTATTACAAATTTAAAAATATATAAAACTCTTATGTCCGACCACCTTAACTTGGTCAAAACTTCATGAAATTTATTTTTTATTTTTTAATCCTATAGTATATGAAGCATAGAATGTGACACATGTTTTAGATTCAAAAAATGTGAGACAATATGAAAGCTATAGATTTTTTCCAATCAACCTATCGATTAGGACTTTAGTCGTAATTTAAATAAAAAATTAATAATAATAATTTACTAAATTCAAAGTAAAGCATAATTTATATTGGTGGAAAGCTAAGAATATCCTTTAAAAACCCTTTTCATTTCATCAATTTTAGGTACAAATTTTTTTTTCAGCCACATACCTTACACATACCCATTATATTGCCACTTTTTGGCCCATCATGATCCTGTAGATACCCCTAACCTTCTCATTATGGAGAAGGATCTTGATCTCCTTGCAGTAGTTAAATCTTGGTTCCAATGAGCCTCTCTTACTCTGATATTTTCTTCTATTTGACCTTTCTCTCAAAGAGCATTTTGCAACTCAGAGCTTAGTCTTTCGACTTCTTGTCTTGACTCTACATAGATCATCAACATTTTGGGATCCAACATCACTCAACTCTTTCTTTAATTTTTCATTTTTAGCAGGAAGCTAAACTTGTTCATTTCAAGTATTTACAAGCAACTTGGACATTTCTCCTTGTTGGACTTGAATTTGTTTCACGTAGGTCATCTCAACATCTTTGGCTCATACCTCATTTTGTACCATCCTCAATGTACCTTTCATGTTTTCCAACTTAGCCTCACACTTCCTTATTTTCCTATCCAGCCATTCATAATCAACAAATACCACCTTTTGCATGGCTTTAGCTAGGACCATTTTATCGCGCAGGAAAGTTTCACTTAGATCCAGGCCCACGACATGAATGTCATAGTCCTCCATATACATTTTCCCTTTGATCTTGGAAATAAGAGGCCTCATTGTGGTGATAAGTAGGGAGTTCCGCTCTTCATTAAAACAAGCTTCAATTCTAAGCCTTTTTGGTGGCATCAAAATGACCTTGAAGAGTTTGAGGGACATCGACACTTTGAGCTACAATGGGAGCACTAGGGGGTAGTCCAAAAAGGGTAATAGTAGGGGAGACTTGAGATGCATGAGCATGAGGAGATGCATAAGGCAATGTGATCATAGAAAAAGGTGGAACACCAAAAGGAGCAAGGGAAGAAACAATAGGGGGAAAAGCATAAATAGGCTAATGAAGAGTTATTTTCTAGAAGTAGACAGACTAGGAGTAATGGGAAAATTCATAGTTTCAGTGATTTCAAAGGGAGCTTTAGATAAAGCAACTAACAACACAATGACAGCCACAATGGATAACACTCCTTCTATGTATAGAAGAGTTTCAATAGGTTCATTTTCAATGGCAGGGGGTGTATCCAAAATTACTAGTCTAGAAACTAAGGATGGGGGATTACTTTTAATAGGAAGAGATTAGGGGTGTACCAAAGACACAAAAATAGGAATAAGTGGAGAAAATATTACCTAGGCTGCAAATGATGAAACATTTCATGAGGAGGGCTTTAGTTATTCCTCTCGACGAACCAATATATTAGAGGTACTCAAGTCTTGGATCTTCCTCTACATTGCATGATTAAAGCTAGCACATTCTGATCTCCTTCTGATGGGGTCTTCTGACATTTGGATGTCAACAGTCATTCAGGATCCTTTTGGAGATTGTTGGGTCTCCTTTCCTTTCCTTCAAGCTTGGGATGTGGACGAGGCCCATGGACCTCCTGGCCTCGAATTTCTTCAGTTGTCAAGTTCCCGAGGTCTAGGAATTAGGAGTGGAACTTGTTCCTCTTCAATTTCATGGCTTGTCTCAAGATTGCTATTGTCAGAATCAACTTCCTTATCATATGTCCTCAAACTCTTTATTGAGCTGGAAGTTTCTGAACAAAGCACCTAGATTCCTCATCTCTTATTAGAACCTCCAGAAGTCTGCCTTCATTCTTTTTGACCACCCCTCACACCTCAACTATGCACTGAGATATTTTCCCATTAGAAGATTTATTTGATATTGCTCTTGTGTCTCATAAAAACTTAACCATTTTGGTCATTCCTCTAGTATATGGGCCAGGTCGATGTATATTTTTGCACTCTCTCTAGCAGGATTTCCCCTCCTTTGGAAATATTCCCTGAACTTGTGCCTTAAACTAAAATTCCCATCTAAATAATAATTCCATTTGTCACAAACAAGGACCAAACCTAAAGTCATCAAATGATTTTGGATCTCATCCTTAGCCTTCCACTTGCTTAGTACCACTTGACTCTTTGCAATCATAAGGGGAAGATTGAAAAGATTCACTTTATTCCTTTCTGCACCATAGATTCTATCAATAGTGGACACTTGTCGACAAGCCTCTAGTGCAAAAGTTTGGTCTGTTACAAATTTGGGAATCAAAATACCTCCCCAAGGAAACCATGAAACTTGAAAAAATGTGAAATCTTCTCTAAGGAGGTAATCCATTGGGATAGGTGGATGCTCTATCCATTCTATAACCTCTTGAGAAAAATGACCGATAGGGTGAAGCAACAAATATTGTAGCACTGGTCTTAGACAATAATCATCATATTGAAAAGCATTCTTTTTGTCATAAAGAGCGTGTTGAGATGACACAAGGTACCTCTAAAAAGACATCTTCATTAATTTTTCAGAGCCTTAGCGTGTTAATCCATGCCTTTTCTCATTAGCAAACAAGTTGGCACTAATGATGGCAAAGGATGCACGTCAACCATTAGTGTATGAGGGAATTTACTCCTCAACACCCAAATTTATTTCTCAAGCTATTTTATCAAATCCTCTGTACGATTTTCCCACCTTGCTCCACTCTGCCAAAAAAAAAAATTCAATATCTTCTGACCAAAAATAAATATCTCATTGTCAAAGTTTCCACGTTATCCTTTTCTATATATAGCCACACCACCTTTCGCAACATTCATTCGAACATAAATCTCTCTAACTTAGTTGGCCTTCTGCCTACTCTTCCTTCACCATAATCCACTATTGTCACAATGTCTGCTAGTCTGGGTAACCCCATTCAACTCCTTCCATGGAGACTATAAAAATAATTTATGGGAGAGATTACTAATAGCCTTATCAAGTTCTTGGTGAATAATTGTGACCTCCTGATCATGACTATGTTCAAGTGGGTCATTGAAACGGACTATATTATTGACGAGAACCAACTGTGGAGCAACTATAATGTGCTCTCACACTTTGTGGCCTCACTGTTGGACTTGAGTGTGGCCAAGCCCATGATAATTGCACTATTCCAAAAGATGTTTGACACCTCTTTGATTTAAGGGCTTATCAAGATAGTGTAAGTGGCCATTCCAAGTGCCATGGACTTTCGCAAGCTCATGGACTTTGGGGTGGCCATGCCCTAGTTTCCCTTCCTTACTTCCTTTCGCACCATGGATGTGGAGATGCACCATTGTTCATCTCATTCAATGACTAACTTCCTTATGTGGGAGTATGGCATGGAGGGGTTCTAGGGATCACCTAGAAAAAGCACTTTAGTTACCTGTTGTTACTTCATAGCAAATAGACCCTGGGTCTGAACTATGTGGCCTGCGTGTGATTTTTTTTCCCTTGCTTGTAACTTATTTGACAAAAGAAGGAGAAGAAGAAGACAAAGAAAAAGGAGCAGAAGTGGAAACTGAGTATGAGTCCATTTTTGCTTCACCATTAGAGGCAGAAATTTACTAACTATTTGATCGTCACCTCCCTTTTGACAACTTTTTCTTGCTTCCCTCTTTGGGTTTTTCTTGAGAGAACTTTATGTAAAATTTATGAGCCTTGGGCTATATACTGTATTATAAATTTTGTCGATAAACATAATATAGTATAGCTTTTATTTCTCCAGAGTTATTCTAAGTCTTATTCTCAAAAAAGTTGAAATAATTACAAAATTTTACATATGGTGCATAACTATTAAATTTTTTTAAAGGAATTGTGCATTTTAATAGATTTTTTTTAGATAAATACCATTCACCAGCACATCTAAAAACATATCTTTGAGTCCTTACACCTTCACCCTTTTTGCATGTGTTGTTTTTGGAAAGTCCTTTCCAAAGCACTTTAGAATTAATCAATCATCTTGGTTTTGCAGCAAGTGTGTAGTACCCTAGCATTGAACCTTCTTTTGGGTAAAAAATTTCTTCTTCAAAACATTGTTTTTTTTTTCATTGGTGGATTATAGCTCCTTGAGTTTTTTTTGTATCTTTTCAGCCTCAAGGTTTTTGCTAATTTTTCATACATCAATTTATACTCAAAAAGCTTCGGGGCCTACTTGAGGGTAATCTCATTCATCGACAGGGTAAATTTTCTATGACTGCATCAATCTCTTGGAGTGACTAACCCATCACATCGGATTGACCTAGTTAGGCTCTCAATGGTTGATTTGGTTAAACTACCCCTTCTCATATAACAATATGATGAAGTATTAGAAAAAACCTTGTATTTGATAACAAAATTTGACCCTTGTGACTCTACCAGCTCTTGGGCACTAGCAGATGCGATGGTTTCGGGCGAACCCAACATGGCCTTTAGTTTTCTTAAAAGCTTATCAATTTTTTCTTCTGTGATATGTTCCTACACATTAGTTCTCCTCTACTTTGCTTAAGGAAGTGTACTAGCATGATCTTCATTTTTTCCCTCATTCCCTCTAGTTGCTTGATAACCATTAAGCCCTTGGGAGTTTGCTAAAAAGACATGTTTTCTCTACCCATGAGGACGCCTAGGATCGTAAGGCTCATGAAAACTAGTACTAATCCTCCGACAAGGCTAGATTTATCCCAAAAATATCTTACATCTAATTATGAGATTCTAACTTTCCTGGGACCTACTACTGTTTTCTCCTCATATATTGTACAACTAAGAAGCTTTCTTTTGGGTACCTTTATTGACAATTCGCCTAGACCTGTGAAAATCATCTAGTTGGCCCATTATCTGGAAATAATGCTTATTTTCCCTTTGAAAAACTACACTAGTGTTTGTTTCTGAGTATATGAACATTTCCCACTTCATGGTAAATGTCGTCCTCCTTTAGTCAGATTCTACTATGAAAAACTCATCATTCTTTAGGAAATCCTGTATTTGTGGGGAGATCTCAGTCCTAGTTAAAGCCTAGGAGAACTATTGCATCAATGTCAAGGAATGGCAATTTTTCAGCAAAATCATGCTTGGGCCTTGAAAATCAACATAAAGTCAGATATCCCTTTGTTTCTATGCAGCTGACCTAGGCCCTTTGTCTAAGGAAAATGCCAACTGGACTATACCTAGGTCATAGCCTTTGAGGTCATTTTTCAGCACAATTCCTTCAACTTTCTTTCATTCCTATGAGAGGCCCTCCTACTAACCACTGATCTCTTATCTTTTTTGACATTGAGCCAATTACAATCTTTTAGATTTGGAGATAATATTTGCTTTATTAGATTGAAAGTTGACCTAAAATATGTGCCATTAAGAAACATCTGATAGACAATACTATCTTAAGATCGAGGATTCCCTTTCATACCGAAAGGTTTAAAACATTTCATGAGGTCCCTCATATTATGTACTTGAAATCTTAAGCTTGTGTTTTTTGTGGCTACTTGCCCACAGATCTGGCTTACTATTGATCTTGAATCTTCGACAACTCTTTCCTTACTTGTGTCTATTTTTTCTACTAGATTTGATTTGTGGACCAACACTTCATATCTAGTATCATAAGCTAATTGTGGTGATTGGATGTAATAGGCTCTGAGGTTTTCTGATCCCATCAAAAATTTTAGTCAGACACCTACTTTGGGGCCAATTCTACACTTGACACCAACAAAGTATACAGTACATTCATGAAAATCAGATGGGTTGTCAGGCTCCTCTAGAATCCTCATTAGTTTCAAAAAGGCTTAATCTCCATCAAAAATTACATAGGAGCTCATCCTTGTAGCGTGGAAACTGTTGAATGGATCAGAGTTAACAAACTGATTGAGCAACATTTCTTCTTATAAAATTTGCTCGTTTATATCATGTCCTTCTTTGGGGATTTCTACACAATATCTCTCCTACTGAAAAGCAGGGGTATAAGCAACTTCAAAGCATAGATTTGCATCATCTGCAATATATTTAGGATGCAGGGATTCAAATTGAATTTTCATCTTTGCTCCAAGTTTGGTTCTCAATATTAAGTGGGACCAATCAAGTTCCAGGTATTCGCCAAGTTTGGCAGTTAAATCTCTTTATAGGCACATTCTGAAAAACTGGTTGAATGTAGATTATTACTAATTCTTGGGTGACTATTTGGCTTGGGCAGGAGAAGAGGCTCAAGGATAGATCCCTTATCTGACCAATCGTGGAGACTTTCTTTCCATCAATTTGCATAATTCCCTTTTCAAGGGGTTCATACTTAAGTTTTAAAGCATCTGCCACTTGCTTGGGCATAACAGTTGTGCTAGCCCCTTAATCAATCATATTAGTATGCAACAATTTGTTTCCTTCTATAAGCATAAAAAAGAAAGGTGTGGGTTTTATTCTGCTTACCTCTTTTTCTTTAAGCTATCCACATTATTTTTAGAAGTTGTTGATTTCAGAGCCTAAGGGGGGAAGGTAGATCTTTCATTTCCACTATGATTGTTTAGCTGAGTCACACTCTCCTGGATACTTTTCCCTTCCACCTTTAATGCTTCCTAAATCAGTGCCTGTTGCTCATGAATTGATATAACGTCCCACAACGAGACATTGGTAGGTGCCTTCTTCAATTGCTCCACCATGTTAAGCATCCCAACTATTTGGGCCTTTGGCTTAAATTATGGTATTTCTTTTGTTTTTGGGGAAAAACATTCCATTGGAACTAGGCCTTGTGCATTTTTTACCTCCTTTTGCCCCGATGGTAGATTATATGGCTGTGAACTAGGTTGGACATCAGGAAGCAAAGCCTGCTTCTTCACAGGAGATAGTTGACGCAGTTGTAGACATGGCAGAACTTGTTGTACATATTCTCTAGTGAGCCTTCTTTTTTATCTTGTATTGTAATATGACTGTATTTGTGGAATTCTAATTGTTAGAGCTTCATTTACGAATACAACCTCATCTTCCTCCAACCATGAGAAAAGAGCTTGGTCGAGTGCAATTTTTAATTCTTGTTCAAGGGATATCCCTTGCATCTATGCCTTGAAATGAGCATTCTCCATTTTAGGTGACTCATATTCACCTATATTTGGGAACATACCCTTACTCCTTTGTTTTGCCACTTTTTGTTGCATATTCCCCCTTGGACAGTTTTGGGGCATATGACTATCATTGCACGGGAAGCACTAGACATTGTCATCCTCCACCAAATTATTCTAGCCTAGGACTATCTCTTTATTCAGATTACCCTTGACTGTATGTAATGCCATAGCTACCAAAACTATTTGATTTGTTGATGATTCCTATTTACCTCCTCCTCTATAGGATCCTTGATATGAATTTTGTTGATAAGGAAGATTTCCTCCACCATTGACCTGAGTGGTCATTTTTGGAGATGTCGCATGTTGTCATTTGATAATGACTAGTTCATTAGCAAAATTCTACATCATATCTTTTATATCAACAATATTCGTCACCATTAATGAGAGACCCGATGTGCTTGCGCTTAAGTGGTATGATGCTCATTCATAAGCTATGGGGTGACCAAATTCAATTGTGTGGTAGGAATGCTTGGATTAGCTTCCTCTTGATGGCCATTGGAGATTTTCACAAATACTAGCATTGGTGGCTAAGGCAGAAGTTTCCCAGCATTGATGAGGTTATTCTTTGTGTGCACTACGATCTCATATGCATCAGGTAGGATGTTCCCTCCCATGGAGGTTATCATAAGTATGATATCTAGATTGATGGACTTTAGATAAAACATGAATACCATTGCGGCCTGAGGTCGAGCAATAATGAGGATCCTTTGCTAGGTCTTGTGGAACCTTGTATTGAAATCGCTCATGGCTTCATGCAGGGCCCTCTTGATGGTAGTTAGTTGTTGCAGTAGTGAGGAATGTTCTCCCTTTTTTGAGAATCATTCGAATAGGAATTGTCTAAGTTGGTTCCAAAAAAGAATGGAATTTGAGGCCAAAGATCTATACATATTTTGATCCTCCCCCTTAAAAGAGGCAACTAACAATCTTAAAGTGATGTTCTCTGGTATGTTATGTACTCTGCATACCTCCACTATATCTTGAAGGTGTTTGGAAGGAGTTTTGAAATCCTCCCCAGAGAATCTTGGGATAGCATTAAGGGCATTAGCTAGTATGGGAGGATATACATATGGGGGTGTGGGTGGTTGTAATGGAATACCACTATCCCATGTTACAAAATTTCTAGGAGTAGGAGGGGGTACTTGAGCTATAAGGAAAAGATTCCTATGAATCGGGTATATAGGCAATATTATCTAGAAATTTAAGCCTTCGAGTGGAGTAGATAAGGTTCTAGATAATGGGCTCTAACTTCTTATTCTATTACTCCTTACAGGTGATATAGAACCTATAGTTCTTCTCCTTCTAGGATTTGAGGTAGATAACTGAGAGTACTGGAAATGACCTCTCGAGGATGCTCTCATTTCGACTCTGGGCATGAATTTCAGTTTCCTTCCTTAGCCTAATTTAAGAAATTTTTTTGACTTCTAATCGGGTGTTTGGAAAAACTTCGGTCATTAAAGCTTATGCCTCTCTAATAGTCTAATAGGAAATTCAGTGAGTGGGGGAAAAATTGCATCTCATTGAATACCTCCAGGTTTTTTATAGAAAGTCGGCTCTTCTTTTGGGGTTTTGAGATAAGGGAGAAAAATAAATGTAAATATAAAACATGAAAGGTGATACATCAAATCTTTTACAACATTTCAAACCTAAATGATTCCAATGATTGATATAAAGGACATAGAACGCCACAACCCCTCATAGTTGGAAAGAGAACTCACAACAAAGGCTAACTTCAAGCACAATGCAGACTTTGAAATATTTCTGCAGGTAATGTTCATTGAGGTCCAATAAAACATAAATATTCCCTTAGAGTAAAGGAATAATATTTCAAAAATTATAAGAACTATGTTTCCTAATACACCATATCACAAACGAGTAATGACTTCAAGGAAAGTAGAAAAGTCTAATGACATAGTTTGATTTCTCCCAAAATTTCTTTTCCATGGCACAAGCATAAAGCATAGAAATCCACTATTCAAACTACCAGAATATAGGTTGCAAGACATAGTGTTTCATTCAAAATGATAATATAAAGAAAGAAAGCTTGAAAAAGGCCATACATGCACAGTCTCAAAAAATTCCCCTCAATAGTTTGTGCTTTAATTAAAACTAAACTTTGAAACAAAGGCTAGATTCCAATCCGATAATAGTTTAAACCTTAATAGATATAATTTTCTAGAATAAATTAGTTCTATAATTTTCTTCTAAAAGATCTTAAAAATTTAAGAAAAAAACTAAAAAGAAAATGCTTCTTTTCACAAAGAAAATGGTTCCTCTTGGAAAAATCCTTTTTTTTTTTAAAATCATCATTTTTGGGTGTCGTCACCTTTCCTTTTCTAGCCTTTGAAGAAATAAAACACCACATCAACCCATAAGTAATTACTTCCCGGTGTTGACAATTGATAGCACATGATCTGATTATAGACTCTTGGTTAGGCCACAAAAGATCTTTGCATTAATTCTTCAGCTACTACATTAATGTTCTCTAGATATTTTAGGAAAGATAAACCCAAGTACAATCAAATCCTAGGAAAAATAGCCTGGAAATAGACACAATTGATTGACCACATTAATGCGAGCTATTGTCTCAAAAATTCCATCCCAAAAATGAGGAAAGAAAAGAAAGGCAAGCCGGCTCAGACAAACTCCTCAATTAGATATCTTTATAGGCAGTGTAGATAACTCGTGACAAGAAGATGATGTATCAGTAGGGAGGAAACTCCTAAGCTCACAAATATAGCTCCCAAGGAAACGTCTGACAAGCAAACACATGTCTTGAATCTTCTCCTGAAAGGAAGATGCAATAGGAAAAAGTTGTGCAACCACCACGTGACACATTGCACATATTTTCACAAATTTTATTTAAGCGAGGGTGCACCCGAAACCGAAGACATTTATGCAAACCAAAAATAAAATTACTAAGGCAAAAAAAACCTTTATAGGAATTTTGGGATAGGAAACTGTAGCTATCAGTCTGCACTTCTCTTCTTGATAGGTTTTTGGTTCTAAAATTGCAAAAAATGGGCTAAAAAGGAACTTCGAGCTTCACTTAGGGATTTTGTTGACTTGAATTACTTTGATGAATTGAAAATACTTTTTAACACCTTTCTCTTTGACAAATCTGCATACAAGACGTATAAAACACACATGTAAAGAGGGGGAAAAGGGTTAAGGGTTAGTGAATAGAACCCCAATTTGGTAATCAAACCCTTGAAAATGAAATTAAATAGAAAGAGAATGATGAATGAACATTATGCAATGCTACGACTCACCAAACCCTTGACGCAGAAATCTAAAGATATGCAAGTAGATGCTCCAATGAAGACTTGATAATAACTAGAATGCTTGAGAATAATAAATGTATGTATGAGTAAATTATTGAAAATTAGAAGATGCAAAATGAGGGGAAAACCCTTTATTTATACTTTATTTTACAATATTTCCCAAAAATAACACATCACAAGCCGACCTTAAGGTTAAGAGAATAATATCCTACAAGAAATTTAAAATAATTTTGATTTTCTTGCCCAATGGGACTAAGTCACCCCAAATGGCAACTTAGTCCCACCAAGGCAATTTTACTGGGTGTTGGGGATTAAAGTCTATTTAATGATATTGAACAAGATTATTCTCCAAAAAACACTTAAGTAGGGCTAGAAAGTGCATTAAGGGGTCATTTAAACATAAGAAAGGGTAAAATTAGTGATGGCAAGCCTAGAAAAGTGTGAAAGTTTGTTACAACTCTTTACAACACTTTAAAATAAGACTTGGTAAGTGATAAAAGGAGGTTATTTAGGTGTCAGATTATAATGAAAATGTCTTAGAAAAGTGTGAAAGTGGGTTACAATAGTTCACAACTCTTTTACAAGACATCATAGAATTCTTATTGATTCTCAAGGACCCAAGACCTAATGTGAATGTGTTGAACACATTACAACATTAAATCTATGAAAAATCAATCCAAAATGACTAGAAGGGCATAAACATGAGAAAAAGTAGAAGGTTTACTTTTTTGTATCCATAGTTAGCCCCCACTTTAGTGAGAGGATGAACCTACTTCAAACTCACACTAAATTAGTCGAACATGCACTCAAGAGGAGTTTCAATGAATTAATGCTTAGTAAGATGAGACAATGATGATCAAGAGGGATGATCAAGCCCCCAAGATGAATATCCCATGACAAAATAAACATGAGCAAAAGAAACACACATGAGAATGATGTAAATGAAGAGGAAGAAAAAGAAATTCGGTTCAAGCTTTAATTTTTTTTGCATCCCATTGTGGATCAGATCTAGGTTGTTTGTCCAAAAAGAAAAATGCATACTCACTCCGAGGTGATGGAATTCATTGTTGTCTGTCGGGTGAGAAGGCCTAAAGGTGAGAAACATACACTCATGGCTGGTATGTACTCACACACACACAAATTTCTATGGGGAAATTCATGCCTCAGAATGGGCTTCCCACTCAACCATACCAAAGTTATACCCCCTGATAACTTTGATAAGGCTCCATAAAAGAAAATGGAATTTCAAGCTTCACGAGACAAAGAAAACTTCAAATTCTTGGAGCTCATGAAAAAACATGATGGAACCACATGCATGCAATCTATGTTATGCAAGGTGGCCATATTAGGGTATGTGTAGAATCATCATGGAAAAAATAGGCCCTTAAGTGGCAACAAATTCAGAAAAATTAGAGTTAGGAAACTTGACATAAAAATTTGAATAAGTTATCTATATTATTTTAAAAATATGTAAGAATAGAATCTGTATCAAATTGAATGTATTTTTTAAAATAATAGGTTTGTTTAAAGAAAAAAAAATCTATTTGGTGAAAATTTGAAATTTCAATGCAGTAGTACTTAAATTTCAGGGAAAAAATAAGAAGTAGGTGTCTATCTGACCACCCTAACCACAATAAAATGATAATATTTTTTATAAAATTTTAGATATAAGAAGAAGACTCATGTCTCGATGTGATGCATATTTTTTTGTAATTTTTTTCCAAGTAAATAATTAATTATGAATTTCTTATTACAACTTTTAAAAAATATAAAAAACTCGTATGTCTGACCACTTTAACTTGGTCAAAACTTCATGAAATTCATTTTTTATTTTTTTAATCCTATACTATACGAAGCATAGAATGTGACACATATTTTGGATTCAAAAAATGTGATAGTGTTTGAAAGCTATATATGTTTTTCAATCAGTCTATCAATCAGGACTTTAGTCATAATTTGAATAGAAAATGAATAATAATTACTTATTAAATTCAAAGTAAATCATAATTTATATTGGTGGAAAGTTGAGAATCTCCTTTAAAAACACTTTTCGTTTCATCAACTTTGGGTAAAAAAAAGTTGTGAGCCACATACCCATCATATTGCCACTTTTTGGCCCATCATGATCCTACAAATTACCCATAACAAATAAAAAATGAAGCATGCAAAAGATGTTCAAAGGAGTCTTGATTAGTTCATGTGAGGTCTAAAACTTAGGGAACATTGTTTCTAATGTCTCCAAGAAAGGACCAATCAAAGAATAGAAAATTCACAACTTAGGGGATGTAGTGTGTCACATCAAGCCACTAAGAGGAATGTAATATGCTAAGATAGATCATGCTCATGAAGGACACTACACCCAATGTCATCCACAAAGTGACAAAAAGCATCATCTAAAATAAGAAGGCTACACTAAGAAGCACTTGAAAAAGGAAAAATGCAAATGAATAATTCCAATATACGCCCCTAATTTAAAGGAATTACTACACACCATTCTATGAGAAATTACTTTAAAGTAGTGAATGAATAATGTAAACAAGAAGAAAGACATGAGAGCCAACTTGGAAAGCACTATGCCAAGTCATACATTTCTAAGCAAGGCTGCATCATGTAGGAGAAAGGAAAAATATGGGGTTTCCCAAAAAATGAAAACACCAAACACATAAGAGATCTATGGATTTTGGGTCAGTATGTTCATTACTGCAATATTTTGTAAGGAGCTTGGAGCTGTTATCATTCCTTGAATACATAAAACTAGAAGAAACACACAAAGAGAGCAAAAACAAAGAAAAAGGAAGATCTTGTTGGGTCAACATGGACTTGAGACATAGGGTGTCTTGATGCTTTGAGTCATCCCCAAAAGGAGACACAATAAAAATGAAAAGAAAATGTGAAAAAGGAAAAGATTTTGGGTCAACATGAAAGAGACATGAATGTCTCAATGCCTTGCATCATCCCTAAAAGGAAAATACAAGAAAGATAAAAGGAAAAGAAAAATAAAATGTCCTTTTGGGTCAACATTAAAGAGACATTTTGGTCTCAATGCCTTGTGTCCTCCCCAAAAGAAGGACACAAGAAAAAGTAAAATGCAATGAAAAATAAAAGGGTCTTTGGGTCAACATAGAAGAGACATTTCGGCCTCAATGCCTTGCGTCATCCCCAAAAGAAGAACACAAGAAAATACAAAAGAAAAAGTAAAAAGCAATGTACAACATATAGAATAATGAAGGTAAAAATAAAGGAATGTCACAAAGAGAGATGGAGAACATAAAATAGAACATCACGGGAGAACATGTTATGCACATGCAAACATACAAAAGAAAAAGAAAAAGACTAGTAAGGAAAATGTGAGGCAACCATCAAGCAAGTCATTTGCTTCCTGGTAATGTTCATGATATGTCGAGGGTGGACAACTAGCCAAAGGGACAAGAGAAAGTTCCAAACTAGGGGAAGCATGAGGTTCTACACTTGTTGTAGTATATTTATCATTTAAGCTCATGGAAGAGGAAAATAATGTATGCAGATCATTATGCACCTCTTGGTCTATTTTAGTGATCTCATCATCATCATCCTAATTAATCACAATAGGAGAATGAATGATAATTTCCAATGAAGAGTGTACCTCTAGTTGTGGTTGTTGTATTGGATCATTTTTTTGTGATTGGGGAGGATGGTCATCATGCATTGCTTCTGTCAAGTGTGGATTTTGATTTTCTTTATTTTCTTCATCTTGTAACTTGCAAGCAAGGGCACGATGTCTATGCTTACGCTCCCTATCTCCTCTATTTATTTTGGTTTTATTGTTGAGTTGTGTTTATGAAGGAGTGGGTTGATCAACCTAGGTTACTTTTCTTCCCTAAGGGGATGAATGGAAGGAACCATGGGAGGTTGTTCATCTACTTTCTCCTTTGCTTTATAAACTTGTTTGACACGAGGAGACATGACGAAGTTGTTATCATTATCTCGTGGTCTCTTGGATAATGTCAGGGAGGTTTTGAGTGTTATTTGAACTTGGTTGGGTGGTTCTTGTTCAGGTTGAAGCATTGTTTCATCTAGGATAGGAGTGTTGGAAGTGGAATGGGATATGTTGCAAAGAGACAATTCTGCAATTTTCTTTGCTTTAAATTTTTGGTAAGCAATGAAAAAGAAGTCTTTGCGAGGCATTATAGGTTCCATGGGCTTGGGCCAAAAATATTGTAAGGAGAATTTTCCTTTAGAAGACAAGGGTTAAAGCCACTATGGTGAATAGTAAGTATTTCATTGTCAAAGGGAAACTTTAAACATTTATGTATGACCAAAAGGGACAACTTTCATTGAGTAAAGCCATGGATGGCCTAGCCATAAAAGAAACTAGTCAAACTATGAGATGATGTAGAATGTGACATCCAATGTTTTTGGTCCTATTTTTGATGGAAGGATGATTGATCCTATCATAGGGAAAGAAAAACCATTGTGTGTTTTGATCCATGCTCTCAGTTTATCATAATCATCTTGATGAAGATCATGTAACACCAAAAATTCCTCGCTGATCATGTTCTCTCCACATGTGGGGTCTATGAGTATCCCACTAGTGGGATTATCATAAGTACGGTTGACTATGTAAAGATGACCATTGGGGAGATTTTGAAGTATGTTCTTAGAGGAGAAAGTAATATCAAGAGATTTCTTATGTTGGCCCTTACGAGGGATAACATCTATTACACCTACCATTTCATCCATAGGATTAATAGTGGTAATATGTGGAATGGGATCATGATTTTCAGCATTTGTACGAACATTCATCATATTATTCTTTGGAATTTCACTATCTTTGACAAATGAAACATTATGTTTGGGCATTGAATCAGTGAGAATTTTCAAATTTTGATTTGTAGGGGAAATAGACTTATTTCCATGATCATTAACACCTGCAATGGATAGACAAATGGAATCAATGAAGTCTTGCACAAGGTGTTTAAGACGCTTACAATTTTCTATGTCATGTCCATTTTATCTATGATAATGGAAATAAGAATTAGATTTAAAGTTTGGAGGTAAAGGTTTAGTAGGATCAGGTGCTTTAATGGCAGGTACGGTAATCATTTGTTGTTGTAAAAGTTGGGACATTGTGTTATGAAGGGTCTTTGGTAAAGGTTTGAATTGTCTTTTTGGATCTCCATAACTATAAGGTATCGTGGCTTTAAAAACTGCTACTTGGTTGTTGATGGGTTGAGTTGGTTGTTGAGGGAGATTGAACTATAAGAACCCTTTGTTTTGCTTTGTAAATGGTTGTGAATTTTTTGGATTGGCATGGTCAAATTTCTCATCTCAGCTATAAGTGGACTTTGCATCACGACTACTAACCGAATTGTGATAATCACAAAGGGAATTTCACAAGTGCATAAAAGGAGGGAAGTTTCTTCATGGTGAGTTTGTCCTAAAGTTTAGTTTGCAAGTTTTCTATAAAATTATTTTGAAGATGTGGATCAAGAACCTTGACATCAATTTTAGAATAAAGCGATTGATAGTGTGAGATAAAAATAGTTATTTTTTCTTCTTCATGTTGCTCACATCTCATCAAATCAGCCAATGTTTTCTTTGGAATCATATGCACTTGAAAATGATTTATAAATGCATAAACTAGTTCATTTAGTGAAAGAATTGAATTATTTGGTAAGGATATAAGAACCATTAGAAGGGTGTGTCTTTTAGAGTCCTAGGAAACAATTTTGCTAACAGTTTATCTTTAAGGAAAAAATCACTACATAAGGCGGTATAAGCATTAACATAGCTAGAAGGATCTCCATTCCCTCCATATTTCTCAAATATAGGCATCTCTATTCCTTGTGGAATTGGTGTTCACAATATTTCCAAAGATAGTGGGTTGCTTCAGACATAATAGATTGGTGGTCCATTCTGATTTTGGTTTATGGTGGATATTTTTTTTGCATGCAGGAGATAGTTTGGAAAAGTTGTGTTATGAGATGGTCAGTGTAAGTGGTAGGAGATGGAAGGGAAAGCCATGATGGAGTCTATGTAGCAGTAGGGAAAGTGAAGGGAATGCTTATAGATGGTATGGTGGACTTAGAGGATAAAACATGTGATGCCACATAGAAATTAGGAATGATAGCAAGAATAGTTGAGGAAGGAATCACATTACTAACTTGTTGCATTGATGTTGTGACTTGAGGAGTGGTATAGATAGGTATGGGAGGAGGAGTGTGAGGTCCTCCTTGTCTAACCATAGTGTTTATTGGTTGAGATGTACTAGAGGTGGAAGGAACATGTTTATGGTATATCTCAGCTATTTGTTTCATAACATCTAGACCTTATTCACTTTCAAGCATGCGATAGATGTTTTCTATGGTAGGAATTGTAGTGGTTTAAATGTTTTCAAGACACACTTGATGTTGAAGATGTGTTAAGTCCTCATGAATGTTAATGATTTTTTCTTGTAGGATGTGATTGTTTTGTGTGTCAATGTGCATGTTATTGGGAATTAAAGAGTTGCTAAAGTAATATCCATCCCTAGTGTACTAGTTGCAATACTAGGAGTGGAAGCTTTAGATAACCCAAGATCCACAAAAAGTGTGTTATCATGGGATAGCATGAGTCTTGAACTTCTTCTCACTAAGGTATTAACAATAGGACACCAAACACACATGCAAAGGTTTCTAAATGTGGGTGAATGCAAACGCAATGTGAACTAAGAGCAATAAAATGCTAATAACTAAAATTCTAGAAAGAAAAAGAGAAATGCAATAACAAAAAAAAGAAATGTAGAAAATGATCTGAAAATGACAGAAATTATAGTGCAGAATGTGGAAGAGGACAAAGTCACTCAGTGTGGCGAATTATTCCCAGTAGTGATTTTTTTGAGATTTAAAAAAAAAATTAAATGGAATTTTATGTTCTTTTGATTTTCAGATGCAAATAGAGTATGAAAATGCAGATTCTTTTTGAAAATTTAATGAAATGTAATACAAAAATTTAAGCTATATGAGCTTTTCACTAATGCAATTTTTTCAAAAACCTAGGATGCAAACAATGCAAAACCTAATGCAATGTTGATGAAAATTATTCCTAGGATGTAAATGCACTAGAAATCATAAGTAAAATGTTCTAAAGTCAAGTTCACCAAAATGTGGAAATTTTTTTTGACACCCTAAGACTCCCTTGCACTTATAGGGTTTTCCACCTAAAAGGAGAGAGATGGGCCAATATAGGAAATGCCCCCACTCGAAACTAATGCAAATATGAATGAAATATGCCTAAATGTAATGTATAAATGTAGTAAACTAATAAAATATTTTTATTAATAATGTAAAACCTAAGAAATGCAAGTTTTCTGAAAACACATTGTGATATGGAAAATGACTTAAAAATGCAAATAAACAATAACAAAAATGAACAAGACTAGAGAGGTGCACTTAGAAACTTAAGTGTGATACAGAGAGGCTTTGGAAGCCTATATAATTTATTTTTGAAGCTAACTAGGACACTTACGCCAAGCTGGGTGACTTAGTCCTATTTTGGGGAGATTCTACTAGAATAGGTTTCAGCTAAATGGGTATCCAAAAATGTAGAAATCACTTTTCATGCCTAGAAGTTGGACTAATTCACCACTTATGGTGACTTAGTCCACCTTTAGCTTTTAGGAATTTTGGGATAGGAACCTGTAGCTCTTGGTTTATACTTCTCTTCTTGACAAGTGTCTGATTCTGAAACTGTAGAAAGCAAGCTAAAAAGGATCTCCAAGCTTCACTTAGGGCTTTTGTTGACTTGAATGAATTTGATGAATTGAAAACACCTCTTAACAAATTTCTCTTTGACAAATCTACATACATAACCTACAAAACACACATGCAAAGAGGGGGAAAAGGGTTAAGGGTTAGTGAATAGGGGTTTTCCTTGGTCAAACCCAAAATTGGTAATCAAACCCTTGAAAATGAAATGAAATAGAAACAAAATGATGAATGAATAGCATGCAATGCTACAACTCACCAAACCCTAGATGTAGAAATCTGAATATATGCAAGTAGATGCTCTAATGAAGACTTGATAAGACCAAGAATGCTTGATAATATTGAATATATATATATATATATATGAGTGAATTATTGAAAATTAGATGATGTAAAATGAGGGGAAAACCCTTTATTTATACTTGATTTTATAATATTTCTAGAAAATAACACATCACAGGCCGACCTTAAGGTTAACAGAATAATATCCTGCCATAAATTTAAAATAATTTTGATTTTTGTGCCTAGTGGAACTAAGTCATCCCTAGTGGTGACTTGGTCACACCAAGGGAAATTTACTGGGTGTTAGGGATTAAACTGCATTTAATGATGTTTAACAAGATTATTCTCCAAAAAACACTTAAGTAGGGTTGGAAAGTGCATTAAAGGGGCATTTAAACACAAGAAAGGGTCAAATTAGTGATGAAAAGCCTAGAAAAGCATGAAAGTTTGTTATAACTCTTTACAATTCTTTAAAATAAGACTTGGTAAGTGATAAAAAGAGGTTATTTAGGAAAATTATAATGAAAAATCCATAGAAAAGTGTGAAAGTGGGTTACAACACTTCACAACACTTTTACAAGACATCATAGAATTCTTATTGATTCTCAAGGACCCAAGACCTAATGTGAATGTGTTGACCACATTATAACCTTAAATCTAGGAAAAATCAAGCCAAAATCACTAGGAGGACCTAAACATGAGAAAAATTAAGAAGGGTTACTTTCTTTGTGTCCATAATAATGCCTAATTAGTGTATTCCAATCCCTCTTGGTAGTGTAACACTTCTCCACTAATCTCTTCAATTTTCTGGCTCTCCCATGATAAGGCTAAATATCATGTCTTTTGAAGTGGAGTGTATTTTGTTGCGGGATGAATATATTTTTTTGTGTATGATATAACAAAATTATTGATTTAGATTTAATAGAAGCAAAGCTATCCCTAGCTCTGATGTGGATGTAGCCTTTTGGTGAACCACATTAAAAAACTTGGCTCTTCTCTTTTGCATATGTTATGTTTTTAGTTATGTGGTTGATTTAGTTATTTGCTTTTTTTTGTATTGTTTTTCTTCACTCAAAAATTGGTATTAGATATTTGGTGAAGAAGCTTGATCAGGAAGCTTAGTGGTAAAGTTGGTTGTAAATTGGTGAAGAATTTCCATAAACATGGATGAAGCAAATAAGTGAAAAATTGAAAAGTTTTCAGGGAAGAATTTCAAGTTGTGGAAGGTTTAAATGGAATTGTTGTTGATTAAGTAGGATCTCTCACTCACATTACTTGGAAAAACCAAGGGAAAAGGTTCGATGCTAGACATAGATTGAGAGAAAATGGATATGAAAGCAAGGACAATTTTTTTCTTTTGCTATCAAGTAATGTGCTCTTCAACATTTCAATGGAGAATACATCTAAAGAGTTATGGGATAAGCTTTTAGATATGTATGAGATGACATCAGTATCAAACACGGTATTCATCATAAAAAATTTATACAATTTAAAAATGAGAGAAGGTGGGATCATGTCAAATCACCTCAATGAATTCGATACCTTGATCACTCAATTGATTTCAGTGGGTATCAATCTAGATGATGAAATCAAAGCAATATTGTTATTATGTTCTCTACCTTACAATTGGAAAGAAGTGGTGATGGCAATTAGCACTTTTGTGGCTGCCAAGAGTAAACTCAAATTTGATGATGTTGCAACTACTCTTCTCAGTGAAGAAATGAGCAGAAAAAATCAAGAACCCTCATTAGGTGATGCCTTAACTATTCTAAATAGCAGAAATAGAGGAAGGGTTCAAGAGATACATAGAAATAATAATAGAAGAAGGTCTAAATTTTCCAAAAGATCAAAGTCAAGAGGAAAAAATAGAGAATGTTGGTTTTGTGGCAAAGCAGGTCACACAAAAAAGAATTGTTGGAACTATAAAAAGGCACAAGAAAAGGTGACCAATAATGAAGCCAACATTGCATATGATGAAGCGATTCAAGTTTTATTAGTGAGTGACACTACTGCAGGTTCATGGGTACTTGATTCTGGTGCCTCATTTCATGCCACTCCATGTCAGGGTGCTTTCACAAGCTATTAAGAAGGTAAGTTCGGTAAATTTTTTTTTGGTGTACCATAGAAAAAAGTATTTCTTCCTTTATTTGGGAATGATTCATGAAAAATTAGACTTAATGAGGCCTTGATTCAGTTTTATGAGGTATTTTTCACATCCACACTAGGTCTTGGACACTTGCAAATTGAATAACATGCATTTATTGACATCTTGTAAAGGACTTTCACACTTTTCTAGACTTAATGAACCCCTTTTTCCCTTGACTCAACATTATAAAATGTATTTAAATACATTCTCACATTAATCTAGAAGGCTTTTAAAATAAACTTAATGCTAATGTAGTGTTGTAATGTGTCCTACACATTCACATTGGTTCTTGTGCCTTTCTAGGCTATGTGGACCTCATTTTAGTGTTGTAAAGTGCATTTAATCACACTTTCACATTGAATTTTGTGTCCCAAGCCCTAATTACTCTTTACATCATGATTAATAGGCCCCTATTACCCCATATTGTCCATCTAGAGGCAATATTTGATGAAATAACCAACAATGTCACTATATAAACCTAATTTTATTATCTCTCGACAATTTAGCTAGCAAATGGGCCCCACTTGGAATAATTCACCACCTATGGTGAATGACTCCCTTCTAGGTGGAACTAATTCACCCAAGGTGGAGAATGAGTCCCATTTGGCCCATTTTTTACTTTTGAGCGAGAAATTTTGAAATTTAAGTTTTATTTTTGTTCATGTCGGCCTTGGGGATCCAATTTTATAGGTAAATTAGGTGAATTTCATATAAATCAAGTCTCCAAACCCTAAATAATAACCATTCTTCATTATTCATCCATCATTCTTCCATATCAAGTCAAGCAAGTTAAGGTTTCATCATTGCAAGTCATCAAGATAGCTTCCTAAGACATTCAAGGGAAGATTCTTCATGTTTTGTTGCAAAAATTCAAGATAAAAATTAATTGAAAGGTTTTGAATTCATTGTTTCACGCTTCATTACATTCTTTCATCATTCTAGTTTAATTACCTAAAAGGGGTTTGACCAAGGTGAACCCCCATGCACTAACATCCAACATTTATCCTTCTCTTCTTGTGTGTTTATAGATTTAGGAATCTTGGAAGCTTTGAAATCATTAGAGATGAAGTCGTAAAGTTGTTGAAGACACCTTTCTATTGAACAGGGAAAAATATCCACCAAAAGTCACTTTCAAACCCAAAAATTAGAGTTTCAAAGGTGGACACTTGTCAGGAACCGAAGAGTAGATTGGGGACTTCAATTTCCACACTTGAATATTCATAAATTAAAAAGTGGACTCATTCATCATGGGTGGAAAATGAGTCCGACTACCAGGCCTGATTTTAGTTTTTTGCATTTTTGGATACCCATTTGTCTTAAAAAGGCTCGGGAACAATTTCACAAAACTGGGACTAATTCGCCCAAAATGGTGAATGAGTCCCACCAGGACTAAAAATAAGGATTAGTAGCATTCAAGAGGTCATTTCTAGCTTCCATCAAGATCCTAGGTGTGCTCTTTTAGTTTCATCCATTGTTCTTGTAATTTGCATTCATTTCTAGGTGTTTTTTGCATATATTAATGTATTTTCAAACAATCTGCATTTCATTAGTTTTACATTAATAATCAATCAATTTTACCAATTATCTACATTTATATGGTTGTATTTAGTCTCAATTCCATCTTGCATGAACCTCTTATTTGACTAAACCACATCAATTTTAGGGTTCTATCTCTCTCCTTTTAGGTGAAAGATCCTAAGAGTGCAAGAGAAGTCCATAAAATCACAAAATTGTTGGTTCATTTTGGTGAACCTACATTTTTGAATACTTTATTTTCTGATTTGGAGTCCTTCATCATAGATCTAGCCTTGCATTGACTTTGCATTAGGGTTTATGTTAGTCAATTTGCATGCTAGGTTTCAAATTTTGCATTCATAAAAAGTGCATTTAGGTTACATTGTTGGCATCTAATTTCATTTACATTTTATGCAATTCTGAATTTTTAACTTAGGTTTGCATCATAACACTTAGAAAACATCAAAATCCATCAAAAAGATCTGAAAATTCTAAAAAAAATCCATAATGGGACTCATTCACCACCTTGGGCGAATTAGTCCCACTTCACTCCAGAAACTACCTTTTACAGAGCTAAAAACCTTGTTTTTAATCTAATGTTTAGTGCCATTACCTAGGTGTATTAGTTGGATGCATTTCTGTAACATGCATTTCATTAGATCTAGCTTAATTTGGCTCATTTCGGGCATTGCTTAATTTCAAATTTTGCATTCCCACATCATTTCATAGCACAATCAGTCAATTATCATTTTAAAATGAATTTCATTTCAACCTTTTACATTGCATTTTGAATTAGCATAGATTGTTATTTTAAAATGTTAGTTTCATTTTCTTTAAATTTTCAAAGAAAAAGCTAGCTAACAAGCATTCTAGTCCTTCATTTAATGCATTCCCTAGTTATGATAGTCTCTTAGCACAAGAGAATGAAAATGTCAATGCTTTTCTTAAAATTAAACTCCCTCCTATCTGTCCCATTTGTGAGGATAATGTGTTAGAAGGGAATTCAAACATAGATAAACATGATGATCATAATTGTACTTATCTCAATACCTCTCCTTTTAGTGATAAAGGTATCTTGGTAGAAGAAGGTACAATCATTGAGAATCATGAAGGTCTTGTTTGTCCTTCTCCTCATTCCCCTTGGGAAGATAATATAACAATACAAGATGAATTCATTGCCCCCACTTTACCTAGTCTCTCTTCATCTCCCAACACCTCCCCTATTTGTGATAATGCTTTCGTGAATGATCATGAAAAACACATTTGTGAGGAGGATTTGTTGCTATCAAGAAACAAAATGATAAAGAGTTATAGAGTTATTTCTCTCCTTCCTAATGTTCCTAACAATTGGAAGGGTCTATTCGAACAAGAAGAACCAATCATTGACATACATGCAAATCATAGTTGTCCTTCCCTTGATGTCTCCCCTATTTGTGATGAAGCTTCTTTACAACATCTAACCATGACATGTGATGCACCTCTTGATTGTCACTTTCCTAAAAGCTCTCCTACTAGGTTAGAATTTGTGACACAAGACAATAAGATTATGGACAACAGTCAAATTTTCCCCTCCTAATATATCTCCTATTCATGAAGACGATATTATGGTGTTACAAGATCCAATCGATGAGCATCGTGATAATCTTATGTGGGAAAACATCATAGAACTAGACAATTCAACCATGGATATTTCCCTTATGATGACAAAATTTTGGAAGAACCAATCCTTGAAAGACGGGTATGTGCAAGATCATGATGGGCCAAAAAGTGGCAATATGATGGGTATGAGGCTGACAAATTTTTTTAACCCAAATTTGATGAAACATAAAGGGTTTTTAAAGAATATTCTCTTCTTTCCACCAATATTAAATATGTTTTACTTTGAATTTAATAAATAATTATTATTAATTTTCTATTTGAATTACGATTAAAGTCCTGATTTTTAGGCTGATTGAAAAAAATCTATAGATTTCAAACGGTATCACATTTTTTGAATCCAAAACATGTGTCACATTCTATGCATAACATACTATGGGATTAAAAAAATAAAAATCGAATTTCATGAAGTTTTGACCAAGTTAAGGTGGTCAGACATACAAGTTTTATATTTTTAAAATTTCTAATAAAACATTCATAATTAATTATTTACATGGAAAAAAATTACAAAAAAATATGCATCACGTCTAGACATGAGTCATCTACTTATATATAAAATATCAGAAAAAAATATTATCATTTTATTGTGGTTAGGGTGGTCGGACACCTTATTTTTTCCTAGAAATTTAAGTACTCACTGCATTGAAATTTCAAATTTTCACCAAATAAATTAAAAAAAAAAACCTAGTATTTTAGAAACTACATTCAATTTTCTATAGATTTTATTCTTACATATTTTTGAAATAATATAGATAACTTATTCAAATTTTTACGTCAAGTTTCCTAACTCTGATTTTTCTGTATTTTTTGCCACTTAAGGGCTTGTTTTTTCCATGATGATCCTGCACATACCTAGACAAGAACATTTGTATTGTCATTCCCCTACAAACTCTCTTCCTAGGGAGACTATTCTGATGCAAGAAAATAATGAGTCTTCCTTAGATGATAACAAACATCTGATTCTATATTTCCCTTTATTAGCGATACATCAAACCAAGACCATTGAGGTTATGCATGTGCAAGTGTCCATTAGATCCCCCTTGATCAATGAACCACATACATACCCCGTGGGACATCCTAAGAATCCTCTAATTATTTACCCACAATCACACAAGCAACAAACTCAATACCAACCCGAACTCATCCTTTACCCACCTAAGAATAATGTTTCATACCAACCAAGTTACAATGACATTACCCACATATATTAAAAAGTATATACAATCAAAGCTAATCAAGCAGAAAATTTGTTTCCTTATCTAAATAAATAACATTATTTGTTGATCATTTCCATGTAATAGTTGGGTATGTGTATGATCATGATGAGCCAAAAAGTGGCAATATAATGGGTGTTTGTAGGGTATGTGGTTGATGACCTTGTTTTTACCCAAAATTGATGAAATGAAAAGGGTTTTTAAAGGAGATTCTTGGCTTTCCACCAATATAAATTATGCTTTACTTTGAATTTAATTAATCATTATTATTCATTTTCTATTTGAATTATGACTAAATTCTTTATTGATAGGCTGATTGAAAAACATTTTTAGCTTTCAAATGGTATCACATTTTTGGAATCCAAAATATGCATCACATTCTATGATTCACATACTATATGATTAAAAAAAGAAAAAATTAATTTCATGAATATTTGACCAAGTTAAGGTGGTCAGACATACAAGTTTTAATATTTTTTAAAAGTTGTAATAAAAAATTCATAATTAATTATTTACTTGGAAAAAAATTACAAAAAAATATGCATCCCATCCAGACATGAGTCCTCTATTTATGTCTAAAATATTATAACTTATTTTTATCATTTTATTGTGGTTAGGGTGGTTATACAGACACCTACTTCTTACGTTTTCCCTGAAATTTAAGTACTACTGCATTGAAATTTCAAATTTTCATCAAATAGATTTAAAAAAAAAAATAAACCTAGTAGTTTAGAAATTAAATTCAATTTGCTACAGATTCTATTGTTACATATTTTTGAAATAATATAGATAACTTATTCAAAATTTTACGTCAAGTTGCATAACTCTGATTTTTCTAATTTTTTTGCCACTTAAGGGCCTATTTTTTCCATGATGATCCTACACATACCTAGTTATAAGATAATTTCATACTCACTATTACATGTTTTGTATCCATGGAAAGGGATAGCATACCATCATCCATTCTAGGCTCACCCTTTTCTTGCACTAAGTGGGGGAAAGGGGTTCGATAGCCTTATCCCTGTATATCACTTGTCATTGTCTCTTTTGACTAATTGTTAATCTTTCATAAGCATATAAGAGCAAGCTTGGGATGTGGATTATATTTCCTAAAGATTGACTCCCATGTGACATACTACCTTTCTTCATGACGCAGCTTATCAAAAATATATGACTTGGCATAGGGATTTTTGAATAAGCTCTCATACCCTCTTCTACTATAAAGCAATTTCTCATAGTAATGGTGTTAGCAACCGCTTTAAAGTGGGGGAAAACATACACAACATCTTTGTGCAAATTTCATGGTGTGATTTACTTTTTCTTGTGATGTGTACTCCCCTTGGTGGTGTAATTGAGTTTGATGCCTTCCAAGAGTGTATGATCAACTGAAGTGGCCTGATGCAAATGAGGCATCCCATCGGTAATGATCTATCAACCTGACTTGTCCTCTCTTGGAGACATTAGGCACAATGCTTCCTAAGAAGAAGACCTTACATGAACAAAAATAAATACCCTTCAAAAAAATCTTTGCATGACTTTCAAAACATTTACAAAAACATTAGATTGTGGTGCCTTATGAATGTTATCAGGAGCATAACTTTGGTATGGTTTGTATAATGGGATGTTGATACACTGGCATGGATTTCTCATTATATGGTGGCAAGTTGACACACTAGCATGACTTTCTCACTAAAACCACTTCCTTGGGACAACTAACTACATAGATGACCTTATGTTCTATGGCACCAGAGTGAGCACATCTTTTCCAACCCATTTTCTTTTCTTGCCACTGTATGATTATGTATCTTGTTGGTTTGACTAAGGATATTAGATTTTGGGGACTTGACTACCTTCTTGATCTTTGTGATCTTCATCTGTACACTCAAATCTCTCTTGAATGTCTACTTTAGTGTGAGTTGAAGCAAGTTCATCCTCTTACTAAAGTGGGGGCTAAATGTATCGTAGAAAAAGTATTTCTTGCTTGATTTTGGAATAATTCATGAAAAATTGGACCTAATGAGGCCTTGATTTAGTGTTGTGAGGTGTTTTACACATCCACACTAGGTGTTGGACCCTTGAAAATTGAATAGCATGCATTTATTGATGTCTTGTAAAGGTGTTGTAAAGTCTTGTAAAGGAATTTCACGCTTTTCTAGGCTTAATGAACCCCCTTTCCCTTGATTCAACATTATAAAATATATTTAAATACATCCACACATTAATCTAGAAGGCTTGTAAAATAAAATTAATGCTAATCTAGTGTTGTAATGTGTCCTACACATTCACATTGGTTCTTGTGCCTTTCTAGGCTATGTGGACCTAATTTTAGTGTTGTAAAGTGTATTTAATCACACTTTCACATTGAATTTTGTGTCCCAAGCCCTAATTACTCTTTACATCATCATTAATAGGCCCCTATTACCCATATTGTGTATCCTGAGGTAATATTTGATTAAATAATTGACAAAGTCACTATATAAACCTAATTTTCTTATCTCCCAACAACTTAGCTAGTAAATGGGACCCACTAGGACTAATTCACCACCTATGGTGAATGAGTCCCTGCCAAGTGGGATTGATTCAACCAAGGTGGTGAATGAGTCCCATTTGGCCCATTTTTTACTTTTGAGTGGGAAATTTTGAAATTTAAGTTTTATTTTTCTTCATGTCAGACTTGTGGATCCAATTTACTAGTAAATTAGGTGAATTTCCTATAAAATCAAGTCTCCAAACCTTAAATCATAACCATTCTTCATTATTCATCCATCATTCTTCCATCTCAATTCAAGCAAGTTAGGGTTTCATCATTACAAGTCATCAAGATAGCTTCCTAAGACATTCAAGGGCAGATTCTTCATGTTTTGTTGCAAAAATTCAAGATCAACAGTCATGGAAAGGTATTGAATTCATTGTTTCATGCTTCATTACATTCTTTCATCATTTTGGTTTAATTACCTAAAAGGGGTTTGACCAAGGAAAACCCCCATGCCCTAACATCCAACATTTCTCCTTCTCTTCTTGTGTGTTTATAGATTTAGGCATCTTGGAAGCTTGATAATAATCGATGATCAAGTTGTAATTTTTTTTAAGACACCTTCTATTGACCAAGGAAAAATATCCACCAAAAGTCACTTTCAAACCAAAGAATTAGAGTTTCAGAGGTATACACTTGTCAGGAACCGAAGAGTAGATCAGGGACTTTAGTTTCCACTTTTGAATATTTAGAAATTAAAAAGTGGACTCATTCTCCATGGGTGGAAAATGAGTCCCACTACTAAGCCTAATTTTAGTTTTCTGCATTTTTGGATACCCATTTGTCCAAAATGGGCTCCAAAACAATTTCATAGAACTAGGACTAATTCATCCAAAATGGAAAATGAGTTGCACCAGGCCTAAACATCATGATCAATAGAATTATAGAGGTCATTTCTATCCTCCATCGAGATCCCAAGTGCACACTTTTAGTTTCATCCATTTTTGTTGTAATTTGCATTCATTTCTAGGTGTTTTCTGCATATCATAATGTGTTTTCAAACAATCTACATTTCATTTGTTTTACATTAATAATCAATAAATTTTACCAATTAGCTGCATTTAGTCTCAATTCCATATTGCATTCCTCTTATTTGAGTGAACCACATCAATTTTAGGGTTTTATCTCCCTCCTTTTAGGTGAAAGATCCTAAGAGTGCAAGAGAATTCGATAAAACCACAAAATTGTTGGTTCACTTGGCGATAATAAAGAATGTGAAATAGTAGGAAAAGGTGATGTGATATTATATTTGAACAGTGGAAATAAATGGATCTTGAAATATGTGAAACATTTTCCCATGCTGAAATAGAATCTCAAATTTGTAAGTCAACTTTATGCTCAAGGGTGTGATGTCAAATTTTCTTTAGATACTTGGAAAGTAATCAATAGTGTATTGGTGCTTGCCATAGGCTGTAGATTGGGTAGTCTTTATGTGTTACAATTTCATGGTGAATTGGTAGATGCAACAACGATTGTGAATAGCGGCTTAGACCTTTGGCATAAGAGGCTCAAACATATGAGCCAAAAGGGACTTTAAGTTATGTTAAGGAGGGATCAACTTCTAGGTTTGAAGTTCATAGATTTGGAGTTGTCTCCATGAAAAAAAAAAAGGTGAATCATCTTCTTGAAGACTGGTCATGAGAAGAAAATATCACCCTTGGAGCTTGTGCATTTCAATATTTTTGGACATACAGAGGTAACATCTTTTGGAGGTGCAAATTATTTTGTCTCTTTTACTGATGATTATACTTGCAAAGTATGGGTGTACATGCCGAATAGAAAATTAGAATTCTTTTCAAAATTTAAAAGTTTTAAAGCCATGGTTGAGAATCACAGTGGACATAAAATAAGATGTTTAAAAATGGATTATAGGGGAGAATTTTGTTCTAGGGATTTTGATGGTTTTTTGTGTAGATAATGGCATTAGACAAATTAAATAGTCCCATTTACTCCTCAAGAAAATGGTACAACCAAGAGGATGAATAGAATCATTCTTAAGAGGGCTCAATGTATGTTGTCCAATGTACGCCTAAACAATGAGTTTTGGGTAGAGGTAGTTAAAACAGTTGTATTTCTAATCAACAAAAGACCCTCATCTAGATTGGATTTTGATATCCCTAAAGAAGTTTGGTTGGGAAAATGAATTTCATATTCTCATCTTCAAGGTTTTTCCTGTGAAGCCTTCACTCATGTCCCCAAGGAAAAGTGAATGAAGTTGGATTCAAAGTCACAGTGTTGCATATTTGTTGGCTATGGTGAAGAGAAATATGGGTTTCTTTTGTGGGATCCAATCATCAAAAAATTCATCATAGTTGGGATGTTGTTTTTAATTAAAAAATTTCCTACTTTGCTAAAAAAGGGGACATCATCAAATGAATATGGGTGATCCCACAATACTAGTTTACAATTTTTCGCCAAAATGGACATTGAACTAATTTTTTAAAACTAAATATTAACTTTCACACACCTATAGCGACTAAAATGTGAGGAATTTGAAGATAATGCAAACTAGTGATTTATGAATTTTTTTCTATAGATTCTAAATATATATTTTTTCATATTTTTTTGAATCAGATTGCACTTCTTTTTCCATCTCCTTTGAAATCTAATTTTTAACAATAAACACCATTTTTCAAGAGTGACGTTATTGGCTAACACATAACTTTTTTCCTATGAAGGATACAATTTTAAAATTTTGAATTTAGATTCATAACTACAATATCTAGTGCATGGAATTGGTTTCATAGCATTTCATTGAATATTTTTTTCTTAATTAAGTTTCAAAGTCAAACTAGTTACAATTTAGACATGATTCACTAGCTAAAAATAACTTTTTTTGTATGTATCAAAATTTAATTTATTTCTTTTGTTGGATTAGTGACATCAATATCTAGTGCACTGATATTTTTCAAAAAAAAAATGATAATCTAGTATTTTTCCCCAAGTCTAGAACAAAAAGCTTGATTTAAAGTGAAAAACCTATGTTTAATCAAACTAAATAAATAAATAATAAAACCAAAACCAATTAAAATTGTATTCAATGGATAGCTCATTCTAAGTACTACCATCATCCAATTGGGTCTATGAAGTATCCTCTATTTTCATCCTCAACCTGAGCTTCAAAGGGAAAAATTTTGCAAAAAATTGCTACAAGAGGGGAGAAGGGGGGAAAAGGGGGGTTCGCTTGAACCCCCCTTGAACTTTTGAGTGAAGGGGATTTGAGTGAACCCCCCTATCTTGAAAATTTTCCTCTGTTTCCATTTTGGAAAACATATAAAAAGTGTGTCCCATCATTGAATAGGGTTCGCTCAAAGGGGGGTTTCGAATGAACCCCTTTTGGGCTTATGCGAATCACCCATTCGTGTAAACCCCCCAAAACCAAAAATTCTCTTCATGGGGGATTTTTTGCAATTTTCCTTCCTCAACAAAATTGTAAACAAAATTTGTGGTATCACCCATACATATAGGTTGATATATTTGATAATGGATATAAGGATATTAAATTAGTTCATATGCAACCTCCCCCTATTACGGTTCCTTTGGGAAATATTATGTGGCCATCAAATGCTTGATCAGTTCCTTCTTGTGCACAACCTCCATGCTCAACAATTTGTAGTATTCCCCTATCTTTTTTTGATTTAAATCCCTCAAATAATGAGAAACAAGTTACAAATAATGTGCATCATATAATGGGTGTGATAAATCAAACCTAGCCCTCTCATATTCACGCACAAACATCATCTTCAATTGGTGTGTCACCCTTAATTATTCATTCTCTTCCTCTTGCTAATGTTCCCCCTTCAACTTCATCACAACCTTCCCCAGGTAGTTCATAGCCTTTATCTAAGGCTCCACCACTTCCTCATGATCATTCACAATTGTTTGAAATGGAACAAGGTAGAACCAAGTGTGATGTTGGAGGAGAATGTTCACCACACTCTTCAATAGTTAGCTCATAGTCTTCCCTAATCGATATGCTTCCTTCAACAAGTTCTTCACAATCATCAAAATTGTTTGTGCAACCTCTCCAAGTGTCCATGCAACTTGAGTCACTAAAAATGTAACCCTTCTACTTTTTCTAGCTTGTTTGGGCCCTCCTTATGAGTTAGGCTTAATGTTTCCTTGGTTTAATGTTGTAATGTGGTTGACACATTCACATTAATTTTTGGGCTCTTGTGAACTAATGGATTTTAATAGTACCTTTCTAAAGTGTTGTGAAGTGTTGTAACACACTTTCACACTTTTCTAGTGTTTTATCAAATAATTAAATTTAATAAACCTATTTTGGACCAAAATCAACCTCAATCTAGCCCTATTTGGAGTGTTGTAAACTTTTGTAACACACTTTCACATTTCTCTAGGATTTTCATTAATAATTAGGATTTCTTATGCTTTAATTGGCCTTATTTTGCATCCACAAGCCTCATTTATTACATCTTTTCGAGGATAATCCTGACACAAATCATTACCCAATAATATTTTAGGTTTTTTTGGTTTTTGTGGCTCAAATTTGGTGATCTAGGATTCATTCACCATCTTGGGTGAATGGGTCCCACCTAGATCTTTTGGCCCTGAACCAGCTTTCACACATTTCTGAGCACTTTTAGTTTTTTGTCCCATACATTATGCCTAATGGGACTCATTCACCACCTTGGGTGAATGAGTCCTATGTGGCCCAAAATCAAAATTAATTCAAATTTCTTGTGGTATTTTATTCTCCTAGATCTAATGTCAGCTTGTAGTGTTGTAATTTTAGGAATTCTTGCATAATTGAGTATAAATATAAGGTTCTTTCACTCATATTCTCACCTAGCATTCAAGAGAGTTCACGAGAGAATTCAAGCATTCAAAAGAAAATTTAGGAGAATCCAAGGGTAGATTATCAAGCATTTTACAGTATCATTCAAGTGTCAATCATCATGTGAAGGATTTCATATATCATGTTTGTTATTGTGCTAACAATTATGGTGTAGGTTTTATGATTCAAGCAAGTGTTTCATGCAAGATTAAAATAATTCAAGAAAAATTCAAGAACTACATCCATTTTAGCCATTTCAAACATATTTGTAGCACCAAGTATTGCTAGGGTTTGGTGAGTTGAAACATTTTCTTTTGTTCATTCATCAAATTCTCCATTCATATTTTCTTTGATTTCAATGATTTTTTTCCAAAATAGGTTTTGACTAAGGTAAACCCCCATCCAGTAACCCTACAAAAATTTTCCCTCTCCTTTGTGTATGATTTGTAGGTTTAAGTTGCATATTTCATAAGGAGGAAGATTGGAGAAAAGTTGTCAAGTAAACAAAGTTGTCAAAGTTTTCATCAAGACTTGGAGAACATTGGAGAGGACCTATAGGTTGCAAATCAATGTTTCAGATCCAAAAACCAATAAGGAAGGATAGAGCAAACAAAGAAGAGCGAGATCAAATTTTGAAGTTATAGAAAAGCCCAACTAGACTAATTCACCAATTTTGGTGAATGAGTCCCAATTCCAGTCAGTTTTTAGGATTTTGCAGATTTGGATACCCTTTTGGAAAATTTATGTTCCTGCACAATTTTTGAGAAATTGGACTAAATCATCCAACTTGGTGAATGAGTCCTATTCAATAGTAAAATCATATTTTTTAGTGCTCCAGATCTTCATTCAACCTTCTCCAAATTCCTAGGTGCACACTTTCTGGTTTACAATTTTCTATTACATTTCATTCACTTTTTAAGGTCATTTAGTGTTTGTTTGCATTCAATTATGGTTTTTCATTTCATTATCTTTTCCAAGTTTAAACTTGGTGGTGAACCCCTCATTAGATCATATTCAGCCCTAGGACAACCCTATTGTAATATCTCTTTTCCTTTTTATTTGATATCTCTAGGGTTACCCTTGAGTGGAATAGCTTTGAAATTGGGTGTGATAGCCCTTAATCCACATCATCACATCCATTTTCCTAGGTTATAGAAGCCTCTACATATTTCTATGTAGTCTTCTCAAAGTGAGACACCACCTTTTATAATTCAGGCACTACCCTCTTTAGTGCATTCACAGTCTTCTCAGATCTACAATCAACAGTCACAGAGAAATATTAATATTGGTATGCCCAGTAATAAGGAATAGGAGATTTTTGATGTGAAAAGGTAGGGCATTGGGGAGAATTTCCAATCTGATATAGAAGATATCCAAAACCAATTGCAAATATTAAACTTAGACACAAATTTACAAGAACGGGCTCCATAATTAGGGAGGTCTACTCGAGAGAGGAAGCACCCAACAAAATTTGATGATTATGAATTATTGCTCTCAGATCAGGAAGAGCTAGTGAGTTCTTATGATGCTTGCGAAGAAAAAAATAATGCACAGTGGATGGAGGCTATGCAAGAAGAAATGGCCTCTTCATAGGCCAAGCATACTTGGGATTTGGTGAATCTCCCACCAAATCAAAGACCTTTGAAGAAAAATTCGGTATATTAGCTAAAAGAAGAAGATGGAGGAAAACATCACTACTAGGCCAAATTTTTAGTGAAAGGTTTTGATCAACAAAAGGGGAATGACTTCAATGAAATCCTCTCACCCGTCATAAAAATGACCTCCATTTGTGTAGTCTTGGGTATGGCAGTCGTTTGAGATCTTGAGCTTGAGTAGCTTGATGTATCAAAAAAAAATTCTACATTGAGATGTTGAAGAAGATTTGTACATGGAGCAACTTGAAGGTTTTATAAAATAGGGGAAAGAAAATTTATATTGCAAACTAAAGTGTAGTTTATATGGGCTCAATCAAGCCCCAAGGTAATGGTATCACAAGTTTGATAACTTCATGGCTGAGCATAAATTCATTTGTTGTGAATTTGATTTGTGTCTTTACTTCAAGTGGCTTGAAAATGGTGAGTTTGTCATACTTTTACTTTATATTGATGGCATGTTAGTCATTGGTAGCAACATGAGGATTGTTATGGAATTAAAGTAACATTTAGCTCAATGGCTTTCCATGAAATATCTAGTGGCAACCAAGGGGATTCTTGGCATGAAAATAATCAGGGATAGACAGAAGAGGAAAATTAGATTGTCTCAAGTGATGTATATTGAAAAAATCTTAGACAAGTTCAATATGAATTATGAAAAACTTGGTAGTACTCCATTGGTTGATCACTTTCAAATTTCATCAGCTATATGTCCTACAACTGATAAAGAAAAATAATGCATGAAGAGTGTTTCTTATTCATATGCAGTTGGAAGTCTCATGTATACCATGGTTTGTACTCATCTGGATATTGCCCATGCAGTGGGAGTTGTGAGCAGATTTATGAGCAATCCTGGAAAACCTCATTGGTTAGTGGTTTAGTGGATATTTAGGTATCTCAGAGGTACTTCAAGTCATGCTTTATGTTTTGGAGGACATGATACTCAACTGTGGGGGTATCTTGACTTTGATATGGCCAAAGACTTGGACAAATGGAGGTCTACAATAGGTCACGTGTTTACATTTTTTGAGGTTGCAATTAGTTGGATTTCACATTTGCAACAGGTAGTTGCACACTCTTCCACTACGACTGAATACATTGCTCTCATGGAAGGGGAAAAAGAGATGATATGGATATAATGGTTATTGGGTAAATTTTGATGTAAGAAATATTTTTTTACTCCATTTTGTGATACCAACAACACTATTCACTTGGCAAAGAACTCTGATATTCATACTTGAACCAAACATATAGAGTTGAGATATCATTTTATTCGGCTGCATGTACTTGAAGAGGATAAGTTGTAGGTAAATAAGATTGACATGAAAGTGAATCCTTCAGATGTTTTGACAAAAAAATTTCTAAGGGATAATTTTGAGTTATGTAGGACTTTTCTTGGCATTGTCAAGTTCTGGAAATAAGCCTAAAGTGGGGGTTAACTACTCTATGCAGCTCTCTCTTGCAACTAGGAATGGACTTCAAGTGGGAGATTGTTTGTAATGCCTAATTAATTTATTCCAATCACTCTTGTTATTGTATCACTTCTCCACTCCTCTCTTCAATTTTTTGGCTCTCCCACGATGAGGCTAAATATAGTGTCTTTCAAAGTGGAGTGTATTTTTCTACATGATGAATATATATTGTTGTGTATGATAACAATATTATTGATTCAAATTTAATAGAAACAGAGCTTTCCCCTAATCATATTGGGATGTAGCCTTTTGGTGAACCACATTAAAAAACTTGGCTCTTTTCTTTTGCATCTATTCTATTTTTAGTTTATTTGTTTGATTTTTTATTTTTTTTGTTAGTATTATTTTTCTTCACAAAACATTAATGATATAATGGAAGTCAACCCTCTGGTTGACCTTAATGGGGTCTCTAATTCTGTCACAGACACAAGAATATTTGATGGTGTGTTGGTGGATGTGTCTGAATGTATATGTCCATCTGCTTTGTTTATCCGTCTCCCCCTCTATGAAGATGGATGAATTCAATGAGATGGAGAAGGGGAAGGTAATCAGACTTTTAATAACCCTAATGTTTTAACACTCTCCCCTAATGTTGATATGTTTGATGCTTTAAAAAAGAAAAGGATAGATTAAAAATTATTGCTATTTTCTTAGTGTTTTCTGATTACAAAAAAAATCTACAACAAAATAAGTTGATGATTGGTATATCAATGATTGGGGGAAAATATTTGGGGCAAGAATCTACTTCTATAGAATGGTCCAAAAATGACTTTGATTTTTTTCATAACTCTAAAATACAAGAGATTATAACTACTAAAAAATTCTAGAATATTGGTAATTATTCTTTTAGGGTTTTAAAATAGTCTACGGAGGCCATAATTGAAGAAGTCTTGTCCATATCTAGCCTGAGCTAGTTAACAATAAATTTTTTTTTCCATTTGTATGAAAGTTTCTACCCAATATTCTCTACTCCTTTGGAAATTTTTTGAGGTTTGAAGACTCAAAGGTAACCATTCAACATTTAGATGCTAGGGTTTTAATCACCCTACTCCCTAGAGTTGAAATTCTTGAAAAAATTATGTTTTCAGACTGAGGATTGGTATTTTTCTATGAAATAGATATTCTTCATGGCATGAATTCCTATTATCTTTACTGAAAGGAAGGAAAATTTCAAATAAATTTTCCAATTATAAAAAATAAGGTGAACCTCAAGAAAACTATTCTAAATCATAGTTCAAATTCAAAGAGTGATGGGGATCTCAATCCCAAGTTGTCAAGAAATTAACATAGCCCGATAAATAAGCCATCTAATGAGATGGGAGGTGAGGAAACTCTTGTAGATTCTCAAACTAATGTGAAATTGTCCCCCTCTAAAGACATTAATGAAATCCTACCATCTAGGTATAAATTGGGTTTCTCAATGCAAAATTATTTTGGTATAGAAACTAGAGAAGGAAGGATAAAAAAACACATTCTTAGTATCCTAAGCATGTTAGCAGAAAATACTTTACTATATATGGAGGAAAATAATCATGATCTAATCTTAACAGTTTTCTCCATGCTCCTCGAAGGGACTTTGGATAATGAGTCACCCAACCCCTTGGCCCCTCTTGGAGTCCCTATCTAGAACACATTCAATGTTTAGGTTTCTCCCAACCCCAACTTTGGAACTAATACAAATATCCACTATTAATTTAAATTGGAAAAAAAATATCATCAAATCACGATGGAGACAATCCATCACAATATTAATTAAAAAATAAGGATAAGAAAAGCTCAAAAAAATTAACAAAAAAGAACGCCACTCTCAACAAGGAACCTCCATATATTGAAAGTGCAAAGATATTGGTGGATTATGCTCTTTGTGTAAATAAGAATACTAATTCAATGGTTAAAAATATTGTAAATATAAAATTGAAAAAAATAATCAAAACCCTAGAAATTTGCATAGGCCCATTACTTGCTCATTATCTAAACATAGAAAAATGCACAACTTAGAGAGGGAAAATTTTCAATCCTTTCAAGTTGAACGAAATGTTGAACATTTCCCTAATTCATATCAAGGACAGAGCAATGGGAAAATGCAAGCTCCTAAGGGGGTGTCTATTGATTTAAAAAGTAACCCTAATTATAATAATGGGAAAGTCCCTCATGCTCCAACAATAAAGGATTTGGTTAATCAAATCCCTAACTTATATTGTAACATTGAACTTGGACCATCAAAGTAATTCTTCTAACCCCCTTAAAAATCAAGGAACAAATAATACAAAAAAGAACTTTTAAGAAGCCTCCTCAATTATGGAATTTAATGAAGTCCAATATCTTGTATAAAATAGTACAAAGGAACCACTACTTGATGAATCTAGAAGGAATCCCCCATCCTCTAATTATTCCTTGCAAATCACTACCAACTTAGATAAAGATAGAAATATCCTAGAGGGAAATAGCAACTCAAGTGGTTCAAACCTCAAAAGAGAAAAAAGGAATAAGGAATCCCCAAACCCTTTCATCAAAAGGATGGATATTGAAATTAGTCTTCTTAAATGCTATGAAAGCTTTAGGAAAGAAATTTCTACATCTTAGTACTCTAGTTGTATGCATTTACACTGTACATCTTGGAATGTAAGGGAACTTGAATCCTCAAATAGGAAATATAGACTAAGTAAATTCTTAAATCTAATCAAGAAAAAGGATTTGGTCATATTAGAAGAAGTAAAGGATACCCTATTAACCCTTGAAACAAATTTGAACTTTATTTGGAAAGATTCAGTACATTATGGAACAAACCATGAAAGGGAGAAAGGTGGAGTAGTAATATTATTACCCAATGATTGGGAAAAGTATGTGGTGGAAAATGGCCCCTCCCCATGTCAAAGAGTTGCATAGATAATTATTGAGAAGGATAAAAATAGATTTGGTAGTTGCTCATATTATGCTCCTAATGTCTATAGGGGTAGTAGTGATCTCTTCCAATGGATTTATGATCTCTCCAATATCTCCTAGATATTGGGCCCAGGAGACTACAATATGGAAAAACATCAAAGGATAAAAGAGGTAGTATGAAGATGGATTGGAAAGGAAATGGACTCTACTTTTGGTAAAAAATGAAATTTAAATTCAAGCTTTTCGACCCACTACTTGGTAACAAGAAAGAAAACAAATGAATTTGGTTTACTTGGTGCAATTACCAAAAGGGAAATAGCTAGATCTATTGCATATTAAATAGGTTTATGCTAATAATGACTTCTTTAGCTTTAAAAAATATTAACTAAGGTAAAATTTATTAACATATACCCCTACACTCTATCTGGCCATCATCTCATCTTGAAAATAATTCTATTGAACTATAAGGATAAAAGTAACCCCAAAAAAGAAAATTTGTTCAAGCTTAATACTCACATCCTAAGAGATGAGGACTACAATGATGTGGTATTTACTCTTAGAGAGATCAATATATGGATGCTAAAATATGGGACATTGAGTGAGAGGTGAGAGAAAAAAGTGAAGGAGTGGAGAATAATCTATCAAACTATTCGCAAAAAAAGAGCCATAAATAATAAAGAAATTGAAATGTAGCTAAGTAAAATATGTTGAATACTGAATCCAATATTCAAAATGATCCTTCTAATGTTTCAATATTAGATGAAGTAGCCCTAATCACAAATTTAATGAGAATAATCCAAACCAAAAAAGCACAAGGAGTGAGAGTAAGATCAAATATGAATTGGTTAAAAAATAAGGACAAATTAGGAACAAAATACATTTTTAATATGCTTGTAATGACGCAAATTGACAACGTTCTTGGAGATAGGAAAGCTTCTCATTTAATCTAGACCTATTTTAGTATCTTTACATTAACCACCCCTTTAAATCATCATTAATAGGCCCCTAAGACCCATTATTTCATATCTTGAGGCTTATTTCATCTAAAAACCCAACTAAATCATTTTAAACATAAAAATCTTGAAAAACCACCTTAAAAACCTAGGGTGGGACTCATTCACCACTTTGGGTGAATGAGTCCTATTTGGGTATTTTTTCAAATTTGAGCAGGAAAATTAACTTTTTAATTAAAATATGTGGTTCGTGTCAGTCTTTGAGACCTAAATAATGGTAAATCAGGTGTTAATGCCTATATAAGAAATTTTTTAAGTTATTTTTATTATCTAAGCAATCTAAGCTAGCATTTCCAAGAGAAAATTCAAGAGACAACTATTGAGAATCTTCAAGAATTCTTTCACAAGAGAATTCAAGTGTCAAAAGAAAGCAAAGTTGAAGTCTTGGAGTAGTGTTAAATCATTTTTGTAGGTCTCCAAGCTCACTTTCATTCAAGATCTAGCATTTTCAATAGTTGATCATTATTGTCTATAGTGAATCATGATGGATTCTAGGTTTGGGAGATGCAACTAGCCATCAATTCAAGCCTAAGAACTTGTTTCCTAAGTGATTTCATCCTCCATTATCAATCTACTTTCAGCTTAAGGAAGGTACAATAATCAATAGGGTTCATTTGGGTGATTTTAGGTCTCTCAAAGTGAGTCATTCATCTAAATGTTTCCATTCATGCATCATTTTACTACACATTAGAATAGGATTGCATTGTGTTTCAAATTTCCTTATCTTAGAAACACTAAAGGATATGGTTTATGTTCATATTTACATTCAAGTTTCATTATTTCCATCAAGGTTTAATTACAAAACTAGGGGTTTGAATGAGGAAAACGCCCATAAGAAAATCAAGTCTATATTCTCTTTTGTAGGTATATTCTTAGATTTAGAGCTGAAAATTAGTGTGGAAGGGAAGGGTAGAGTTTTTAGTATAGATCTGAACTTTAAATTCCCAAAAAAGTTGAATGGGATTGATTCGCTAGAAGTGGCGAATGAGTCTCACTATAGGTGTTTTTCAAAATTGTTTGTAGATTTAGATACCCTTTTCCCCGAAACTAATTCCTATGTAGAAATATAGATCTTGGACTAATTCTCCAGGATTGTTGAATGAGTCCTAGTAGGCCAAAAATTTAAATTTTCTAACATTTCAAAGCTCCATTCAATGATCTCTAGATTTCCACATGCACACAGTCCTTTCTATAGCTTTATGCTTTGTTTCATTTTCTTTTCTAGGTCATTCAGTGAAAGTTTGAATTAAATTAGGGTTTTGCATTTCATCTTACATTTCAACTTTACATTTTATTTGTCTTTCCAAGATCTTACTTGGTGGTGAACCCTTATTAGCTTGTAATCAGCCCCTAGGATAGCCCTATTGCAAGATCTCTTTACCCTTTGCATTGAGATCTCTAGGGTTATCCCTGAATGAAATTAGGAAAGTGGGTGTGCTCTATGTCCTAAAGCCATATGATAGCACCGTACAACTCTTTCATCTTTTCATTTTTGTGAACCTACATGTAGAACACTAAAATTATGATTTGGAGTGCATCATCATCCTATATTTTTCTTGCATTAACATTGCATTAGGGTTTGCATTGGTTAATTGGCATTCTAGAGTTTCTAATTTTGCATTAGTGAAAGATCATATAGCTTGCATTTTCACAACTCATTTCACTAGAAAAAAAAAACAAAATCTACATTTTCACTTAGAATATAGATCATATAGCATAAAAAACATAAAAATCAATTGAAAATTTCTAAAAATTTTGAAAAAAAATCCCTATTGGTACTCATTCACCACCTTGGACGAATTAGTCCTAGTGCAAATTCTGAACTACACTTTACTGAGTCAAATTTCTTGTTTTTAATATTTTTTTTGTTGTTAAAACCTTTATGTTTCAATTTGCATACTTTTGTTACATTCAAATCATTAGAAGTAGCATAATTGAAACTCATTGCAATTGTGGATATAGTTAAATTCTCGCACTTTTCATTTTTAACATTAGTTCATAGTTCAATTAGATCATATTACATTTACAATAGATTAGAGAATAAAACCAAAAACAAGATCAAACACCTAAGCCACTTGGAGAAAGTATATTTATTTGACTATGTCAAATCTCTTCTTCCAAGTTAACCTAACCCTCAAGCCTTTTAGTAATGATGACTTTGGCATGTTAGACAAAGTTCATCCACTAAGGCTTGTTATGATATACTGAAAACAAGAGACATTAATGTGATTGAACCTCAACTTATCCTATACCTACCTTCCCACAAACCTCATAACAAACATGTTTACACTCTTGAACCACCTAAGAACAATGTTTTGTAGCAATCAAGTTATAATACTATTGCTCATACATATAACACTAGAAACAATCCACAACCAAAAAAAAACTTCAACATCCTTACATTTACATAACTTCATTTTTCCTAGTTCCCCTCGTCTACCTTTGAATAGTGGAAAGGAGTATGATCTCGTTGAACAACTTAAGAATACTCCCATGAAAATATCACTATGGAACCTAATTTATAATTCACCTAACTATCACATTATGCTTCAAATAGCCTTACAACAAGTTGTGATCCCTCCTAATACAAATTCAAATGATGTGGCAACTCTAATACAAGGAATGAATATAGTTAATGTAGACATTACCTTTCACAAATAGGAGCTCCCTCCCTTGGAGATGAGAAAGATACATGATTACTTCATGATAATAGAAAATTTCAATAAAAAAGGAATAAAAAGGACCCTTTTTGGTAATGGCTCATCCCTTAATGTGTGTAGTGTGAAACCTTTAGATAGATTGCATGTGGAAAAATAAAAAATTGAGCCTAACTCCTTATTGAATCGAGGATTTGACAATGTAGGAAAGAAACTACTCGATGTGATTACTTTACCTATTATAGTTGGAAAGGAAACCTTACAAACCTTGATTCATGTTATGCCTCATCATATTTAATACAAGCCTCTTTTAGGAATCCCATGGATTAATGAGATGCATGTGGTTCCTTCAACCCTTCATCGTATCATGAAATATGTCTATAACAACAAGGTATACCTTGTTGAAATAGACCTCGAGCCTAAAAGTTGTTTACAAGTTGAAAAAGGAATGGCAAGTCCTCTAAGCACATTAATTCCAACATCAAACATAGAACCTATGAAAGAAGAGAAACAAGTTCAACATAAATAGTGTTGAAATTATTGGATGATGATTGGGGTTCTTTGGAATGCACACACTCATTTATGGGAGAGTACATAATCAAAAATAAAGAATGTAAGAAGAAAAAACAACCAATGGTAATGTCAACACAAAATTTTGAATAACAATCACAAGCATCTACCTCATCCACTTTAGAAAAAGACACATGTTATATAACAAACATTGATAAGATAGATTATCAACAACCACCAAAACTGAAAGAAATGGAAATAATTTATGGGAGAGGCTATGAACTTATGAAACAATTGGGTTATAGTGGAAAATGATGTAGATAGAAAGAACAAGGAATTCATGTTCTTATAGAAACTAACATTCAAGAGAAAAAAATTGGTTTGGGATATTTCCCTTCTAGGATTACACAAGCAATGAAGAGACATGTTGATGTGTTTTATGCACTTAACACGTTGCATAGGTGCACTACCTCTCTTGAAAGACACCTTCGCCAATCGACCAATCACTATCCCAAGGTCTCTCGATGTCGTCATGACAAGCTTGATACTCAAGAGGTTTGATGTGATTTGCTGGAATCACAAGGCGGCCTTACAAAAATACAAAGTGTGAGCACAAAGCATGAAGTTGGATTTTAGAAAATGAGTTTTTTAGCATGAAAGCAGTTATGTGTTGGCTGTAGGTTCAAACAGTAGTCTCAAACTCCATCTGGTTGTTAGATTTGGCTTTATAAGATGCAATGAACCTTGGTATTGTTTAGTTTCTAAAAAAAGTGAAAAGAGCGAAGGGGAAGAAAAGTTCCTAAGCCTAAAGCTTGCTGCGAACAGTGGCAATGGAGTTCCTGCAATGGACAATTCCTTAAAACAATATCCCACTTAACCAGGGATTTCACAGTATCATGAAAATTGTGCTATCTTCTAAGGGCTGTAGATTTTTATCTTTCATCCACCACATACATGCATGAACTAAAGATAAATGTTTGGGGCAGCTTTAATTAAGTACAGGCTAACTTTGCATAGCTATCTACCTTCAACAAACAGCAAAAAGTATGGACTAAGGGATCATCAACAAAGCAGGAATTTTCATAAACAACAAATAGCATTCCTAAGATTTACCTAAGTAGCATGAATAGCTAACTAAACAGCAAAGAGATCTAAGCTAAACATCTAAGATTGGAGAAGTGAATCAATTGACATGAGAGAAAACAAGGAAATGCACCAAGTCAATGATATTTCTCATAAATTTCAGCGGCATGCCTTTACAACAACTCAACTCTCTCTTTGCAAATGAGAGGAGTGCTCTATTTATAGTTTCTCAAAAGTCAAATGAATGGCCAAGATTCATTACAATTGTGTGGCCAAGATTCATTACAAAATAGGGTTTCACCTACCCCCTAATAGATTTACAATTAAAAAACATTCTTTGTCCTTTCCCTATTTCGTCATCTAGTGGATGACACTATTGCTTTTTTGTCCTGTAGCTAATTGTTGTTTTCTTGGCTGTAGCTACTCTTCTGGGAGGTCTTCTT